>JAMPIV010005935.1:0-511783 GCA_024509875.1 Oreohelix idahoensis
ACAACAGTAATTGAAGTGAAGGATGAAGTAAACAAACTGGTGGAAAAATTAAACTACAGGAAGGCAGAAAAGTTTCTTACCACTACTGTGAGAAATCAGTTGCAAGAATTAGAAAAAGAAGGACACATAACAGTTGAAAAGTTTCAAAGCTATGCAGTAGATTTCTATGACACCTGCATTGAATATATTCAGGAGTGGTGTACACCATTTCTTACGCCTCTTCAGTCTATGGATTGGATCAATTTGAAGGGAAAGGAGTCTGTGACTTGGAAGAACATCCAAGAAAGCTACATATTCATGAAGACAGTGTCACCAAATTTTACTGTGAATGAAGAGGACTTATTTGATGAGTTTGCATATGTGAAAAAAATATTGTGAAAGCAAATTTGATGTGTGGAGTGAACTGAAGGATCAAAGTGTCAGTGAAAAATGGTGTGAGATGTTCGCTCATTTTACAAAGCAGGATATAAATGCTGAGAACCTGAAATGCCTAGTTAGTTTTTGTTTGGCACTGCCAGGATCCAATGCAGCTGTTGAACGTGTTTTTTCATTAATAAATGCGCTTTGGACAGACGAAAAAAAATAGATTTAAAATTGAGACAGTGAAAGCTTTAACCATTATAAAGACCCATTTTAAGGATTTCTCTTGTGCTGAGTTCTATGTCCAAATATCAGAAGAAAAAAAACTTCTTGAACAGGCCCATAAATCTGATAAATATTCTGATGAATCTGAAATATAAACTTGACTATTGTGTATTTTTTAAAGGTGCGATTTTTCTAATTAAGTATGTGTGTAATTTAGAATTCTTTTTTAAAGTGGAAGTTGTGTTAGTTAATGTGTGTATTTTTATACCAGTATCTCATTTTAAGTGCAACATATAATATATAATAGATTTATTTGTGCTTTACCTTAATTTTTAACATGTCCCTTTTTTTTACAAAATGTCCCGGGTTTTTTTAGGTAAAAATTTGGAAATGTCCCGGTTTTTACTCTCCCGAAAATAGAAAAGTGTGCAAATGACGGTGTGCATGAACAGTTTGATTATGAAAAGTCAAAATTTTAAAAGATGCACGAACAATTACGAGACATGTTGTCATAAAGGAAATGTTAGTCATTTAGTCAATTTCCGGTCCATTAGATCATTATCACTGCTCCACATGTCATGTAGGAAGGTTACTCCATGTCTTCATATTTAATACATCCATATATTTTTCACTACAAATATCTAATGACGGTCACCTGCAATGAAATGACCACAGTAGTGATATATATGTCTGTAATACATATCTTGGGTCCACTATATGTAGTGATGGGAGATCAAGTAAAGAAATCAAGACAAGATTTGAGATGGCCTCAGCTGCCATGACAAGACTGAATGTGATCTGGAAAAGTAACATCAGTTTTCCTGTGAAGATCAAATTATACCAAATCACTTGTATTATCTATTCTCTTATATGGGTGTGAGAGCTGGACACTCACTGCAGATACGGAGCGAAGGATTCAGGCTTTCGAGCATAAATGTTATAGAAGAATTTTGCGCATTTGCTATAAAGAGCACAAAACAAATGTCTATGTTAGAGAGAAGATAAACACCTATGCAGGCCACCAAGAACCACTTTTGTCAGTAGTGAAACGTCGAAAGCTTGCCTGGTTTGGGCATGTAACTCATCATGACTCCCTTTCAAAAATGATCCTCCAGGGAACAGTCGAAGGTAAACGGAGAAGAGGAAGGCAAAGAAAATCCTGGGCTGATAACATCAAAGAATGGGCAGGACACGGTTTTTTCTTTCTTTTTTTCCCCACACTTGTACGCATTGCTGAGGATAGAGAGCAGTGGAGGACCCTGTCTGCTGATGCTTCCACCATGGCACCTCTACGACCCATGACGGGTTACGGGTTGAGATGATGATGAATACATGTAACAGAAACAACACACTATAATTAAAAACCTGTCAATTTTGATGGGTTATTGCTAGTATTTATAGAATGTGTGATCCTGCACACACACATTGGGAACCTCGCTGCTGCTATGTAGTTCATGTACTTTGGTGATGCACAGTGTTTTTTAAAAATACTTATGAATAAGTCAAATTGCCGTTAGGTATTGGTGCTTTTGAATTTAATTCCCATCTTATGATGGGCTTTTACACTAGTGTAATAATAATTCTGACTGACAAATTAGAGAGCTGTTCATTGTTGAATTTCAGACCACCATGAGAGCACTGTAACAAATGTTAAATTTGCTCCTACTGATGACAAAGTCATTTCACATCCATAGACAAGATTTTATGTTGTACGTTAAGATCTTGAGTTATAAAATTATAAAACATATTTTGTTAATGCGGTTTAGTCATACATATATAAGCCTACTCACCAACATATCAGCAAAAGAGCATTGCATCACAGCAACAGTGGGAAGAGTAATGTATACAAAGATTACTGTTGTTTCATTTATTTTTAACCTGATATTTTGACAACTTTTATTGACTTTTATTTTAGGGGCTCCAAGATGAAAGAGAGCCATAGAGCCACAGGTTAGCACAAAGCAGGGAATTACTGTGTCATAGACTGGGTGATGCGCCAGACAACAGAGGGCAGTCCAAGAGGAATAAGATGGACAACATTTTCTACATTGGAAGATCTGGAATATGCAGATGACATTGCACTACTAGCACATTCATATCAACACATCCAGGAAAAAACGGATAGACTTCATAAGTTTAGCCAGTAGGTGGGCTTGAACATCAATTTAAAGACATCTGAGGTCATGACGCTCAATGTGAGCAACCCTGAGCCCATATCAGTAAGGAATAAGCAATTGGTACAGACAGATACCTTCACATACCTAGGAAGCATAGTAACACCAGACGGCGGGGCAGGCAAAGACATCAACATCAGAATGAATAAGGCAAGAACAGCCTTCTTTAGCCTAAACAACATCTGGAAGTCCTCCCAATACAGCACAAGCACAAAATTCAGATTATATCAGAGCTGTGTGCTTTCAGTGCTTCTCTAATGGTGCGGAATGCTGGAGAGTTACAGAGAAGGAAATGTCGAAATTGTCCTCTTTTCACACAACATGCCTAAGAAAAATTCACCAAATCTTTTGGCCGAATACCATCACTAACCAAGATCTGCTTACTCGTAGCAAGCAAGAGGACATGCACACCATCATAGCTGGCAGACGCTGGAACTGGGTTGGTCATGTCCTCAGAAGAGACCCCGATGCCATCACAAGAACAGCTATGCTTTGGACCCCTGAAGGAAAACGAAAGAGAGGCCGACCAAAAACAACCTGGCGGAGGACTGTAGAGGCTGAGATGCAAAGAATGAACCAGAGTTGGGGCACTGTACGAAGGATGGCCACCAACCGAGCAAAGTGGAATCAATTTGTTGTTGCCATACAAGACGCCACTAGGCGTGATGGCCACTGACTGCTTTGACGGTCGGCGGCTAAGGATCAAAGAAGAAGAAGGGAATTACTGTACTTATTTATATACTGAATGGTTATAATCAAAGGTGCAGTTTTGCAAGCAGCTAGCAATCTCATCATGTCAAATAAATTGTTACAGAACTCACCATTATACAAGCACATTTAGTGATTCAATGCAGACATTTCTGTGAGCAGAAATCTGAGCATGCAAATCAAACATAACTTGTTTTCTGCTCTGAAGTTCTCACATTCTAGGCTTGAAAAAAAATAGTGTAATTCTGACTGACATATTAGAGAGTTGTTCATTACTGATTTTCAGACCACCATGAGAGCACCATAACAAATGTTAAATTTGCTCCCGATGATGGCAAAGTCATTACAACATCTATGGACAAGACAGCCAAATTCTTTGATCTTGTCATGAGAAATACAACCATCAAACTTAAGTATTGCTTCTTTAAAATCATTTTTAGCTTAAAAGTTGTATTTTTAAAATGATCTTACATGTGCTTTTATTTGAGCGTTATGTTCAAATATTTAATATAAATTAGTCAATCAATCAGTCAATACCCATTAGCTCCTCGAGGAGCATAGGCCTTTAGCAAACACATACCAAGTCTTCCTGTCCTGTGCCATCCGCTCAAGTTCTTTCCTTGTTTTCCTCATCATTTTCACTTCTGTATCCAGTACTCTTCTCCATGTGTTTTTTGGTCTACCTCTGGCTCTCTTTGCCTGTGGATTCCAGAACAAGGACTGCCTTGTAATGCTATCAACTTCTTCTTCTTTGATCCTTAGCCGCCGACCGTCAAAGCAGTCAGTGGCCATCACGCCTAGTGGCGTCTTGTAGGGCAACAACAAATTGATTCCACTTTGCTCGGTCGGTGGCCATCCTTCGTACAGTGCCCCAACTCTGGTTCATTCTTTGCATCTCAGCCTCTACAGTCCTCCGCCAGGTTGTTTTTGGTCGGCCTCTCTTTCATTTTCCTTCAGGGGTCCAAAGCATAGCTGTTCTTGTGATGGCATTGGGGTCTCTTCTGAGGACATGGCCAACCCAGCTCCAGCGTCTGCCAGCTATGATGGTGTGCATGTCCTCTTGCTTGCTCCGAGTAAGCAGATCTTGGTTGGTGATGGTATTCGGCCAAAAGATTTGGTGAATTTTTCTTAGGCATGTTGTGTGAAAAGAGGACAATTTCGACATTTCCTTCTCTGTAACTCTCCAGCATTCCGCACCATAGAGAAGCACAGAAAGCACACAGCTCTGATATAATCTTAATTTTGTGCTTGTGCTGTATTGAGAGGACTTCCAGATGTTGTTTAGGCTAAAAAAAAGGCTCTTCTTGCCTTATTCATTCTGATGTTGATGTCTTTGCCTGCCCTGCCGTCTGGTGTTACTATGCATCCTAGGTATGTGAAGGTGTCTGTCTGTACCAGTTGCTGATTCCTTACTGATATGGGCTCAGGGTTGCTCACATTGAGCGTCATGACCTCTGACTTCTTTAAATTGATGTTCAAGCCCACCTGCTGGCTAAACTTATTAAGTCTATCTGTTTTTTCCTGGATGTGTTGATGTGAATGTGCTAGTAGTGCAATGTCATCTGCATATTCCAGATCTTCCAATGTAGAAAATGTAGTCCATCTTATTCCTCTTGGACTGCCCTCTTTTGTCTGGCGCATCACCCAGTCTATGACTGTTAAAAATAGAGTGGTTGATAAGGGGCATCCCTGTCGTACTCCTGTCTTCACCTCAAAGGTTAGGTTGCTCTGCCCAACACTACACGTAAAGTTGGCATAGAGGCTTTTTATGATTGACACTATGCAGCTTGGAATTCCATATGCTTTCAACAGGTCTCCTCAATGTGTGTTTTATCCATCGCCAGCGTCTTCTTCTCAACTTTTGTTCCACTGGCACGTGTCTGGTTCTTATCAATAATTCCACATTTGTGACTTTGTCATACCATTTCCGTCCTTCTATTCTACGCAAGCACCTGTTCATTAAAAGTCTGTAGCATTTTAGTTGTTGTTTTTGTTGCTCTCCATGTCTCAGAGCCATACAATAGGACAGACTTGACATTTGAGTTGAAGATTCTTATTTTAGTGTTGGACTTGATTTCTCTGGTTCTCCATATGTTTCACAGTGCAATGAAAGCTCCTCTTGCTTTTAGTATTCTTATTTTGATATCATTGTCTGTCCCTCCAATATAAATTAAGTATGACAGTAAAAATTTGTACATCATCATTTTCCTTTTCGCTCCCTATGGATCATGGAGCCACACTGCAGGAATCCTAGACAAAGCATTTACATGCAGTTGCTGCTGTGGTTTCTGTAGCTATTTGTTTTACATGATGAGGTTACCAGCCCCATGCATAATCCCATATTAATTACTTTGTACACATGCCTGTGGGAGCAGTTTTACTGTTATTTCTTGGTCTCGTAAGAGACCCCTACAAACTAGACGGGATAAATATTGTTACATGTGCAGAAAAATTACTGCAAGCTTTTTCATACATGGATGCTTTGCATGCGGTAACAGGTGAGTGTTTCTTCTTAATTTTTCTTTCTGCTCCTTATAGAGCATGGAGACACCACTGCAGCATGTTGCCTTGCAAGAAGCCTACATTAAAGCATTCATGTGGTCTTGTAATGGTTGCTGCTGTAGCAATTAGTTTTTACATGGTGAGGTTACCAGAGCCATGCTCAACCTCATATCATGATAAGGCTGAGGGAACAGTAGTCCTTCTTTCTTTGTCTCATATCTCCAGGAACTAGTGGGGGGGAGGGGGGGGGGGAATCAGTGTTTCTTGATGATTAAATGTAGATTACAATAGTTCAAAGATATAACTTTGCCTTTGTTCTCCGTACTTCTTATTAACTTTTCGGAATGAGCAAAAGCAGTTTGGCTAATGGCAGTCTTCTTTCAAATATTATGAAATGACCAGTGTCAAGAGACAACCCTACCACACACCAATTCTTATCTCAAATGGCTCTGTAAGCTGTCCTTCGTGAGGAATTCTGTATTTCATGTCTTCATATGTTTTGTTCATTAGGTTAATGATCTTCGGGAGGTCTTCATATTTCCTCAATAGTGTTCAAAGTGTTTCTCTGTCTACTCTCTCAAATTTCTTTTCAAAGTCCATAAATCCAGTGTAAATAGGTGAGTGCAGTTTCAAACTTTGTTCAAGTATTATTTGCTATGTGACTGTCTGGTCTGTACAGAATCTGTTTAGTTGAAAGGCTTCTGGTTCATCTCTCAGTTTTTATCTTCTTCTTTAAGTACCATGCCTAGTGGCATAGGAGATCATGTCTCTCCACAGCTTCCTACCTCCAGTACAATTTGTCAGTTTTGCTGTAGACTTCTTTCCTTGCCACGATGTCAGACTGTCAAGTGTTTGCTCTCTTTGTCTTCCCCTGTCCCTTTTCCTTGAATCTTACCTGTTGTTACGATATATTCCAGCTTTCCTCTTCTCATAACATGCCCCAAAAAGTGGATTGCTTCTTTCTAACTTGTAAAATAAGTCCTCATTACTCTTTTTGGCTGTCCATGGTATTTTTGACATTCTTCTGTAAAACCTCATCTCTGTGGCCTCTAGTGCTTTCCCTACTTGTTTACTAATTGTCCATGACTCACTCCAATATATCAGGATTGGTTCTATATAACACTGATGAACTCTCTTTCTCACTTCCAATGACAAAGAATTGTTGCATAAAATACTCTTCATTTTATAGAATGCTGTTTTTGCCTGAGCTATTCTGCTCTTCACTTCTGAGATGCATCTTCCATCCGTTGTTATTAATATGCCCAGGTATTTGAAGTTATAGTTTTTATCTATCGATCCTTAATATTTAATTTTTTTTTATTACTAGCTAAATTTAGGCTGGCCTGTCTTGTTAAAATACCTAGAGTTCAGTTACAGTTTAATGTTGACTGACTGATATCGCCATGTGCAGTGCTGAACGACTGACAGTTATAGCTGTAATGTAAATTAGTTTAATAAAAATTATAGTTATAATGTGGAAGAATTAACAGTAAAGTATACTGTAATGTTGACTGATTGATTAATAGTTATAGTTATGATTGTAATGTTGAATCACTGATGTGAACTTCTCTGTAACTGAACAGAGGTCACAGCAACATAATCTCCAGCTGTTCAATCACAAAAGATGGAAGAAAATTTGCTACCGCTTCCTGGGACAAAACTGTTCTCCTGTGGGATGTTGCCACAGGTGGATACAGGTAAGTAAAGACAATTGATTACATAAAGTTCACATCTGGTTAATGAGCTGTTGGCCAGATATGGGCATTCATTGTTATCAAACCTATAACCTAGACCAGATGGCTTTCATTAGGTGAAGTACCAAGCAACATGTGGATCCATGCATACACAGATGGATCAGCAACTAATGCAACAGAAGATGGGGGTGGAGGAGTCTTCCTGAGCTTAAGCAATGGCACAAAAAAAAAGATAGCAGTCACAACAGGGACATTTTCAAGTAACTTCAGAGCAGAGGCAGAGGTCTTAAAAACTGCATCAGAAATTCTAATGACAGAAGAAAGCTCAGAGAGGCCAGTAGCTATCTTCTCAGATGCGCTGTCAGTAATTACAATGCTGAAAAGTCAAAGTAATGCTGAACTGGATGACCTAAGAGTAACACTTCACAGACTATGTCAGCAATACAAAAGAGTCGTGATACAGTGGATCCCTTCTCACTGCAACATCCCTGGAAATGAAGAGGCAGGCAGATTGGCAAAGGAAGGTGGAAAGCTTCCTCAGCTGGACACAAATATAACCTATGAGGAGGCCAAGAGTTTTATCAAGTGCAGGCACAGGCACAAGTGGGAAGAAGAGCATCCAGGCCACACAAAAAATGATCCGTATTACCAGCTCAGCAGATGTGAACAAGTGGTAAGCTTCAGACTTCACACAGGTTATAACAGATTGAGATACCATCTATTCAACAAATTAAAGATAGGAACTACTGATGAGTGTGACTGTGGCAGTGATAAAATGACTGCTGAACATCTGCTTCAAAGGTGCCCAACATATGAGGAACAGAGAAAATGCATATGCCATCACCATTGCCATTCCTGGAGAAAATCTACGGAGATATCAACAGCCTCAGGCTGACCACTGCTTTCTTTGAACTTATTCAAGTTGACATCTGAGGGTGAACGAAGAAGAAGAAGATGGCTTTCAGGCATGTTTTCCATCACTGGCTAATAAATATGCATTGTGTTTTTGGTCAGGCTTTATCCAAAACTCTGGCTTATTAGTAATCTATGTATGTTTGTGCATTTGAAGGTAAATGAATGTTGTTACATGAGAGGGTTTTGACTATTACTGTGTAATGTACTTGCTTTTATTTTAATAGATGCAGTTCTGGATTGACAGTAAGGGTTATATTACATCTTTTAGACATCAATTACATTTTAGACAGAGTATTTTTTCCACAATTTACAAGCCTCTTAGTTTTAGCTAATTTTTACTTTTTTAATAGGTCAAAGGGTCCTTCAGCTCTGAAAGGTGGCCATGATGGTTCCGTCAGCTGCTGTGAGTTTAGCAATGATGGTGGGTGCTTTTGCTGATGTTTTTTTTCTATTTAAGAAAAAGAAAAGTTGTTAAATGTATGCAAGCCTCTTAGTCACCATCTTATTCTTCTATGACACTTTTCATCTATTCTTTTTACATCTTATTCTTTTGTGCTCACTTTTCAAAAAAAAAATTAGGTCAAAGGGTGCTCCTTCATCTTAGCTCTGCTCAAAGGTGCTCCATGATTCTTCTTGCTCCGTCAGCTGCTGTGAGTTTCATCTTAGCAATTATTGGTGGTGTGCTTTTTGCTGATCTTATTTTTTGCTCACTTCTGTGCTCACTTTTCATCTTATTCTTCTGTGCTCACTTTTCATCTTATTCTTCTGTGCTCACTTTTCATCTTATTCTTCTGTGCTCACTTTTCATCTTATTCTTCTGTGCTCACTTCTTCATGATAATCATTTTATTGGTTGAGCATTGCGTACATTGCCTGCCATGAGCTTTGCACCCAATCTACAAGTTCCAAACATGATTTGACACAGCTACCTGTACCGCTGAGCATTGAGCGGCACTCAAAGCAAAGTTACGTACTTTAAAAAGCTGGTAGCATCATATTTCAGCCTACCCAGCTGTAAATGGGTACTTGACTCTGCTCTTGAGTTAGAGAAAGTTAAGGCAGTGAGGAAGGGAACAGGTCATCCAACCTCATAAAGCTCAGACCTAGTATACTGACATCTCTAACACTTCACTCCCCTACAGCACTATTTGCTATCAGACTACCTTTACCTTTATTTTACCTGCTTTGCAATGATTTACCTGTGTGTTCATGAGGCCCAAAAGGGTAGCAAAGAATAGTAACACTGTAACCTAGCATGCAATTCATAAAAGGCAGCTAAGGAGGGTTGGGCATGTGACAGGATTCCCCCACCTAGAAAATTTAAGCCACAAAAACTTCAACAAACAACATGTATAAGTGAACCAAAGAAAATAAAATGACACAGAAAGACATTGAGCTGATGACATATGACAGGAGAACTTGGCACGCACTTGTTGAAGGCCTATGCTCCTTGTGGAGCGGAAGGATAACAAATAAATTAATTGCTATGATTTCTTACTATAGGGATGACACCACCAAGATCCTAAATGTGGTGTATTGTACTTTCTATGTCTTCCCACAGGTCTCTTGCTTGTGTCTGGTTCGTATGACATGAGCATTGTGGTCTGGGATGTGGAAAACAGTGTCCAAAAACTGAAACTCCAGGTTCAGAATCACATCTACTAATATTTTTATACATTAATTTTTATTTTATCAATTTAATACCTTATACTTTTGATAAATGTTTTATATTATTTATAGAATATTGTCTTTTGATAAATATTTTGTCATACTTTTATAGAATATTGTTTTTTGATAAATATTTTGTCATACTTATGAAATACTATTTCACCGTTATAGATTATTTTATAGTAGAACACATAAATCTTAGTCTTGGATTGATCAACAGCTCATATCTGTCATTTTCAGAGCAATCTCAGTGATTCATCTGTCAGTTTTGTATCATGTTAAAAAGTAATTAATGTTGTCATCAAATGTCATTAGAGAAGTGGCCAACACTGTCTGCACAAAGTGATTGTTAATATTGTTGGTCAGAATCGACGTCATTGCACTCTGGGCAAACCCATAGGTGCTCAGTCTCCCTCAGGAAATGTCGAAGGGTATGAATGCTAATTGTTAATATTCTTCAACAGAATTGCTGTTGACTTCTTTTTTATTACCATAGTATCAAGTTGCCCATCACCTGTTGTCTCTGTCATCCTCTGCTTCTTATGCCCTCTATTTTCACCAACTATCTTGATGTTTTCAAGAAAAATAAAGTTCAAACATATCTGATAGTGACTTTGTTTTAAAAATTGATGATTGATGTTTGATATTGTGGTAGTACTTCACTTTGCTATTTATATACAGAAGGCTGTGACAATGACATTTTATTCTTCTTCATCATTCGCTCTCAAATAACCACATTCAAACTCTTTTGTAATGCTGGCAGTCCATTTCAGACTTCTTTCATCACCATAGTTTCTTCCTGAATTGGGTTGGAGAAAGCCACACAGCCACCCTGTTCCTCTCATGGAGACAACAGTTTTGGAGTACTTGTTCTACTGTTTGTTTGTCCTACAATGACATTAAAGGTACCCATGATAGAATTAGCAAGACAACAGTTTTGGAGTACATGTTCTACTGTTTGTTTGTCCTACAATGACATTAAGGTACCCATGATAGAATTAGCAAGACAACAGTTGGAGTACATGTTCTACTGTTTGTTTGTCCTACAATGACATTAAAGGTACCCATGATAGAATTAGCAAGACAACAGTTGGAGTACATGTTCTACTGTTTGTTTGTCCTACAATGACATTAAAGGTACCCATGAAAGAATTAGCAAGACAACAGTTGGAGTACATGTTCTACTGTTTGTTTGTCTTACAATGACATTAAAGGTACCCATGATAGAATTAGCAAGACAACAGTTGGAGTACATGTTCTACTGTTTGTTTGTCCTACAATGACATTAAAGGTACCCATGAAAGAATTAGCAAGACAACAGTTGGAGTACATGTTCTACTGTTTGTTTGTCTTACAATGACATTAAAGGTACCCATGATAGAATTAGCAAGACAACAGTTGGAGTACATGTTCTACTGTTTGTTTGTCCTACAATGACATTAAAGGTACCCATGATAGAATTAGCAAGACAACAGTTGGAGTACATGTTCTACTGTTTGTTTGTCCTACAATGACATTAAAGGTACCCATGAAAGAATTAGCAAGACAACAGTTGGAGTACATGTTCTACTGTTTGTTTGTCTTACAATGACATTAAAGGTACCCATGATAGAATTAGCAAGACAACAGTTGGAGTACATGTTCTACTGTTTGTTTGTCCTACAATGACATTAAAGGTACCAATGATAGAATTAGCAAGACAACAGTTCAGTACATGTTTTACTGTTTGTTTGTCTTACAATGACATTAAAGGTACCCATGATAGAATTAGCAAGACAACAGTTGGAGTACATGTTCTACTGTTTGTTTGTCCTACAATGACATTAAAGGTACCCATGAAAGAATTAGCAAGACAACAGTTGGAGTACATGTTCTACTGTTTGTTTGTCTTACAATGACATTAAAGGTACCCATGATAGAATTAGCAAGACAACAGTTGGAGTACATGTTCTACTGTTTGTTTGTCTTACAATGACATTAAAGGTACCCATGATAGAATTAGCAAGACAACAGTTGGAGTACATGTTCTACTGTTTGTTTGTCTTACAATGACATTAAAGGTACCCATGATAGAATTAGCAAGACAACAGTTTTGGAATATATGTTCTACTGTTTGTTTGTCCTACAATGACATTAAAAGTACCCATGATAGAATTAGCAAGACAACAGTTTTGGAATATATGTTCTACTGTTTGTTTGTCCTACAATGACATTAAAAGTACCCATGATAGAATTAGCAAGACAACAGTTTTGGAATATATGTTCTACTGTTTGTTTGTCCTACAATGACATTAAAAGTACCCATGATAGAATTAGCAAGACAACAGTTTTGGAATATATGTTCTACTGTTTGTTTGTCCTACAATGACATTAAAGGTACCCATGATAGAATTAGCAAGACAAAAGTTTTGGAATATGTGTTCTACTGTTTGTTTGTCCTACAATGACATTAAAAGTACCCATGATAGAATTAGCAAGACAACAGTTTTGGAATATATGTTCTACTGTTTGTTTGTCCTACAATGACATTAAAAGTACCCATGATAGAATTAGCAAGACAACAGTTTTGGAATATATGTTCTACTGTTTGTTTGTCCTACAATGACATTAAAAGTACCCATGATAGAATTAGCAAGACAACAGTTTTGGAATATATGTTCTACTGTTTGTTTGTCCTACAATGACATTAAAAGTACCCATGATAGAATTAGCAAGACAACAGTTTTGGAATATATGTTCTACTGTTTGTTTGTCCTACAATGACATTAAAAGTACCCATGATAGAATTAGCAAGACAACAGTTTTGGAATATATGTTCTACTGTTTGTTTGTCCTACTTACTTACTTACTTAGTCGTTCCCCTTCTACCGTGAGGTGTAGAGGTTTGGAAGAGAGAGCGCCAGACCATTCTATCAGCTGTCTTCTTCCTGGCCTAGTTCCATTCTAGTCCTCGGTCCTTCAAAGATTGTCTAATGTTGTCCTCCCAGCGGACTCTGGGTCGTCCTGGAGGTCTGGATCCCTGGCTCTTTGTTTCCCATGCTTGTCGTGGTAGCCGATCTTCTCCCATTCTGCAGACATGGCCAAACCATCTTAGTTGGGACTGTTCTATTTGGGTCTGCAGCGGATGGGATTTTAGGCCTTGACGGATCGTCTGGTTGCGGACCATGTCTCTTCTTGTTACTTCAACCACTTTCCTCAGATACCTCATTTCTGAGGTTTGGATCTGGCTTTTGTGGGTTGTAGTCATTGCCCACGACTCGCATCCATATGTCAAGACTGGGACATAGGTGGAGCGGTATACAGCCATCTTCGTTTTCTTACCAACCTCTTTCTTGCTGAGGAATCCACGATTTATGGCCTGAAAAAGTCTCCCAGCCGCTGCTTTTCGAGTGGCCAACTCTTCTTTGATGCCTCCCTTTCGGTCTATAATAGCTCCGAGATATTTAAAGTGGTCGACCTGCTCCAGGACCTGTTCTCCCAACTTAATCTGATGTTTTCTTTCTTCTCGTGATATCACCATGGATTTTGTTTTAGAGCTGCTTATGACCATCCCTCTCTTCTCCAGCTCTTCCTTCCAGACTTGCAGGTTGGATTGGAGATGTGCCTCTGATTTAGCAATCAGGGCAACATCATCAGCAAAGGCCAGCTCCGAAATATAGACCTGTCTCATCTTCCAGTACCCCACTGAATACTTTCTTGTTCTCTCCTTACATGCCTTGATGACATCGTCCATAAGGAGTATGAAGAGGTAAGGTGATAGGATATCACCTTGTCTTACACCAGTGGTGGTCCTGAACTCTTCTGACTTATGGTTTGCTGTCCTCACATAATTTCTGCAAGACTTGTAGAAGCTCTGTATAGCATGAATCAGAGGTGCTGGAATATTCTTCCTTGCCAAACAGTCCCAAAGTTTGCTCCAGGGGACCCTGTCAAACGCCTTTTCCAGATCTATGAAACAAAGATGGATCTCACTCTTATACTCAAGGGCCTTTTCACTCAGCTGTCTGAGTGTGAAGATTAGGTCTTGAGTACTTCGGTTTGCTCGGAATCTGCACTGGACCTCATCCAATTGTGGCTCAGCTAGGCGTCGGAGTCTCTGCTCTAGGATTCTAGAGTAGATTTTACCAGGGACACTGAGAAGGGATATGCCTCTATGGTTTCCACATTGTCGATTGTCACCCTTTTTTGTTTGTCCTACAATGACATTAAAAGTACCCATGATAGAATTAGCAAGACAACAGTTTTGGAATATATGTTCTACTGTTTGTTTGTCCTACAATGACATTAAAAGTACCCATGATAGAATTAGCAAGACAACAGTTTTGGAATATATGTTCTACTGTTTGTTTGTCCTACAATGACATTAAAAGTACCCATGATAGAATTAGCAAGACAACAGTTTTGGAATATATGTTCTACTGTTTGTTTGTCCTACAATGACATTAAAGGTACCCATGATAGAATTAGCAAGACAACATGACGTGCAGAATTTTCAACATATATTTATTTATTTACAAAGTGGACATATGATGAAAAAAACAGATGAAAACCAGTATATTAGTTCTCGGCATGATTCTTCCTTCTTTATCTTCTTCTCCTTCTTCTTCTTTGATCCTTTACCGCCGACCATCAAAGCAGTTAGCGGCCATTACGCCTGGTGGCATCTTGTAGGGCAAAAACAAATTGATTCCACTTTACTTGATCGGTGGCCATCCTTCGTACAGTGCCCCAACTCTGGTTCATTCTTTGCATCTCAGCCTCCACAGTCTTCCGCCAAGTTGTTTTTGGTCAGCCTCTTTTTCGTTTTCCTTCAGGGGTCAAAAGCATAGCTGTTCTAGTGATGGCATCGGGGTCTCTTCTGAGGACATGGCCAACCCAGCTCCAGCATTTGCCAGCTATGATGGTGTGCATGTCCTCTTGCTTGCTCCGAGTAAGCAGATCTTGGTTGGTGATGATATTCGGCCAAAAGATTCGGAGAATTTTTCTTAGGCATGTTGTGTGAAAAGAGGACAATTTCGACATTTCCTTCTCTGTAACTCTTTATCTTCTTAACCAATTATTACTTGACAATAACCGCTGATGAAATAATCAGGAGGTGTAATATGATGCAATGAATAGTTCCACTGCTCACTCAGACATGTTGTTCTGTCCTGTAGAATATTTCAGCCACAAAAGCATCAACAAACAATAAGGATGAGTCAACCAAGGAAAATAAAATGATGAGGAAGGCATGGAAAGAAAATGAGCTGATGAGATATGACAGGAAGACTTGACATGCATCTGTTGAAAGCCTGTGCTCTTCCAGGAGCAGAAGGGGTAATGAATGAATAATTGACTGATATGAAGTTGTACCTGTTGCTAGGAAACTCATAATGTGAATCAAATTGCTACAGAAATCATATCTTCAAGGGCACAGTAAGGCTTGGTGCAGGCTTCCTGCAAGGGGGCCAGATACAGCAGTGGCTCTTTGCTCTGTAAGGAGCGCAGTGGAAAATAGATTTCTTGGCTCTAACATATGATATTTGTATCTTTTATTACACAGGGACATAGTGGCTGGATAAATGATGTCTGCTTTAGTGAGGACCAAAACTGGCTTCTATCATGCTCAAAGGTTAGTATTTAATATCCACACCACAAGGTATTTTGTATTTGTACATGTGCCCTAATATAACTGATGGACCCTATGTCTAAGTTGAATGAGGCCAAAACAAACAAAAAAATTATTTAAAAAAATAGTATTTCTTCTTTCAGGACATCCTCGTTACTCTCTTTTGTTAGCTGTCCATGATCTTACCAGTGGCGTATTCTCTATGTGTGCTGTGCGTGCTGCGCACACCTATGCCCGAAGGAAAATAAAAATTTAATTTATTATTCTATAAAATATTTCTCTTCTAATGTTCTGCTTTCGGACTGCACGCATCAGGATAACAGATTTTCCCCCATAGAATCTACAAGTTTATCTTGTTTCAGTTTCCCAGACGCGTTTTATAGTGCAGTTTTTATTTGTTGGTAGCAATCGCCCGAAGTTTCTCGGGTAATTCCGTCACAATGCGTGCTGTACCTGTCGGTTTCATGTTTAAGATTGGTTTGTGTGGATCGGGGTCATGGCCAGATACGTCAATACAATACGAACATGCGTGTGGTCGTCTTGCAGCTCTCGAGTTGTAAAAATCGGCTGTGAGCAAGGTTAGAATGAAGAATACATTTTACGATGCTGTAACAGAGAAATTTCTGCAAAAGGAAAGAAGAATAGATCTGATCTTCAAGTGAAACCTGTAAGTGAAAACATGTATTATTTAGTTAATGTTTTTCTTCCAGCCGAATAACTATCGTTGCGTAATTGAATATAGTTGGTTTTTAAATTAAGAGGGGAAGGGGTTAAATAGTAGGCGTACATATTCATTTTAAGTAGCAGCACGCCTAGCTCGCATTACCAGGATACGCCACTGGATCTTACCATTCTTATGTAAAACCACATCTCTGTGGCCTCCATGGATTCTCTTGCTTGTTTAAACTTGTGTTACATTTTAGAGGAGCTTTCATTGCATTGGGAAACATATGGAGAACAAGAGAAATCAAATCCAACACGAAAATAAGAATCTTCAACTCAAATGTCAAGTCAGTCCTATTGTACGACTCTGAGACATGGAGAGTAACAAAAACAACAACCAAAAAGCTACAGATGTTTATAAACGAGTGCTTGCGTTGAATAGAAGGACTGAAATGGTATGACAAATTCACAAATGTGGAATTGATGACAAGAACCAGACAAGTGCCAGTGGAACAAGAGTTGAGAAGAAGACGCTGGCGATGGATAGGACACACATTGAGGAGACCTGTTGATAGCATTACAAGGCAGCCCTTGTTCATGAAGGGAAAGAGAGGCAGAGGTAGACCAAAAAACACATGGAGAAGAGTACTGGATACAGAGGTGAAAAGGATGAGGAAAACATGGAACGAACGAACAAAATCTTTATTTCATCAGGGTAAAGAAATAGGCCTTATTGCCTTTTTACATTTCTGCCCTGCAATACAATTTTCAGCGTTTTAAATATTAAAATTAAAATATTAACAACTTCAAACAGGATTAATTAATATTATCATCACAATCAGAAACTGAGCATACACAAGTACATTTACTCATAGTCATTCACGCACATAGAAAGAAGGATAGAGAGAGAGAGAGAGAGAGAGAGAGAGAGAGAGAGAGAGAGAGAGAGAGAGAGAGAGAGAGAGAAAGAGAGAGAGAGAGAGAGAGAAAGAGAGAGCACGCGAGAGAGAGAGAAAGAGAGAGAGAGGTAAAGCAATAAAGCTACTTAATATTAAAAAAGTCAATTTAAAATGAAAATATTACAATGACAGTTAAATGCTCGTGGAAACGTTGAAATAACTTGAGTCAGAATTTTCGTTAAATGTGTGCACAAGATTTCATGACATGTGAATGCAGATGTCTTTTGAATGAGATGTAATTATCAGTTTTGACAGACTTGGGTAGGGAATTCCATGCTAAAGCACCTGCATAACTAAAACAACTTCGGAAGAGGTCAGTTCGAGGTTTTGCAAGGTCCAAAAGTAGGTCGCCTCGTATAAAATATGAGCAGTATTTATAGCGAAAGAACATTTGCAAGTATGAAGGCGTTCTGCCGTGTAAAATTTGATGCACAAATAGGAGATCTTGGAAGTAGAAGAATTTTTTAAGAGGAAGAACATTCAGCTGTGAAAATGGAATGTTATCATTCAGGCAAACAAGTCGTAGCGCCCATTTAAGTAGGGATTCTAGGCGTTTCAAAAACAACAAGCCACAGCGACTCCAGATATTTGAGCAATAAGAAAGGTGACTTTGAATATGTGCATAATAGAATATAAGTCTAGAGTGCGGACATAAAAAATGTTTGATTTTTGAGAGTTGAAACAATTTTTGTGAGATCTTGTTTGCGATGAAATAGACATGTGACTTCCAGCTTAGAGACTGGTCGATGACCACACCCAACAGGCTGTGGTCCGTAACTTGCTTAATACTTTCTCCGTCTAGATATAAAGATAACGTATTTGGCTGACAGTGCAGAATCTTTTGGCGGGTTGAGATAATCAAAGATTTAGTTTTGTTTTTATTAATGGACATACTATTAATAGTGTACCAAGCTTGTACAATGTCTAGGTGATGCTGTAAAAGAGACTGAACAGTGTTAATGTCTGTGCCGGTTACTGTTACTGTGGTATCATCAGCAAACATAAGACAATCGTCATGTGGCAATGACAAGGGCAGGTCATTGATGATGATGCTGAAGAGTAAGGGTCCTAGTATCAAGCCCTGCGGGACACCCATTGTAGTGGTGTATGATTTAGAGAGCACTTTATTGTATAAGACTCTTTGTAAGTATGGAAAGAACTTGAGCAGATGGCACAGGACAGGAAGACTTGGCATGTCTTTGTTAAAGGCCTATGCTCCTTGGGGAGCTAAAGGGTATTGATTGATTGATAAATTTTCAGCTTGTGATGTCTGTACCAATGTATATGCTAGCTGTTGACATTTCTCAATCCAGTTTTGAACGATAGCTTGGGACTTTAAGAATGAAAGAGAGTACAGAAAAATGGTTTAAGAAGGTTAAATAGAGTTGTTAATGGACTATATGTCTTTGTTAAGGGGAAGTGAAATGAGCAGAAGAGTGTTTTGAGAAAAGGGAGGTAACTCCGTAGGTCCCCTTTTGGGAGATGTAGCTTGGTGTTTTGGTTTAGTATTTCATGTGAGTTCTAAATTATGGTGTGACTGATTTGCATAGTAATGTTTTAGTAATAAGATTAAAGAAGATTGTATGGGTTTTTAGTTTAATCTGCAAAGGGAGATGACTTTAAATTACGTCCCTTGAAAGGTTTTGGTGAGTGATCAAAAATAAACACGCACGAGAAAGTGTTGTGAGAGTGAACACATTTTAGCAGAGAACGGGGAAATGTTAATCGGGGATAAAATGAAGAAATCTGATTTTGGAGCGTGCTTAGCGTAGGATAGCAAGTTGCTATGTATTAAAGTTGTGCAGTGGCGAGCGATGTTTGATGGTTCATTCTGGCGAACAAGCCACTGAAGGTGGTTGGTTGATGTGGTCACAGTATTGTATCAAATTATTTTGCCGAACCAACAAGACGCTCAAACGCCACCTTTAATAGATGATAGATAAAGACAAGAAAGACAATGTCGCCAGTCAAGATTGTGTTAACAAATTTGTCAAGACTACAAGACGAACAGGTATGTTGTGTTAGATGCAGAGAAAATAGACAGTAGCTAGGGGCAGCGTAGAACAAGTGACTATTGATACAAATAAACAGCCCTGGTGGTTAGACCAGTCTTATACGTCGATTAGTTTCACCAGTCCTACGGGCCTTATCAAGGGTTAGGAAACCAGAAGAACAGCACAGTTGATGAGCTAGTAATCTTAGAGACAGCGTCAGACTATATAAGAGAAAAAATGATGGAGCGAGAGAAAATTTATTTCAAAGTTGCCAATGAACATTGTTATTATGGGAGAAAGGTCAGAGGAAAGGTTGGGCATGAATTATGATTTTCAGCGGATTTGATGACCAGCTGTAAATAAACATCATCTTTGTTGTTCACCGCTGTTTGAGTGCAGTACTTTTCGCCAGCTGTTCTCCATCCCATCATCTGTCTGTCGTGTGATGTTTTATCATCAAGATTTGTTTTAACATAGCATCATCAACACATAGCTGCCCACTGTGGGACAGTGAGACGAGTCCACTATACGACAAGTACTATCAACACTAACATCATCCGCTGTACGGCCACGCAGTTATGAAAGATTATCCAGTTGTTCTGATGTTTCAGACTTAGATATGTAAGATATCAGACTGTTCAGGTATCTTACACTCTTGTTTTTAAGATATTTGACTGTTGTTTGTTTAAAATATTTATTTACAAAAGTATATTTGTTAAATAGGAAATGTACATGTATGTTAAGTTACAGTGGCATACGAGTGCAGAGTTGAATGTGTATATTTGTATTAAGTTGAATATTGCATATCTGTTCAGTTGGACATGTATCAATGTGTTAAGTTGGAAATGAATATGTGTGAGCTTAATTTCATTGACTGGTTGTTCATGTTGGGAGCACACAGCTGGCTTTGTTTGTTCCTTGTCAACCAGTTATCTCAGATAAAGGCATTCCATGTTTTCTAGACCAGTTTTATAAATAATTTAAGGAAATTTGTCTTCTCTCTCTTGTCAGGATATGAGCTTGAGAGTATGGAACATCTCAGAGTCTGATAAGATACCCATTGTTCTGGAGAACAAGAAAACTGTTGGTGTGAAAGTTATCAAGGTATGTTACCAACATTAAATAGAAACTTCTCATTGGTTATCCAGTTTTTTCTGTAATAATTCACCCATCAGGAAACAGAAATACAATGAACTTTACTACTTAGTCGTTCCCCTTCTACCATGAGGTGTAGAGGTACAATGAAAATGTTCCTAATTTAATTCATTCATACAGTTTTCTTCTTTCACTTTTCAACTCCCCATGGAGCATAGGCCTTCAGCAAACTTATGCCAAGTCTTCCTGTCCCATACCATCAGCTCAAGGTCTTCCTGTCCCATACCATCAGCTCAAGGTCTTCCTGTCCCATACCATCAGCTCAAGGTCTTCCTGTCCCATACCATCAGCTCAAGGTCTTCCTGTCCCATACCATCAGCTCAAGGTCTTCCTGTCCCATACCATCAGCTCAAGGTCTTCCCATGTCATCTTCATGTTTGTTTCCAGTTGTGTTCTCTATGTGTTCTTTGGTCTTTCTGTACCTCTCCTACCCTGGGGATTCCAGAACAAGGCCTGCCTGCTAATGCTGTGCAACAGGTTTCCTCAATATGTATCCATTGCCAGCGTCTTCTCCTCATGTCTTGTTCCTTTGGCACTTGTCTGGTTCTTGTCATCAGTTCCACATTAGTGATCTTGCCATATCCCTTCAATCCTTTTACTGTACGCATGCATTCATTTATGAAAGTCTATAACTTCTTAGTTTGTTGTTTTTGTTGTTTTCTATATTTCTGAGCCATACAATAAAACTGACTTGACATTTGAATTGAAAATTCTTTTTTTTTTCTGTTGGGCTGATTTCTTTTGTTTTCCATATATTTCCCAATGCAATGAAAGCATCTCTAGCCATACAGTAACATGTTTATAAAAGTTTCTTCCCCTGCATACAGTTATTTTGGCACCAAGTTTTTACTCTTTATTTTTTTTTTACCAAGGCATCCCTGATCACAGTCTTCACTCATTCATTACTTGTCAGCTTCACGTAGAACATAGGCCTACAACAAGAACATAGGCCTACAACAAGAACATAGGCCTACAAGAAATTGACACCAAGCACTTTCTGTCCTGTTCCATTCATTCAAACTTTTTCCTTCTCTTCTTTATACCCTTTATGTCAAATTCCCTTCTGCATGTTTTTTTCTTCTGTTTTTTGCCAGGGAATTTTTAACATGTGCGACTTGCTCACGGGTCCTCCTATTTTTTATTCAAGAAGGCTAGGCATCCAATCTCACTACCCAAGAGATCAGGGGAGAGTATGACATCATTAGATACCACTGGTTCTGAAAATAATATTTCCATCAATTATATTCCCTGTACTGGGAGTGAACCTGGTATCTTTAGAATTAGAGGCAGACACCATACCCCTTACCCATTCCAACCCTGTGACATGAAAGGGATAAATAAGAAATAGGAAAACCTTTAAAAGCTGGCATAGGATGGGAAAGTTTGGTGTATATTTGTCTTTGCTCTACAGGGAGGTAAAAGGTAATGAATAAATTTGTCACTTCCAGAACAGAAACACAATATATACCATGAGATTATTTAACTGTTTCGACATGTGGTCTAAAAAAATTCTGTTTAAATATCTAACAGTGCTCAAGATGTGGAAAGCCATTCTCCATGTCCCAGCTAGAGAACTTTAGGGATGTGACATTGTGTGTCTTCTGTCGTCTTGCCAATCCCGAGAAACCTTGGCTCGCTATTGGTGATCCAGCTGGTCTGATTTTTCATTAAATGTCTGTATTAAAAAATGTCACTTCTGATGTAACCATTAAACAAATGATCTGGTCTTTTTTCTGTATGTCAGTGTTGTACGGAAGTTAAAGTTATAGTGACAGTCAGTGGTTATACAGTCATGCGTCGCATAACGTCCGTTCGGACAACGTCCGACTGCATAAACGTCCGAATATCATAAGGTTATAATAGAGTTCAGAAATCCCAATCGGAGAACAGGCGAAGCGGACGTAACCGGACATAGCGAAAGCAACAGCTTCCCACACGCAACACGTGTATCTCATGTCTCTTGTATACAGTACAAAGCGATTGCGATGCCAGGCGAATAATGGTACAGTACATATATAACCTTTAATACAGTACATATGTCTTGATAGTCATAATAAACGCCCACGATACTGGCCTATGTTTGTCCTGTACTGTACTTACTATCGTTATTTTAATGTGAACTTTCGAAAATACATTACCGTGAAGTGCATCATGGCTCCCAAACACAGCAAAACCAGTTCTAGTGATAGCAGCAGCAAGAGACAAAGGAAAAGTATCGATCTGTAAGTGAAACAAAAGGTAATTAAACATCACAAAGGTGAAAAACCAGTGAATGCTATAGCTCGTGATTTGGGCATGTCACACTCGACAGTCACGACGATCCTTAAGAACAAAGAAAAAATTATCCAAGCTGTTAAAGGATTTTTCTACTTAACCCATACATATACTGTACAGTATTACCTTGCCAGATACAGTGCATTCGCTGAAATACAGTAGGCCTACTGTATGTGTACAGTATCTTGTGTATTTAGTCAATACAGGTATACTTCAGTATCCTATATAACTTCTAAAAGTATGATCTTCGCACAACGTCCAAATCGCATAATGTCCTATTTCACAGAACGTATCGTGGTCGTTAAGCGGCGCATGACTGTATATGGGAGATCATATTTCTGTATGTCAGTGTTGGAAGAAAGAGTTGGAGCAGCTCGAAAACAAAAACCATGGTGATATCACGAGAGGAAGAAGACATCAGATTAAGCTGGGAGAACAGGTCCTGGAGCAGGTCGACCACTTTAAATACCTTGGAGCTGTCATAGACCGGAAGGGAGGCATTAAAGAAGAGTTGGCTACCCAAAGAGCAGCAGCTGGGAGACTTTTTCAAGCCATAAATCGAGGATTCTTCAGCAAAAGAGAAGTTGGTAAGAAGACGAAGATGGCTGTATACCGCTCCACCTATGTCCCAGTCTTGACGTATAGATGCGAGTCATGGGCAATGACTACAACCCAAACAAGCCAGATCCAAACCTCAGAAATGAGGTATCTGAGGAAGGTGGTTGAAGTAACAAGAAGAGACATGGTCCGCAACCAGTCGATACATCAAGGCCTAAAAACCCAACCCCTGCAGACCCAAGTAGAACAGTCCCAACTGAGATAGTCTGGCCATGTCTGCAGAATGGGAGAAGATCGGCTACCACGACAAGCATGGGAAACTAAGAGCCAGGAATTCAGACCTCCAGGACGACCCAAAGTCCGCTGGGAGGACAACATTAGACAATCTTTGAAGGACCGAGGACTAGAATTGAACCAAGCCAGGAGGAAGACAGCTGATAGAATAGTATGGCGCTCTCTCTTACAAACCTCTACACCTCACGGTAGAAGGGGAGCGACTAAGTAAGTGGTAAGTAAGTAAGTGTTGGAAGGAAATTAAAGTTATAGTGACGGTCAGTGGTTATATATAAAAGGTAAAGGTAAAGGATCCCGTTACACGCCTATTGAGGCATATTGGGAATATGGTTTTAGGCCCATATTTTCTTGATCATCGGCACACTAGGGGTGATGTGGTCAGCATCATGCCGGAGTGCTTATATATGGGAGATCATTTTTCTGTGTGTTAGTGTTGGAACGAAGTTAAGGTTACAGTCTCGGTCAGTGGTTATATATGGGAGATTCAATTACTGACAAGTAATTTCAGAATGTTTTAAGAATGCAAATATTGGTGATTATAATTCATGATCATTGAAGATTATGGTTTAGACTGTAGATTATATAGGTGTTTGTAGATCATAGTGGTAATTATAGGTCCTAGTGGTGTAGATCATGGTAATGATGAATTTTGGTCATGTGTAGATACAGTTGACATTAAAAAATCCGGCCATCGATAATCCGGTTCCTTCAGATTTCCGGCATGGATTTTGGAGCGCATTTTTTAAATTTACCGCGTTGGCGGCCACTGTTTTCTGGAGCCGTTTATGTTTTGATGCAGCTGTTGGGTCTTGCTTGCACGTGTTAACAGGCATTCCTGCTCATTCCTTCTCATTTTATCATTTATTTGCTGCTGTATAGCCCCATTATGGATTCAGCAAATAAAAGAAGTGGTGTAAAACGTAAACATCGTGCATTGTCGATCACAGATCATTTAGTTTTTCTTTCTTTAAAGGACTGTACAGGTAGTCATTTTCTGTTAAATATATACAGCATATATAACCATAAAAAATCCAGCATTTTCAACAATCCGGCACTCCTCAGGTCCGGAGGTTGCCGGATTTTTGAATGTCAACTGTAATTGTAGATCATGCTCATCATGTTTGTAGATAATGGTAATGATTACTGCAGATGATAGCAATGATGAACTTAGGTCATGATGGTGATGATTGTACATCATAGCAAGAATGAATTTAAGTCATGATAGTGATGACTGTACATCATGGCAATGATGAATTTAGGTCATGATGGTGATGATTGTACATCATGGCAATGATGAATTTAGGTCATGATGGTGATGATTGTACATCATGGCAATGATGAATTTAGGTCATGATGGTGATGATTGTACATCATGGCAATGATGAATTTAGGTCATGATGGTGATGATTGTACAACTTGGTAATGATTTCTGTTGGTCATGGCAATGATAACTGGTGATCAGCAGTTCCCAGACCAGAACCACTTCACAAATGAGGGCTTAATTGATGTTTCTGAGGGTTGGGATTAGTTCTTTTGGAAAAACATTGTTGGTAAAAAATGTCAGTGGAATTATGAAGAATAAATTATGAGGAGAGCATCATTATTATTTTATTCTTCAACTAAACAATATTGATATCAATAGCTTAAAAAAAAAAAAAAAAAGGAACCCGTTACACGCCCATTGAGGCATATTGGGAATATGGTGTTAGGCCCATATTATCTTGACCGTCGGCACACTAGGGGTGATGTGGTCGGCATCACGCCGGCCGCCTTAACCTTCCCAGAGTAGCTCTGGTACCCATTTGGGGCTGGGTCGACCCAGGAGCCGTTTGTGGCCTAAAAATTTTCCGCCTCATCTGGGGATCGAACCATAGACCACTGCGCTAGGAAGCCAGTGCACTAACCACTATGCTACCGCGGCTCCTTAATAGCTAAAAGCTGGATTAGAATTGTTTTATTTCCTTAATTTTTAATTCCTATTTGACATTTTTAAACGCTGGTATCATTCTTTGCAATTCCAAAAATATGCTTTCTATTTTACAATTAGTAAATACAAATTTTAATTGGTTAATAAAATGATTATACCTCGTTAACACGTGGCTTTTGAGTTTCTATTTTTAATATATAATTATCTATTTTAATTTTCACCATAATTATATATTTTAATTTTTACAATTAATTTTGAAATGTGTTTCAAATCAATTTTTAATTAAACTTCATTTTTTTTTTCGGCTATAAATTTAATTGGAAAAATGTCTAATTACAAATTACAGTATTATCCTGAGTTTTTAAAATATAGCTTCAATAATCTGAATGAGCAGTCTTGGAATATCTGACCCCAGCATGCTCATTACTTGCTAGCCTTTGCCAGCAGATCTGTGAAAGAAAGTAAATTGAGCTGATGTTTGATTTGGTTCATCCACATTTTGTAAATAAACCAATGAGTAATTGGAAAAGTAAAGAAAAGCATATAAAATAAAGTAGCATAATTGATTTCAGCGTTTTCTCTGGGAGAAAACTCTTTAGGATACTTTGAGTTGCTGGAGCAATAGAAGATGTAAAAAGCCTCATAACCAGTGTTGCCACAGCTGGGTATATTTTACTAGATCTGGGTTTTTTGGCTTCCGTCTGGGTATCTGGGTATTGTTTTTCCAAATCTGCTTTAATCTGGGTATATTTGACAATTGACATTTACAATGTATGTATATTCTGTGCACTGAACATTTTACATTATATTTATATTATAATTAAATGTAAAAAATTATGTGCTATATATTTTTTATTCCACTTATATTTAATTCTTGTTTTTAACCACATCAATGACGTTGTATTTTTACTCCTTTACATCAGCTATCTATTTCCTGTTATTCTATTAATGGCTGTCATCTACAATACTCAGTCATTTTTGTGATGTGTTTTAAAGTATTCTTGTTAAATTTTAGACTTAAGCAGATAAACAGCATGTTGTTTTTTTGTTTGTCAAAAAATAATTAAAATGAAGATTAAAAAATGAGCGATGATAAAGGTACGCTAGGTTGTTGTAGCAGCATGATGACACACATGCCGCCGCGTAAAAAAGTGAAGCCATGGGTATCAGCAGACTTTTTGTGAGGAATGGCTAATAGACAGCGAACTGAAGGAATGGATAAAGCCGGACTCTGGCAATCGCTATGCTGCGATTTGTATGGTCTGTTCCTATACATTAACTAATGCCAACAACACAGCTTTATTGACACATAAAAGCACACAGAATCACATGAAAAACTTTGAAGCCAAAAGCGAAACTCTGAATATGAACAAGCTTTTCATCAAACCAAAAGAGCCCTCTTCTCCAAGGCAAAATTGCTGAAGCGGATGTACTGTTGTCGGCTTTCATGGCAGAACATAATACTCCGTTTTCACAAGCTGATCATTTGATTGAATGTTGCAAGCAGATGTTTCCAGACAGCACAAATGCTAAAAAAAAAAAATGTCACCGAAGCGCACCAAGGCTGCCTATGTGATATATTGGGGTGTTAATAAAATCATTTTTATATAATTGTGAATTTTTGGTAATAAAAAATAAAATAAAAATGAAGAACAAAATAACATTTGGTAGCACACAGCTTATTTGTGCTAAAGTTGCACTAAAAAGTTCGTGTAAGCATCGTCTATCCCCATGTATTTGATGCATAAAATAATCTAGGTATTTCTGGGCTTTTTAAGAAGAAAATCTGGGTTTATCTCTAGAACTTGAGTGGCAACTTTGCTCATAACATTAGAGAGGAACTGGAGAAGCCAGCTGTACTGGCAGCAGTGAAGCTGTTTATGGAATAGATGCCGTCAAGATGATAAGTCAGCACCACATTAAACAACAGCATCAGATTTAAAGTAGGCATAATGTCAGAGTATATTTTGGATCAACTTTTTATTTTATTTTATTTATTTTTTTTTCCCGTACGCCCGCTAATACTCGAGGCGAAATCTCAGGTTATTATTAATGTCTAACCTGACATTGATTTTACGTAAGTATCCCTTTTCTTGTACAGAGACAGGTGTCCCTCGCCATTCAGGCAGATACTCGCCGATTTCGGAGGTACCCATTAGAGCTGGGTCGGCTCAGGAGCCGCCAATCCCTGGTCAAATGTCCTCGCCAGGTCTCGAGTTAATCCAGTCCAATTCCCGGTCGACGAAAAATCCTCAAATGCCGTCGCCCGGGTTTGATCCTGAATCACCCGGTCGCCAGAGCGGTGTTGTAACCACTACGCTAGCGCGGCTCCTCAACTTTTTTATGTTAAATTAAATATGACACATTCTTATTACAAATGGACGAATCTGTGGAAGTTGCTGGTAAACCTCACCTTGGGTTGTTTTGTTGTTGTTTGTTTGTTTGTTTGTTTGTTGTTGTTGTGAAATATAAAGAAGTCAAGGTTAAGAAGTAATTTGTCTTTTGCAATGTCCCTATCAATTATAACAACTGAATAAGATAGCTCTAATATGATGAATTATTTTTTTACGAAGCATAGCAATGTCTGGTTCAACTGTTTATTGCTAGTATTTCTATTTTTATCCTTTATCATATATAATTGCCCCAATAATATTTAATGTCATTTTATATCAGTTTTGTTTACTTCTGCGTCAGTAATTAGGTTTGATTTCACTCCTTTTATCTCCCTTTACAAATGAAATGTTTCTAACATAAATAGATTGACATGAAGAAGAAAATGATATTAAATATAATGATAAATAGACAGCAGACGGAAACTGTGTCCCAGTTTAAATACCTAGGGGCAATCATAGATGATTAAAGGCCCAGAAAAAGGAATACCCTGTGAATTATTGATCATAACTTTGGTTCCCCCCCCCCATCCCCCCTGGACTGATTGCTTTAGCATAGAGTTGTTCAGTAGTCTGAATGAGCTTCTGATTGATGTAAGATTTCTTGATCAATTGTCTCTTTGCGGTGAAGACTGGAAAAAGGCCGCGAGGTCACAGTTTAACAAGGTTCTGACCGCACAGAGAGAGAGGAAAGGGGGGGGGGCTAGGTCAGGTAAAAACGAACAGCGCCTGCAAACATATGACACTGGAATACATTATAAACTTTAAATTCCACTTGTTATAATCTATGAAAATAATATACCGGGAAAATGTAGTACCACAGGCAATTCAATGACAAAATGGTTGTAACTATCAAGAACATTTTTCTTTAATCTCGAATTCACTCGAGCACTTACTCTTTCCGTCTGTTAAGTCACCTAGTTTGCCATAAAAGGAAAAAAATATGACTGGAAAGGCTAAAGAGACGAAATTGGGGGGGGGGGGGAAATGGAGAAAAATAAAAAAATTAAAGTCCCCCAAATTGACACGAGGTACGGAATTGGACGTTTTGCGATACCAAGCCTTGATTTTAATTCAGCGGCTAAAACGCAGATGTTAGGAATATTACAAAAATTTAAAAAGTAATTTTTCTTAATATTAATGTTAGGAATATAAAAATTAGCTGGCCGGATGGCCTATTCTGAGCAGTGAACTAATATGTTCTTAAATTTACAAACGGATAGATAATATTGAAGATAATGACAAAAGACAGTGTAGTTCACATCATCGCTAGACTATATTGAATCTAAAAGTGTCACAATTTGCACACAAAAACACGACCTTGGGAACAGGTGTTCAAAGTTACTTATTATGGAGGAGAGGGTTTTTGAGCGGTAGCTGTGTCTAAATATAACTTTTTACGACAAAATTTTAAGGGGAGAGAAAGGTTGCTTCAAAAATCAAGCACATTTTTTTTAGAAACACAAGTAGAGACGGACAGACTAACAGATAACCATCCATACTTGACTGAAGCATGACTGAAATGACTTTAGTGTAGAAATTTGAAATTTAAAGTACAACTAGGCAGTGATTGGCCACAGACAATCATATCATTAGCGCTCAGACGCGAAAGTGGGGTCATTCTTCAATAATTGTTCAGTGTTAGACACAGATTTTAAAGTGTGGTGTTTTCCCATATGAAAGACAGTGAATAAATTTAGGGACGCCATACTATAGCCAGCAGCTCAGCTGAGTTTTGCTAGCAATTCTGTGTTATGTATTCATAATCTGGTAAGATTGAAATTATTTCTTTATATATTTTGAATATTGTTTCATGTTCGAGTGATTTGATACTGCCATATCAAAATCTAGCCTTACAAACAAGTAGGGAGTTGCTCTAGACCCCCCGCCCAAGTCAGGGTCTAGGGACCAACAAGGTACATAAACTACAGCAAGGATTATGCAAGATATATCAAGCGTTGAAACAGATTACCTATCTTCTTTTAGGGCCGACAACTAATAAATATTTTTCAGAATCTATAGTCTGGGAGGATCTATCTGATGTAAACCCACCATGGTAACTGTGCTGTTTGGTCAGAGAGATCTGACCTGTCTGTATGATGTGGTTGTTGTGTCAGTGTGGTGTCCAGACGTGGGTATAGAATAGATTTTGACACATAGCCCATACTTTGATTGCAGAGCTGTGAGTTTCTATCGACAACAAAGCAGAGTCTATTCGGTGGGTGACTTTACTCGAGTGTATCTGTGCAGTTCTTGTGACAGAGACCACCATTATTGCCCGCCAGCACGGAGAGGTGTGGGACCGCAAGTTTTCAGCACCAGAGCTACAAAAAGATGAGTGAGCCTCTGGTCTGCTGGACATTCACCAACTATTGGTAGTGACTAATATCCCCATAAAAATTCCCACCTTTTTCTGGACACTGTGTAGTCAATATAGACAGGTGTGATGAGGCCACCCCAACAGCACAAACAGTAACTATCCTCCCAAAGAGATGACTACTCGAACATTTTAATAAAACTAACTAGTCTAGTACTTAAATATGTACACTCTTGAATTTATTATGTAACATTCCATGCATACTTTTCATAAATTTTAAATCCTTCTTTTAAAACAAGTTCTGGTCACATAAAACTTGATCCAGAACCAATAAATGTAATATAATTATATCAAAAATTTTATACACGTGAGTTAGTTCAGTGTATTTTAACACTTGTTAATCTTATTAGTCTTCTTAAATATCTGTGGGTGTATTTATAACTAACACACCACATTACACATCATTACCCTAGACACTTTACGTAGCCACATTCATTAAGAAAAAAAAAAATTAAGTGTGAGGTCGTAGTGGTAGCAAGAAAGGCCTTCTGACAATTCTCAACTACATTTTATCTCAGGAGCCTTCACAGCTGGCCTCATACAATGTACATGTAGTAATAACACCATCATACAATACCATCAACACCACTACATAAATTGGGGTCTTGTCCAGGGATAATTAGCCAATATTAATATTAAGATCTCCTGGTGGGAGAAATAAAAGTAGGGAAATAAATTGTAAAATTTCCTTTAAAATTAAAAGTGTCCCTGCAGATAAAAGTTGGTGAATCTTCACAGCCAGTAATAATTAAGTAGTTAACTGGTTAGTTAGATAATAGTCATAAGAATTACTTAGTGTATTTACTGGTTAGAGATTTAGCTTGTATATTATTATATTGTCTGAAAAGTATGGCTGAGCTAGCAAAGTTCCGATCAGCTGCTGTGCTCACGGCGAAGGAGATGGGAATGGATGGTCAAATTTTAATTCAATACGTAACGGCTGAATGTGATAAATATATTGAACGGGAAGAAAGGAGGTTAGCTGAAGAGAAGAGGTTAGAGGCTGATAGAGACATTAAGAGGCTGCAGATTGAGGCAGAAGAAAAACGACAGCAAAGGGAGGCAGAAGATAAAAAGGCCGAAAGGGAGGCAGAAGATAAAAAGGCCGAAAGGGAGGCAGAGGAAAAAAGGTTGACTGCCGAAAGGGAGGCTGAAGATAGAAGGTTGCAGAGGGAGCACGAATTACGACTAAGGGAGCTGGAATTACAAGGCCCGGCCCCTGAAAATGGTGCCAGCCCTTTTGCCTCAGATGCTACGCCCAGTATGGGAGCCTCAAACTCAGCTATGGGGTTTCATTTAGACCATTTTGTTGAGAAAGACGATGACATAGAGGGGTACCTGGGACGTTTTGAGTTATTAGCTACTACATATGGGTTAGAGAGAGAGAGGTGGAGTTTAAAGCTATCACAGGGATTGAGGGGTGCTTCTTATGAAGTATTTGCCAAAATGAACAGGGAAGACCAAGACAATTATGACATGTTAAAGCAGGCTTTGTTATTAAGGTACGAGAAGAATGGTGAATTTTATCGTAAGAGATTTAGAAATGCCAAACTGTTGTCTGGGGAGACATACCACCAATTCTCTGCCAGACTAGAAACCTATTTGGAGAAATGGACGGCTCTGGGGAAGACCCAAGATCTTAAAGAAATGATCATGATTGAGCAATTGAGAGAGTCCATGGCTCCAGACATGAGAAAATTTCTCATGGAACAAGGTGCAGAGAAGTTGGGGGAAATTTTAAATGTTGCTGAGAGGTATCAGGCAGCTCAGGCAGAGGTAAGTGGTGCTAAGAAGAAGCACATAGACAATTTTAAAGCTCCACAGCAATTTAATAAATTTGATAATAGAGAGCAGGGAAATAAGGGTAGGACAAATTTTGAGCGGCCAAGAAATGACTATCGCGACAGAAACTCACAGTTCAATGACCAAAAGTTCAATGAAAGAAAACCGTTGAACCAAGGAAAAAGATGGTGCAAATGGTGCAAGAAGGATAACCATAACACCGAATTTTGTAGAAGGAAACCTTCAAACATTGCTGCAATGAAGTCGGGGACGCAAAGATTAAAGGTTAATCCTAAGGGACAACAGGAACCTTATCACCCCCCAGTTTGTGAGGATGTTATTTGTAATGGGGTCACCATAAGGTGCCTTTATGATACAGGTTTGGATTATGATTCAGTTGTGAAGTCTAGCCTTGTGGACCCAAGTCAGTATACCACAGAAACAGTGGAAATACAAGGGGCGACTAAGGACATACCACTCATGACACTTCCCATCGCAAGGATAACGGTGAAAACTCGCTATGTGGAAGGAGAAATCAGAGCAGCAGTGATAGATGAACCAATCTACCCTCTGATATTGGGGTGTAGATACGTCTTCTTGGGGAATCCCGAGAAACCTGTGATCATGGCGACAGTGCAGACCAGGTCACAGAAGAAGGAGGAAGAAGGTGAACCTATAAATGCTCATCCAGAGGAGATGAGGAAGGCGCAGGCTGAGGATAGGACACTCAAGCCCTGTTTTAAAAAAATTGCCCAAATGCCACACACCTCCGAGCAAGGGGGAATATTTCATGAAGAACAAACTCTTATACAGGAAGGCCGGAACTGGAACAAATGGTCACAACCAGCTGGTTCTTCCCATTGCATATAGAGAGAAAGTGATGGAACTCGGACATGCAATCCCCTTCAGTGGTCACATGGGGATCAGCGCCACAGGACAGCGTATAGCTTGTCATTACTTCTGGCCAGGGATAACGGAGGATATAAAAAGATATGTCAAATCCTGCCCAGAATGTCAAAGGGTAGCTCCAAAGCACTGGACTGCTCCTGCAACTCTAGGGGAAATGCCCATAGTGGGAACACCTTTTGAGAGGGTTGCAGTGGATATTGTAGGACCTCTCACTCGGACCAAGAGGAGGAACAGTTACATCCTTACTCTGGTGGACACTTGTTCTATGTGGGGAGAGGCGGTAGCCCTGCCATCAATTGATTCAAAACATGTAGCAGAGGCACTACTTACAATATTTACCCGATTAGGATTCCCGCATCAAATCTTGACGGATAATGGATCTCAGTTCAAGGGGAAACTAACGGAAGAAGTTTTTAAGCTATTTCAAGCCAGACACTTTCATTGTAGTCCGTACCATCCACAAGGGAACGGCCAGGTAGAGAGGTTCAACGGGACTCTCATTTCTATCCTGAGAAAGCTGGCACACGAAAAACCGGATCTGTGGGATCAATTCCTGCCCGCCGCATTGTTTGCGTACCGGGAGGTACCACATAGTTCAACCGGGATGGCTCCCGCAACTCTGCTATTTGGGAGGCCAATAAAAGGTCCATTAGAGGCGCTATTAAGGACCTGGACAGATGAGAAGGCGGAAGAGACTGTTACCTCATCGTATCAATACGTGAACGAACTGACCACTCGTTTGAAAGCTGGATGGAAACTGGCCAATGATAATTTGAAACAAGCCAGGAAGAAACATGCAGCATATTTTAATAGGAAGGCAAAGGACAGGGAACTGGCAGTCGGAGAGAAGGTGCTGCTTCTACTACCGGGAAGCCAGAATAAATTACAAATTGGTTGGCAAGGTCCATATACGGTTCTAGAGAAGGTGTCTAGAACAAACTATAAAATTGACAAAAAGGGGAAGGAAAAAGTTTATCATGTAAACCTGCTAAAGAAGTATCTGGACAGACCACTCCAGGAAAGCACCCCCTTATTGACCTTAGCTATTGCAACCCAGATGCAAAAGGAACCACTCACCTCACATGAATACCCATTACATCCTTGTGAAACCGCAGCACAGGTAAAAGTCAGTAAGCACCTGACTAAAAATCAGAGGGAGAGAGTTCAACAGGTTCTGGAGGAACATACAGATGTATTAACAGATAAACCAGGCCATACAAATTTGCTACAGTATGACATGAAACTGGTAGACTCAAACCCAATCTGTATGAGAGCCTATTCTATTCCGTTCGCGAAGGAGAAGGCATTGAAGGAAGAAATAGAGTATTTGTTGAAGGAGGGGATTATTTCGCACAGTGAATCATCTTTTAGTTCTAGTGTCGTTTTGTTGAGAAAACCGTCTGGGGAACACAGACTGTGCATAGATTACAGGAAACTGAATGCTGTCACAGAAGGACAAGTGGATCCATTACCAGACACAAAACAGCTATTTGCCAGACTGAACAAGGCAAAATACTTTTCAAAAGTGGATCTTAGTAAAGGCTATTACCAGATCCCAGTGAAGCCTGAAGTGAGACCTTATTTGGCTTTTAGCACTTCGGATGGACATTATGAATTCAATATGCTACCATTCGGACTGAAAAATGCTCCGAGTGTGTTTTCAAGGATGATGCGAAAATTGTTGGACCCCCTGAATAACCCATGTATCACAAATTTCATGGATGATATTCTCGTCGCCACAGAGACATTTGAAGAACACATTGAAGCTCTGGAGATGTTGTTTGATAGACTTCGGGAGGCGAACTTAACTGCTAGGCCAACAAAATGTTGTATTGGATGCAAAGAGTTGGAATTCTTGGGGCACACTGTATATCAGGGTAATATGACCCCTGATCCTAAGAACTTGGAAAAACTGCAGAGAGCACCTAGGCCGCAAACAAAGAAGGACGTGCGATCATTCGTGTCGTTATGCGGATTTTATCAGAAATACATCAAGAATTTTAACGCTATTTGTGCTCCTCTGACTGATCTGACTCGCAAGGGACTTCCAGATAAAATTATTTGGACTGCACAATGTGAACTAGCGTTCCAAGAGTTAAAAGAAAAACTCACTAGCAAGCCTATTCTCAAACTGCCTGATTTGACACAGGACTTTGTCTTAAGAACCGATGCAAGTAATGTAGGACTAGGAGGGGCTTTGTTGCAAAGATCATCTTCACCTGATGGGGAACTTAAACCAGTCGCTTATGCAAGCCGCAAATTGAATAAGGCGGAACAAGGATACTCCACAAGCGAAAAAGAATGTTTAGCATTAATCTGGGCAATAAAAAAGTTTCAAATCTATCTGTATGGTAGGACTTTTGTGGTGGAGACGGATCATCAGCCTCTCGTGTTCTTGTCTCAGGCTAAGCATGAAAACGCAAGATTGCTGAGGTGGTCTTTATTGCTTCAACCGTATCAGTTCAGTATCCAATATATCCCAGGCAAATTGAATGTCGGTGCAGATTTCCTCAGTCGGCACCCCTGTGATCAAAATTAGAGTAATGGCAGACGTGAGGAGTAATTTTACCTATGTGTATCGCTGGTTTTGGAACTTGCCATAGGCATGTTTTCAGGTGGGGAGATGTGTAGTGAAATTGACAGAGATACAACGGTAAAATTCCTCCCAAGGATAACATTTAAGGATAAAAAACATAATGCGTAGGCTGCTGATGTACATGATCGCCTAGACCGCGGGTCATCACCCTCCATAAATTTGACTTGCTAGACCGGAGGGGAACGGAGGATCAAAAAGGAAAAAAATATGACTGGAAAGGCTAAAGAGACGCAATTGGGGGGGGAAATGGATGAAAGTAAAAAAATTCAAGTCCCCCAAATTGACACGAGGTACGGAATTGGACGTTTTGCGATACCAAGCCTTGATTTGAATTCAGCGGCTAAAACGCAGATGTTAGGAATATTACAAAAATTTAAAAAGTAATTTTTCTTAATATTAATGTTAGGAATATAAAAATTAGCTGGCCGGATGGCCTATTCTGAGCAGTGAACTAATATGTTCTTAATTTTACAAACGGATAGATAATATTGAAGATAATGACAAAAGACAGTGTAGTTCACATCATCGCTAGACTATATTGAATCTAAAAGTGTCACAATTTGCACACAAAAACACGACCTTGGGAACAGGTGTTCAAAGTTACTTATTATGGAGGAGAGGGTTTTTGAGCGGTAGCTGTGTCTAAATATAACTTTTTACGACAAAATTTTAAGGGGAGAGAAAGGTTGCTTCAAAAATCAAGCACATTTTTTTTAGAAACACAAGTAGAGACGGACAGACTAACAGATAACCATCCATACTTGACTGAAGCATGACTGAAATGACTTTAGTGTAGAAATTTGAAATTTAAAGTACAACTAGGCAGTGATTGGCCACAGACAATCATATCATTAGCGCTCAGACGCGAAAGTGGGGTCATTCTTCAATAATTGTTCAGTGTTAGACACAGATTTTAAAGTGTGGTGTTTTCCCATATGAAAGACAGTGAATAAATTTAGGGACGCCATACTATAGCCAGCAGCTCAGCTGAGTTTTGCTAGCAATTCTGTGTTATGTATTCATAATCTGGTAAGATTGAAATTATTTCTTTATATATTTTGAATATTGTTTCATGTTCGAGTGATTTGATACTGCCATATCAAAATCTAGCCTTACAAACACGTAGGGAGTTGCTCTAGACCCCCCGCCCAAGTCAGGGTCTAGGGACCAACAAGGTACATAAACTACAGCAAGGATTATGCAAGATATATCAAGCGTTGAAACAGATTACCTATCTTCTTTTAGGGCCGACAACTAATAAATATTTTTCAGAATCTATAGTCTGGGAGGATCTATCTGATGTAAACCCACCATGGTAACTGTGCTGTTTGGTCAGAGAGATCTGACCTGTCTGTATGATGTGGTTGTTGTGTCAGTGTTGTGTCCAGACGTGGGTATAGAATAGATTTTGACACATAGCCCATACTTTGATTGCAGAGCTGTGAGTTTCTATCGACAACAAAGCAGAGTCTATTCGGTGGGTGACTTTACTCGAGTGTATCTGTGCAGTTCTTGTGACAGAGACCACCATTATTGCCCGCCAGCACGGAGAGGTGGGACCGCAAGTTTTCAGCACCAGAGCTACAAAAAGATGAGTGAGCCTCTGGTCTGCTGGACATTCACCAACTATTGGTAGTGACTAATATCCCCATAAAAATTCCCACCTTTTTCTGGACACTGTGTAGTCAATATAGACAGGTGTGATGAGGCCACCCCAACAGCACAAACAGTAACTATCCTCCCAAAGAGATGACTACTCGAACATTTTAATAAAACTAACTAGTCTAGTACTTAAATATGTACACTCTTGAATTTATTATGTAACATTCCATGCATACTTTTCATAAATTTTAAATCCTTCTTTTAAAACAAGTTCTGGTCACATAAAACTTGATCCAGAACCAATAAATGTAATATAATTATATCAAAAATTTTATACACGTGAGTTAGTTCAGTGTATTTTAACACTTGTTAATCTTATTAGTCTTCTTAAATATCTGTGGGTGTATTTATAACTAACACACCACATTACACATCATTACCCTAGACACTTTACGTAGCCACATTCATTAAGAAAAAAAAAAATTAAGTGTGAGGTCGTAGTGGTAGCAAGAAAGGCCTTCTGACAATTCTCAACTACATTTTATCTCAGGAGCCTTCACAGCTGGCCTCATACAATGTACATGTAGTAATAACACCATCATACAATACCATCAACACCACTACACTACCTCATCATGTAGAACGAACTGCTACAAAACCCATCACTGCATGAGTATATGAATGCCGTGATGCGAACTTCCTATAAGGGGACTAGTTGTAATGGTGACCCCATGCTCCGTTGGGAGGGAATATGTAAATGATTATGATGATTCAATACTCGATGAAAATATGAATGATTTTTTGTTTGTTCGCTCTATGTAACTTATGGTCACACAGCTGGAACTTCTTGTAGGTCTATTCTTGCAGTGGCGATTTTGCAGGAATGTGTTTCCCATGATGGGTATGGCTATCCATAGGCAGTTCTCCATCTGTCTTTTATACACTTTTTATGTTGTGACGTCCCATTTAGGATTGATAACACAGCCCTACAAAAAAAAAAATTTTTTTGGTGCCAAACATTTTACTCTTGATTGTACATAAATGAGGCCTGCTCAATCCAAATATCACATTTACTTGTCTGTAGCAGCTCTAGTTTTTGAGATACAGACATTTTTGTATTTCATTAATACAGGGTAACAGAAGGGAGAGTTGAAAGCAAACGTGCAAGGGGAAGACAGCGCTATAAGTGGGAAGATAACATCAAAAGATGGACATGGGAAAGAGTCTATCAGAGTGCACCACCAAGACAAGAGACAGAAGACGTTGGAGATCCATTACAGCCAACCTTCGTTAAAGGATTGGCAACTCGCAATATGAGGGTGATTTCACGCTTCAAAGAACTAACATCTAGGAAGCAAATTACTGTATTGTGGAATCACTGCCGTAGATCTTGAACTCGTACTTAGCAATACGACTAGTGCTGCAGGTCTATTGCATCATAACTTGCGGATTCCAGAAGATGGACTAGCTGGTAACACTATCCACAGGTTTCCGCAAGGCGCGTCCTATCCATCTCCAGCGACTTCTTCTCAACTCTAATTGAATAAAAAATATCCAAGTACGCAACACTCAACATAGTTAGTAATTGCATCCAACATGAATGACCAGAAACTATTTCTCGATTAGTCGACGAACTAAAACCTTATTTCGATCGAAACCACTACCGTACTGCTAGAGCCACAGGCCGATCTAGGAATTGTCCTGGGGGGTGTGGAATACATTAGAATAAATATTCTCTTCCCCCTGCCCGCTCCATATTAACACATGTTGCCCCGCCATGTAGAATTGCTTGCAAACTACGTTCGTAACCTTTAGGGTACTCACCATTGTCCAGTACCAGACATGTTTTAATTCGTCCGTCCTAACGATTACTTACATTTAAGTCCCAAGCGTGTGTGTGTGTGTGTGGGGGGGGGGGGGGTACTGGAGCGGCTGATATGAAATAATGGTTTTCAAATTCCTAATGGGGGAGAAAGGATCGCCCCGTTGCTACTCCTTGGATCCGCCAATGGAAAGCACTTGAATGCTGGGGTGTTCGCTTCCTGCAAGGAGGTCAATTTTCGAGAGATATTAGTTGTTTAAAGGAACCTATCAGTGCTCGAATTTGTCCTGCACTCACTGCAACCTCATCCTGATCTGCCTGTTTTGGAGAACACAGCTGAAGCTGGAGGTGCCCTAATAAGGCCAGCTGCAGTAGTAGTTCTATGCTCAATGCGGTGGGAGTTAAAGGAAAATAATGGCGATAATAATGATATTTCCAAACTGGTAAGATGACCTTTGATTTCTTCCCTCTCATTAGTAGTTCTCCTCAATGGCGTACTATAAAAAAGTGGGAGGGGGTGTGACAGCTAGGATGGAAGGGGGGGGGGGGTGCCATCAGACACTTTTATGATAGTATTTACTGTTAAAAATATACAGCAATCCCCGTTTAGCGCTGTTAATTTGTTCTTGAAAACTCGAGCATCATAATTAATAGAAAGAAAAAAAAATGCAACATCCCTGGAAATCAAGAGGCTGACAGATTGGCAACAATGGGAGGAAAACTACCTCAGCTTGACACAAGCATAACTTACAAGGCTAAACATAAGACAAGGCATGACAGAATGGGATAACTCATAATTAACTTGATATGAAAAAAGGGGGAAAAACGGAAAATAAAGACTGTAAGAGTTTTATCAAGCAAGGGGGGAATCAGAGCATCAAGACCACACAAAAATGATACATACGAGGGGCGGTCGAAAAGTTTTGCACTTTAGTATGAAGGAGTCAAGGCACGTACCTGGACATTGGTGTGAACTTTAGTCCTTCTCTATAAATTCACCCCTTAAGGCAATGCACTTCTCCCATCTCTTCTTCACCTTCCTGATGCCCTGATTGTAGAACACCCCCGTCTGGGCCCGGAACCACGTCTCCAGTTCAGTAATCAAGTCCTGGTCGTTAGAAAAATGACGTCCACGAAGGAAGAAGTCACTCGGTGCCAAGTCCGGTGAGTATGATGGATGGGGCATGATTTCATACGAAGGCAGACATCCTTATAAATGGCAAACATCTCATCAAGAATTTGCTTTCCGGATTTGCCCTGAAGGTGCAGGAATTTGATTACGCAACGAGCCTCCGTTTTGTCCATGACACCGCTTCATATACAACTGAACCAGTTTCCGGCCAATTTCTCTTTCACACACGGGAAATGTAAACCAATAGTGTGTCTTTACAATGATACACAGCAATCCCGCCTGTCTTAACGCTTTCTTAGTAAAGTGCAAAACTTTTCGACCGCCCCTCGTATTGCCAGTCACCTGAAGTGTACAATTGGTAATCTTCAGATTTCGTACAGGTCTCAACAGATTGGGATACCATCTATTTAACAAATTTAAGATAGAAATTACTGATGAGTGTAATTGTGGCACCGATACAATGTCTGCTGAATATCTGCTGCAAAAGTGCTCAAAATATGAGGAACAGAGAAAGCACACATCAGTACCATGCATGGAAAAGCTCAATGGAGATAGAAATAGTCTCCAGCTGACTAGTGCTTTCTTTGAACATATTCAAGTTGACGTCTGAAAGTGAACCAAGAAGAAGAAATTAATTCGTCCTAGAGGCACAGAAAGCTGCATAAAAATTAAGTAATAAGTGATTAACAACATTTATTTACTACGTGTAAAATTAGCTGACAAATTAAACACAAACGAAATATTACGTATGTACAGTACTTTAAAATAATATTATAGGACTTTAATAGCTGCTACGTCCGTCGCTTGTGGCTACAGTTGCCACGGAAGAGCTGTCTTCATCATCAGACGACTAGTTTGCAGAATGTATTGTAGATGTTGAAAACGTTTTTCTGGCTCCAGATGTAGAAGGGACGGCTGTTTGGTCAATGGGGGCAGAAGACATTCAGGAGACTTAAAAAAAAGGAAATAAAAAAAGAAGAAAAATCGTCCTTGCCTTGCCACATTATTTTCTCCTCAAGAAACACTCTGTAGCAATCAGGTTTTGTTCTGTGTTACGAATTAACTCTATTTATCTCTGTCCTTGTAATTCTATGACACTCTACCTTTCTAACTTTGGTCTCTTTTCCCTCTAGTTATCTCTGACCTTACAACTCTACGTGACAGTATCTCTCTCTCTCTCTCTCTCTCTCTCTCTCTCTCTCTCTCTCTCTCTCTCTCTCTCTCTCTCTCTCTCTCTCTCTCTCTCTCTCTCTCTCTCTCTTTCTCTCTCTCTCTCTCTCCCTCCCCTCTATTTATCTCCGACTTTACAACTCTACGTCACTGTACCCCTCTCTGTCTCTCTCTCGCTTGCTCTTTCCCTCTATTTGTACCTGACTTTACAGCTATACGTCACTGTATCTCCCTCTGTCTCTCTCGCTCTCTTCCTCTATTTATCTCTGACTTTACAACTCTACGTCACTGTACCTCTCCTCTGTCTCTCCTACTTATCTCTGACTTTACAACTCTATGCCACTCCACCGCTCTAACTTTTCTTTCTTTATTTTTTAAATCTCTCTATAGCTCTACGTCTCTCTCTACCTTTCTAACGTTTAACTTTCTTAATATTTCTCTAACCCCTTTCTCTCTACATGTCTCTTTCTGTAGCACAGTGTCTTTGTTCATCTCTCTCTCTGTCTTTCTCTCTCTTCCCCCTCTTTCTCTCTCTCTTCTCTTTCTCTCTGAGATATTTCAACAAATTTCAAAAGAGATTTAACTTCAAACATAGATTGTGAAATAGTGGGCTATAGTCCGGCATGTGATGGGCATTAATTATTCTGGGTGTAATATGAACAAGTGTTGTATGACGATAACAAATCAATACTGGACTGGTTCTTGCTTCTACGTGGTTCTCAACTGTTATCGTATAACATAAACCGAGAGAGAAAGAGAGGTGGAGGAGGAACAGCCGAGACTATGACGTGGGGAGAATAATTTAAAGTGTATGTTTGTACAGATTAGTCAGCTACATAAAAAAATAGATTGATATTTTCTTACATTCTGCGAAATCTTCGGCGCGATAGTAATAACAATGCGAATATTTGAAGACAAAAATACACCGGTATAACAGGGCTAATAGAAAGATGATAGTAATATGTGGTAGAAAGAAAAAATTAATGTTTGATAGAGGACAATAATATGTGATAATCATAATATCACCAATGTATAAAGATGACAATAATATGTGATAATCATAATATCATCAATGTTAGAAAGATGACAATAATATGTGATAATCATAATATCACCAATGTATAAAGATGACAATAATATGTGATAATCATAATATCACCAATGCATAAAGATGACAATAATATGTGATAATCATAATATCACTAATGTATAAAGATGACAAAAATATGTGATAATCATAATATCAGCAATGTTAGAAAGATGACAATAATATGTGATAATCATAATATCACTAATGTATAAAGATGACAATAATATGTGATAATCATAATATCACCAATGCATAAAGATGACAATAATATGTGATAATCATAATATCACTGATGTATAAAGATGACAATAATATGTGATAATCATAATATCACCAATGCATAAAGATGACAATAATATGTGATAATCATAATATCACTAATGTATAAAGATGACAAAAATATGTGATAATCATAATATCAGCAATGTTAGAAAGATGACAATAATATGTGATAATCATAATATCAGCAATGTTAGAAAGATGACAATAATATGTGATAATCATAATATCACTAATGTATAAAGATGACAATAATATGTGATAATCATAATATCACCAATGCATAAAGATGACAATAATATGTGATAATCATAATATCACTAATGTATAAAGATGACAATAATATGTGATAATCATAATATCAGCAATGTTAGAAAGATGACAATAATATGTGATAATCATAATATCAGCAATGTTAGAAAGATGACAATAATATGTGATAATCATAATATCACTAATGTATAAAGATGACAATAATATGTGATAATCATAATATCACCAATGCATAAAGATGACAATAATATGTGATAATCATAATATCACTAATGTATAAAGATGACGATAATATGTGATAATCATAATATCAGCAATGTTAGAAAGATGACAATAATATGTGATAATCATAATATCAGCAATGTTAGAAAGATGACAATAATATGTGATAATCATAATATCACTAATGTATAAAGATGACAATAATATGTGATAATCATAATATCACTAATGTATAAAGATGACAATAATATGTGATAATCATAATATCACTAATGTATAAAGATGACAATAATATGTGATAATCATAATATCAGCAATGTTAGAAAGATGACAATAATATGTGATAATCATAATATCAGCAATGTTAGAAAGATGACAATAATATGTGATAATCATAATATCAGCAATGTTAGAAAGATGACAATAATATGTGATAATCATAATATCAGCAATGTTAGAAAGATGACAATAATATGTGATAATCATAATATCAGCAATGCCCTGGGTAGTTCCCGGGGGTCTCTGAAGAGACTGGGAAAGAATAGGACTTCTGCAACCTCAGGCATGTCGTCGTCTTCTTCTTAGATCCATAGCCGCTGGCTATCAAAGCAGTCAGTGGTCATCACGCCTGGTGGCGTCTTGTAGGGCAGCAACAAACTGCTTCACTTTGCTCAGTCAGTGGTTTTCCTTCGTGCAGTGCCCCAGGCCTGGTTCATTTTTACAGGCTTTTCTTTAACTTGCAAGGTATGTCACTCTTGTCTCCTTCAAATCCTGCAATCGATTTTTCAATTACTTCCAGATGAGCAATAGCTCAGAAACTTGGCTTAGTTTTGTATTCCTCATGACAATACAATAATCAGTCGTAAAAATAATAAAATTAAAATTAATTTTTTTATTTGGTGTATTGCATTGTATCAGGCGATACCTGCAAATAATCTAAGTGTATTTTTTCCAACAAGATTGAGAGAAATATTGAAACTCCCCCCCCCCCCCTTCCCTTCCACATACATACTATGGCACGCAGCAGACATACACATAACTGACAACTACATTTAAAAAAATGTAATTTACAACTCTTATTTTATATTTAAAATTTTTTTTTTTTTAAATATATTAACTTTCCGTGTAATAAACTGATTAATGAAATCCGCATCCTGTGCTCTGGACTCGTTTATCGCAAACTGATAATGTCATCAGCGGATCGATTATATTTGACTTAAATTTAAGAACAACAAGAAAATAACACTAAAAAAAATAAAATAAAAAATATATTAAAAAATATTTTAAAACAGGCTTTTAATGCACTAACAATAGCTCTGAAACTTGGCATAGTTGTGTATTCCCCATGACAATACAATAATCAGTCGTAAAAATAATAAAATTAACAAAATTAAAATTAATATTAATATTTTTGTTGTATTGTATCATCAGTGAAATAAGCGATAACTGCAAATAATCTAGGTGTATTTTTTCCAACAAGATTGTCTCTCTTGAGAGAAATATTGAAACTTCTCCCCCAGCCCCTCTTCCACACACGCACACACCATCGCACGCGCGTGCGCAGACATACACACAACTGACAACTACATTAAAAAAAAATGTAATTTACAACTCTTATCAAAATAAAAAAATATTAACTTTCCGTGTAATATACTGAATAATGAAATCCGCCTCCTATGCTCTGGACTCGTTTATCACAAGCTGATAATGTCTTTAGCGGATCGATTACGTTTGACTTAAATTTAAAAACATCCAAAAAAAATAACACTAAAAAGAAGAAAATGTAAAAATATAACAAATTTTTTTTAAACACAGGCTTTTAATGCACTAAAAAGCCACAAATAATTTTTCAAGGAGTTTATAGCTTGCATTAAAAAAATGTAACATCAAATTGACAAAAAGCCTGGGGCGCTGATTCTGCATGAATTTAACTTCTGCGTTATATTTCATTAGACACATATGGATAAAATATATGATAAGCGCTTTATATATATATATATATATATATATATATATATATATATATATATATATATATATATATATATATATATATATATATATATATATATATATAGAGAGAGAGAGAGAGAGAGAGAGAGAGAGAGAGAGAGAGAGAGCAGTCCACTTAAGTAGAGCTCGCTTGAATCGAATTTCGCTCAAGTAGAAGCATTTCTGAAGGCCCCAGCCAATTAGAATAGAAAAGGCCACCTCAGACAAACGGAATGTTGGGTATTAAGTTCGTCTGGTTTGAGGAAAAGTTAATGAGAGAAATATGTGGACGCAATAAAACTAGTTTTACCAAAGGCCTAAAAAGTACCAACGTTAGAAAGATAATCATTATATCATTTAGTAATAACTAGCATCGAAAATTTAAGTTAGTCCAACATAGGGAAGAGAAATGGTCGAGACCTCACATATACTAGGTCTCAGTTTTATGAGGGAGGTTGACCAGTTTCCTTCTTCGCTGTTTCTGCCTTGCCTAACTCTAGAGCCATGTACCTATTGTCCTACGCGATAGGCTGGTGCGTGACGTGACTAGGTTTCAAACTCGGTCCATTTGTCTCGTGAAGCAAGCGTTCTAATCACTCTGCAACGTGTGGACGTACCACTGCTAGTTAAAAAATGTAGTTCCTAGCAGATACTGCCGCTGGAGTGAAGTGTTAGGGTGACCGGTTTCCTTCTTCGCTGCCTTTGCCTTCCCCAACCCATGAGCAGAGTCATGTATCATTTTTTAGCTGGCAGATGTTGGAGTTGGGTTGGCCTCCCTCACGTGCCATCAGCTCAAGTTCTTTCCACGTTATCTTTATCATTTTCACTTCTGTCTTCAGTTCCCTACAAAAATCAGACAAGTGCCAATGGACCAAGAGACGAGCACTTGGCATGTGTTTGTTGAAGATCTATGCTCCTTGATGAGCTAAAGGGTATTGATTGATTGATTGATTACAATATAAAAAAAGTGAACATGAATTGATTTATGCATTCCAATAATTTATTATAGATATTTAAACCAATATTAATATTTTCTTCTGAACGCCGAATAATTGAATGATTAAGTATGGAAAATCGAAGTGCCAATGTTTCATAGAATGCAACGTAAGCCGGCAGGGAACACAATCCGCCATTCCAGACAGGTATAAATGATCTTGTTGCAGAGATTGTAGTCTAACAAACATAGAAAATAGACAATCCGCTTTCATAGACATTGTCAAGAAGCTATTTTTAAACAGTCAAATTATATCCAAACTTGTACTCGTATCTTTAAAAAAAAAAAAATGTCACCTGGAAAGTAGTTGTAAAAGTTATTGATTAGCTGTCATTATGTTCCTTTAATGACATCTCTGTGCGACAGTCAGATAGGCACCAAATTTACACGTGCGGTAGTGTGACAGGTAACAATTAAGGTATGACCGTGATTGATTGAGTCACGTCAATAATATAGTAACGTGTGCTAACGTTGAATATTCTGACTCATGTTTTGACTACTGAATGTTTTTGCATTAGCAGTAGTACAGTTAAGAATATTTTACTTCAGTCTGGCCGTTTTACAGAAATCGTCATTTGTCATTTTCAAGTATCTGCGATTCAGAATCCTAATTGTGTTCTGTTTTCTCATGTGGTGATGTGTGTAAATGGGTTGATAAGTGATATTGTTATTGAAGTAGTAAATTTGACCCTTCCATCCCATACTTCAATAATCGTTTAACCAAACTGTCAATATCCTTCAGATGTTTTAACGTTCACAACACGAAAAAAAAACCCCAAATAATTGAATACACTAATTTCATTACCAGCTATTGGATTTTCACTTCGAATGCGATATATGCAACCTCAGTTTACGCGAATTCGAAATAACTGGAGCCGAAGAAAAATGCAAAAAAGAAAAAATCACTACTTTCTTTTATTCCCGGCCGTAACTTAGAGATCTACGATATCATCCCCTGTGACTGTCGCAAAATTGGTTTCAAGTCATTGCAAACGGGATCAGTTAGATTTATAAACCCGTCTACGATCGAACGACCGCTTTCAAAATGGCGGCGTATCAGCGAAATGTGTATCGGACAGAGGAAATCGCCAACGATAAATAAAAACAGAAGGGAATCCGTATGAAAAGGATTTTACATTTCAGTACAGGGAAGGATGGTGTATAACTGCATATAAGATGGAACGGTAGGAAGTTCTCATTTACGGAGATATATGCGTATTTCGGCTGCCCACAGTTACGCTAAAAGCATGTAAACCCACTTCTGTTCTAAATATTAAAATCAACAAATAACAGTTTGGGAAATTACATGGATAGGAAGATAGAGTTTTATCAGCTGTATAAAACTAGATAAGATGGAACTATATGGATATTATATATGCCGAGAATGATAAAGGCAAAATTTCAGTCGACGCACAGTTCGGCCGAAATCACTGTTCGGGAAGGATTTTTCAGGCTTAGGTTTAAGCTGTGACGTCGGTACTCTCCGATACGTCCGCGCTATACGTATTTAAAGCGTATCGGTAAACTGAGCTACAGACAACGAAAGAGGGTTCAGACAGACTGGAGGCAGAGTTTCGCCACGACCCATGAATTGTGAGCGGATCGCCAGAAACATTTTTAAGTCCAGTATCTGAAGTCTGAGGGTAAGCGAAATTATGATAACTACCGTGTATAATATTTGTTATTTCAGGTTCATACAGAATTCACAAAATATGCCTGTATAATATTCATTGATATAACGTATTATTATTTTAATATGATTTATTCATGTGCATTATGGATGAGTGTTGCTTGTACAAAAAGTAATCACAAATAGCCCCACGGCCTAATGAAGTTATATTTATCATATTGCTTTATCGCTTACGAAGATAAAGGCAGTCCCATGGCAGAGATTGTCATAGGGAAATGAAGTGTTAGAAACTTCATCATGGAAGATCCCAGTTTACGAGGTTAAGGTGACTAGTCCCCTTCCTCGCTGCCTTTGCCTTCCCTAGTTCGAGCGCACAACTTCGTACCCATTTACAGCTAGTAAACTGGAGTGTTCTACAGCCAGTTTCAGTAGAAAGCAACCTGATCACGTGGTCACTCACTTTCTTTATTTATGTATTACTTTTGTGTAGATGCTAAGGATAGCATCAGTATTTGAATTCGTACTTGATATGATTTGGAAGGATCAAGTTATAGAATATGAAGGGATGTATAGGAGCGGAATAAACCAGATGATGTTTATTACTGATATGTTAATATTAATTCTATATCATTGAACTGATGTTACTTGCTATGACTGTATAACTTTGACACCTGATGACTGACTTGTCTGACTTATGTGCTAGTCAGTTACACTTAATTGAAATGTTAATATTAATGCTATATCACTGAAATGATGTCCTTACTTACTATGATTGTATAACGGTGACATCTGATGACTGACTGGGCTGACATCTGTGCTAGTCAACTACAAGTCTAGCCAGATACTAGCCAAGGCTGATATGTTGCAGGTTCCATGAAATAACTCAAACCAGACTGTCCAGTATCAGAAGCCGGTGTAGTTCATCCGAGGCAATCCCACCAAAGTGCAGGACCCCAAAGAGTGAACTTCAACTGGTCATTGGCATCCCTACTGTTGGGCCTACCAAGTCTGATATCAGCAAAGGACAGTTTCAGCAGTATCAAGTTGGAAAGATAAGTGTCCTGTTTGACACTGACCACCTATACATGTGAAACAGCCAATAGTTGAAAACAATAAGTAACCATACAGAAACTCAGTCAACTGATGACAGTTATCCTTAAATTCAAAGGACTAATAACAGTGATTTCAGTAACTTTATTATTTAAGATCTTGAAGTATAAACAGACCATAATAGTAATTGTGTGAATTTTTTTATATATATATGTATATGCTCTTTTCCAACTAGTAGAAATAGAATATTAGTGTAATTATTAAACTATTTTAACTGTACCTGAGGATTTATTCACTTCTTCCATTTGTGGTTTCAGTGAATGTTCATTTTACTTATCCCCTAGAATATAAGTAATCATAAGATAGTCATAGGGAGGAGACACCTTAAATCCTGGTACTACTTCTTACCAACTGGGCCAGGGTTTTTACAGTCTGACTATTTTTATGATAACAATACACCAGTGCTTATTTCTAAGACTGGGGTATTACTTGTAAGGTCAGAACTCTTTACTGGCATACTCTTACATATAAATAATTTTAAATAACCTCCCGCTACAGTGGGGGCTCGTCTGCGGGATATATCTTTGATATTCCTGAGCCAACTTTCCATTTCTGCTGTGTAGAAAATTTTGTTTTGTAAAATTTTTTGGAAAGAGTAACATAGTAGGAAATAATTATATTTTTAGGAGTACCATTGAGTACAGATAAAGAAAGCTGTTTCATATATGGTGAAGTCAGTTTAATTAACTTTAATTTTAACTAAGTTAATTATATTGTAGTAAATTAGTTTGAGTAAGATCGCTTGCCCTACTAGACTACAGATACATCATGGCTGACTTGGTCAAATTTAGGTCGGCTACACTGCAGGTGGGAAAAGAGCTTGGCATGGATGGTGACGCTCTGATCCGGTATGTCACGACGGAATGTGAAAAGTACACCGAGAGAGAAGCAAAGCAATTAGAAGCAGAGAGAGAAACAAAGAAATTAGAAGCGGAGAGAGAAGCCAAGAAATTAGAAGCGGAGAGAGAAGCCAAGAAATTAGAAGCAGAGAGAGAAGCCAAGAAATTAGAATTAGAAGCAGAGAGAGAAGCCAAGAAATTAGAATTAGAAGCAGAGAGAGAAGCCAAGAAATTAGAATTAGAAGCAGAGAGAGAAGCCAAGAAATTAGAAGCGGAGAGAGAAGCCAAGAAATTAGAAGCTGAGAGAGAAGAAAGGAGGTTACAAGCAGAGAGAGACCATGAGCTGAAAATGAGACAGCTTGATCTTGAACTTCAGGCTGGGACTATCACCCATGGTAATAGCTCACCTCATTCTGCGAATAGCTCTTTTCAGAACACAGCAAATGGGGCCATGAACTTCCACCTAGATCCATTTGTTGAAAAGGAGGACGCAATTGAGTCGTACCTGGATAGGTATGAAAGGCTAGCCTCTACATATGGACTGGAAAAGGAAAAATGGAGTCTAAAGTTATCCCAGGGATTGAGAGGTATTGCATATGATGTGTTTCTGAAACTCCCCAAAGAAGATCAGGAAAATTATGAAATACTAAAGCAAGCCTTACTGATCCGGTATGAAAAGAACTCTGAGGCATATAGGAAGAAATTTAGAACTTCTAAACTTCTACCTGGAGAAACATATAACCAGTTCTCAGCTAGGCTAGAAACGTATTTGTTGAAATGGAGTAGTTTAGGTAAGTATCAGAAAACCTACGAGGATCTGAAAGAAATGGTTATGTTAGAGCAAGTGAAAGGGATTCCATGTCTCAAGAAATGAGGAAATTCCTTATGGAACAAGGAGCAGAGAGGCTGGAAGACATTTTGAAATGTGCAGAGAGATACCAAGCAGCTCAAGCTGAATTGGTAGGAACAAAAAGGAAGCAGGTAGAAGGATATAAGCCACCACCGCAGAATACCCAGTTTGACCAGAAGGATCATCCATACAGAAATAAACCAAGATTTGATAATAAGGACAAGAACCCTCAGACTCAGGAAAAGAAACCCTACAAACAGGGAGATAAGTGGTGCAAAATTTGTAAGATGAGCAACCACAACACTGTAGATTGTAGAAGGAAAACCCCTCATCACGCTGCATGTTTAGCAACAGGGAATAGGACAGATATGATGGAACTGACAGGGAGTCAGAATAGCCTCCGTCATCCCCCTGTGAGTGAGCTCGTAACCGTGAACGGAAATCGAGTCATGTGCTTATATGATACCGGCCTGGATTTCGACTCAGTTGTGAGTTCAACCCTAGTGCACTCTGATCAAATTACCACAGAAACCGTGGAAATACAAGGGGCAACTAAGGGAACAGCAACCATGACACTTCCTATAGCTAGGATCAATGTGAAATCTCGCTACGTGGAAGGAGTGATAACAGCCGCAGTGATAGATGACCCTATATACCCGCTGATATTGGGGTGTAGGTATGTATTTTTGGGTGACCCGATAAAACCTGTTGTCCTGGCAGCAGTCCAGACCAGGTCGAGCACCAAAAACGAGGAGGAAAATCCTAACAATACTCAGCCAGAGCAGATGAAACAGGCTCAATCAGAAGATGACACATTGAAGCCTTGTTTTGGCAAATTGCCAAAGGCCCATAACCCTCCAGAAAAAGGAGACTTGTATATGAAAAATGGACTACTGTATAGAAAAGCTGGTACAGGACCTCAAGGACATGGACAGCTGGTAGTACCAAAGTCATACAGGGAGAAAGTTATGGAGCTCGCACATGCTATTCCATTTAGTGGACACATGGGAATTGGTGCCACCAGTCAACGGATAGCTTGTCACTATTACTGGCCAGGGATCACGGAAGATATCAAACGATATGTGAAATCTTGTCCAGAGTGTCAACGTGTAGCCCCCAAGCATGGGACTGCACCAGCAACTCTAGGAGAAATGCCAATCATGGGTACTCCATTCGAGAGAGTTGCAGTGGATATTGTTGGACCCCTCACTAGGACTAAGAGAAGGAATAGTTATATCTTAACTCTAGTTGATACATGCTCTATGTGGGGAGAGGCCGTAGCCATGGCATCTATAGATTCTAAGCATGTGGCAGAGGCATTGTTGACAATATTCACCCGGTTAGGCTTTCCACATCAAATATTGACGGACAATGGTTCCCAGTTCAAGGGAAAGCTAACCCAAGAAGTGTTCAGGATTTTTCAAGCCAGACATTATCATTGCTCTCCTTATCACCCACAAGGAAATGGTCAAGTCGAGCGGTTCAACGGTACGCTCATTTCTATTCTCAGGAAGCTGGCAAGTGAAAAACCTGAAACATGGGATGTATACTTACCCGCTGCATTATTCGCATACCGGGAAGTCCCACACAATTCCACAGGAATGGCACCGGCCACATTGTTGTTTGGTCGGCCTATAAAAGGTCCACTGGAAGCATTGCTGCGGACTTGGACAGATGAGAAGGCAGAGGAAAGTGTCACCTCATCAATTCAGTATGTAAATGAGTTGACCACTCGACTGAAAATGGGCTGGAAATTGGCTAATGACAATCTTCGCAGAGCCAGAAAGAAACATACTGAATACTATAACAAGAAAGCAAAGGATAGGGAACTTGCTGTTGGAGAAAAAGTGCTTCTTCTATTGCCCAGCAGTAACAACAAACTGCAGATTGGTTGGCAGGGTCCATATAACGTGCTAGAGAAAATATCGAGGACTAATTACAAAATTGACAAGAAGGGCAAAGAAAGGGTGTACCATGTTAATCTGTTAAAGAAATATTATGACAGGACATCAACGGAGGTAGCTCATATGATGACTCTGGCCATCGCAACCGAAATGAAGCATGAACCACTTACCTCAATAGAGTATCCATTAAGACCGACTGAGACATATGAACAAGTCAAAATTAGTACTCAGTTAACTCAGGAACAGAGGGAGCAAGTTAAAGAAGTTTTAAAAACACATGCAGATGTGTTAACTGATAAACCAGGATGCACCAACTTATTGACATATGATATGAAGGTCATCGATCCAACACCTATCTGCATGAAGACCTACCCTATACCATATGCCAAGGCACAGGCATTGAAGGAGGAAATTGATTATCTGTTGCAAGAACAAATCATTTCCAAGTCAGAATCACCTTACAGTTCAAGTGTTGTACTGTTGAGAAAACCAAGTGGAGAACACCGACTCTGTATCGATTACCGGAAATTAAATGCGATCACAGAAACCCAAGCTGATCCATTACCGGATACCAATCAGCTGTTCTCGACGCTAAGTACTGCGAAATATTTCTCTAAGGTCGATTTAAGTAAGGGATATTACCAGATTCCTGTCAAACCCGAGATCCGACACATGCTGGCTTTTAGCACTTCGGATGGTCACTACGAATTTAATGTACTACCATTCGGGTTGAAAAACGCACCAAGCGTATTTTCAAGGATGATGAGGAAATTGCTGGAACCCTTGAACAACTCTAACATCACCAACTTTATGGATGACATTCTCATAGCCACGGAAACATTTGAGGATCATCTACATTCTCTATCAATGTTACTGGGTAGACTCAGAGAGGCAGGTTTGACTGCTCGTCCAACAAAGTGTGTAATCGGATGTCAGGAATTAGAATTTTTGGGACATACAATTTGTCATGGAAACATGTCTCCTGATCCCAAAAATATAGAAAAGTTAAGGAATGCACCTAGACCACAGACAAAAAAGGATGTGAGGTCGTTCGTATCCTTAGGAGGATTCTATCAAAAGTACATCAAAGACTTCAATACCTTATGTGCACCTTTGACGGATCTGACAAAGAAAGGGAAGCCGGACACAATAAAGTGGACTGCAGAGTGTGAGCATGCATATTCAGAATTGAAACATAAACTCACTAGTAGGCCTATTCTGAAGTTACCAGATCTGACGCAAGAGTTTATAGTACGGACTGATGCAAGCAATGTAGGAATTGGGGCCGCGCTTTTGCAAAAATCTCAGACCCAGGATGAGGAACTGTTTCCTGTTGCTTATGCCAGCCGCAAGTTGAACGCGGCAGAAAAGAATTACTCTACTATAGAGAGGGAATGTTTAGCATTGGTGTGGGCCATCAATAAGTTTCAACCCTATTTGTATGGCAAGCCATTTGTGGTCCAGTGCGATCATCAACCCCTGTCATTTTTGGCCTCATCACGTCATGCAAATACTCGCTTACTAAGATGGTCATTATTGATTCAGCCATATTCCTTCACTATTGAATATATTCCGGGAAAACAGAATGTGGGCGCAGAGATTCTTAGTCGTCATCCCACAGAGCTTGAGGAGGATAGAAGGAAGGAAAACTAACCTCGGAATGGTCGATTTGCAATTGTCTTGTACCCAATAGTTAAGCTAGATATCATCCAGCTTAAAATATGGGGGAGCTATGTCGCAAAATTGGTTTCAAGTCATTGCAAACGGGATCAGTTAGATTTATAAACCCGTCTACGATCGAACGACCGCTTTCAAAATGGCGGCGTATCAGCGAAATGTGTATCGGACAGAGGAAATCGCCAACGATAAAAAAAAATGAAGGGAATCCGTATGAAAAGGATTTTACATTTCAGTACAGGGAAGGATGGTGTATAACTGCATATAAGATGGAACGGTAGGAAGTTCTCATTTACGGAGATATATGCGTATTTCGGCTGCCCACAGTTACGCTAAAAGCATGTAAACCCACTTCTGTTCTAAATATTAAAATCAACAAATAACAGTTTGGGAAATTACATGGATAGGAAGATAGAGTTTTATCAGCTGTATAAAACTAGATAAGATGGAACTATATGGATATTATATATGCCGAGAATGATAAAGGCAAAATTTCAGTCGACGCACAGTTCGGCCGAAATCACTGTTCGGGAAGGATTTTTCAGGCTTAGGTTTAAGCTGTGACGTCGGTACTCTCCGATACGTCCGCGCTATACGTATTTAAAGCGTATCGGTAAACTGAGCTACAGACAACGAAAGAGGGTTCAGACAGACTGGAGGCAGAGTTTCGCCACGACCCATGAATTGTGAGCGGATCGCCAGAAACATTTTTAAGTCCAGTATCTGAAGTCTGAGGGTAAGCGAAATTATGATAACTACCGTGTATAATATTTGTTATTTCAGGTTCATACAGAATTCACAAAATATGCCTGTATAATATTCATTGATATAACGTATTATTATTTTAATATGATTTATTCATGTGCATTATGGATGAGTGTTGCTTGTACAAAAAGTAATCACAAATAGCCCACGGCCTAATGAAGTTATATTTATCATATTGCTTTATCGCTTACGAAGATAAAGGCAGTCCCATGGCAGAGATTGTCATAGGGAAATGAAGTGTTAGAAACTTCATCATGGAAGATCCCAGTTTACGAGGTTAAGGTGACTAGTCCCCTTCCTCGCTGCCTTTGCCTTCCCTAGTTCGAGCGCACAACTTCGTACCCATTTACAGCTAGTAAACTGGAGTGTTCTACAGCCAGTTTCAGTAGAAAGCAACCTGATCACGTGGTCACTCACTTTCTTTATTTATGTATTACTTTTGTGTAGATGCTAAGGATAGCATCAGTATTTGAATTCGTACTTGATATGATTTGGAAGGATCAAGTTATAGAATATGAAGGGATGTATAGGAGCGGAATAAACCAGATGATGTTTATTACTGATATGTTAATATTAATTCTATATCATTGAACTGATGTTACTTGCTATGACTGTATAACTTTGACACCTGATGACTGACTTGTCTGACTTATGTGCTAGTCAGTTACACTTAATTGAAATGTTAATATTAATGCTATATCACTGAAATGATGTCCTTACTTACTATGATTGTATAACGGTGACATCTGATGACTGACTGGTCTGACATCTGTGCTAGTCAACTACAAGTCTAGCCAGATACTAGCCAAGGCTGATATGTTGCAGGTTCCATGAAATAACTCAAACCAGACTGTCCAGTATCAGAAGCCGGTGTAGTTCATCCGAGGCAATCCCACCAAAGTGCAGGACCCCAAAGAGTGAACTTCAACTGGTCATTGGCATCCCTACTGTTGGGCCTACCAAGTCTGATATCAGCAAAGGACAGTTTCAGCAGTATCAAGTTGGAAAGATAAGTGTCCTGTTTGACACTGACCACCTATACATGTGAAACAGCCAATAGTTGAAAACAATAAGTAACCATACAGAAACTCAGTCAACTGATGACAGTTATCCTTAAATTCAAAGGACTAATAACAGTGATTTCAGTAACTTTATTATTTAAGATCTTGAAGTATAAACAGACCATAATAGTAATTGTGTGAATACTTTTATATATATATGTATATGCTCTTTTCCAACTAGTAGAAATAGAATATTAGTGTAATTATTAAACTATTTTAACTGTACCTGAGGATTTATTCACTTCTTCCATTTGTGGTTTCAGTGAATGTTCATTTTACTTATCCCCTAGAATATAAGTAATCATAAGATAGTCATAGGGAGGAGACACCTTAAATCCTGGTACTACTTCTTACCAACTGGGCCAGGGTTTTTACAGTCTGACTATTTTTATGATAACAATACACCAGTGCTTATTTCTAAGACTGGGGTATTACTTGTAAGGTCAGAACTCTTTACTGGCATACTCTTACATATAAATAATTTTAAATAACCTCCCGCTACAGTGGGGGCTCGTCTGCGGGATATATCTTTGATATTCCTGAGCCAACTTTCCATTTCTGCTGTGTAGAAAATTTTGTTTTGTAAATTTTTTTTGGAAAGAGTAACATAGTAGGAAATAATTATATTTTTAGGAGTACCATTGAGTACAGATAAAGAAAGCTGTTTCATATATGGTGAAGTCAGTTTAATTAACTTTAATTTTAACTAAGTTAATTATATTGTAGTAAATTAGTTGGAGTAAGATCGCTTGCCCTACTAGACTACAGATACATCATGGCTGACTTGGTCAAATTTAGGTCGGCTACACTGCAGGTGGGAAAAGAGCTTGGCATGGATGGTGACGCTCTGATCCGGTATGTCACGACGGAATGTGAAAAGTACACCGAGAGAGAAGCAAAGCAATTAGAAGCAGAGAGAGAAACAAAGAAATTAGAAGCGGAGAGAGAAGCCAAGAAATTAGAAGCGGAGAGAGAGAAGCCAAGAAATTAGAAGCAGAGAGAGAAGCCAAGAAATTAGAATTAGAAGCAGAGAGAGAAGCCAAGAAATTAGAATTAGAAGCAGAGAGAGAAGCCAAGAAAGTAGAATTAGAAGCAGAGAGAGAAGCCAAGAAATTAGAAGCGGAGAGAGAAGCCAAGAAATTAGAAGCTGAGAGAGAAGAAAGGAGGTTACAAGCAGAGAGAGACCATGAGCTGAAAATGAGACAGCTTGATCTTGAACTTCAGGCTGGGACTATCACCCATGGTAATAGCTCACCTCATTCTGCGAATAGCTCTTTTCAGAACACAGCAAATGGGGCCATGAACTTCCACCTAGATCCATTTGTTGAAAAGGAGGACGCAATTGAGTCGTACCTGGATAGGTATGAAAGGCTAGCCTCTACATATGGACTGGAAAAGGAAAAATGGAGTCTAAAGTTATCCCAGGGATTGAGAGGTATTGCATATGATGTGTTTCTGAAACTCCCCAAAGAAGATCAGGAAAATTATGAAATACTAAAGCAAGCCTTACTGATCCGGTATGAAAAGAACTCTGAGGCATATAGGAAGAAATTTAGAACTTCTAAACCTCTACCTGGAGAAACATATAACCAGTTCTCAGCTAGGCTAGAAACGTATTTGTTGAAATGGAGTAGTTTAGGTAAGTATCAGAAAACCTACGAGGATCTGAAAGAAATGGTTATGTTAGAGCAAGTGAAAGATTCCATGTCTCAAGAAATGAGGAAATTCCTTATGGAACAAGGAGCAGAGAGGCTGGAAGACATTTTGAAATGTGCAGAGAGATACCAAGCAGCTCAAGCTGAATTGGTAGGAACAAAAAGGAAGCAGGTAGAAGGATATAAGCCACCACCGCAGAATACCCAGTTTGACCAGAAGGATCATCCATACAGAAATAAACCAAGATTTGATAATAAGGACAAGAACCCTCAGACTCAGGAAAAGAAACCCTACAAACAGGGAGATAAGTGGTGCAAAATTTGTAAGATGAGCAACCACAACACTGTAGATTGTAGAAGGAAAACCCCTCATCACGCTGCATGTTTAGCAACAGGGAATAGGACAGATATGATGGAACTGACAGGGAGTCAGAATAGCCTCCGTCATCCCCCTGTGAGTGAGCTCGTAACCGTGAACGGAAATCGAGTCATGTGCTTATATGATACCGGCCTGGATTTCGACTCAGTTGTGAGTTCAACCCTAGTGCACTCTGATCAAATTACCACAGAAACCGTGGAAATACAAGGGGCAACTAAGGGAACAGCAACCATGACACTTCCTATAGCTAGGATCAATGTGAAATCTCGCTACGTGGAAGGAGTGATAACAGCCGCAGTGATAGATGACCCTATATACCCGCTGATATTGGGGTGTAGGTATGTATTTTTGGGTGACCCGATAAAACCTGTTGTCCTGGCAGCAGTCCAGACCAGGTCGAGCACCAAAAACGAGGAGGAAAATCCTAACAATACTCAGCCAGAGCAGATGAAACAGGCTCAATCAGAAGATGACACATTGAAGCCTTGTTTTGGCAAATTGCCAAAGGCCCATAACCCTCCAGAAAAAGGAGACTTGTATATGAAAAATGGACTACTGTATAGAAAAGCTGGTACAGGACCTCAAGGACATGGACAGCTGGTAGTACCAAAGTCATACAGGGAGAAAGTTATGGAGCTCGCACATGCTATTCCATTTAGTGGACACATGGGAATTGGTGCCACCAGTCAACGGATAGCTTGTCACTATTACTGGCCAGGGATCACGGAAGATATCAAACGATATGTGAAATCTTGTCCAGAGTGTCAACGTGTAGCCCCCAAGCATGGGACTGCACCAGCAACTCTAGGAGAAATGCCAATCATGGGTACTCCATTCGAGAGAGTTGCAGTGGATATTGTTGGACCCCTCACTAGGACTAAGAGAAGGAATAGTTATATCTTAACTCTAGTTGATACATGCTCTATGTGGGGAGAGGCCGTAGCCATGGCATCTATAGATTCTAAGCATGTGGCAGAGGCATTGTTGACAATATTCACCCGGTTAGGCTTTCCACATCAAATATTGACGGACAATGGTTCCCAGTTCAAGGGAAAGCTAACCCAAGAAGTGTTCAGGATTTTTCAAGCCAGACATTATCATTGCTCTCCTTATCACCCACAAGGAAATGGTCAAGTCGAGCGGTTCAACGGTACGCTCATTTCTATTCTCAGGAAGCTGGCAAGTGAAAAACCTGAAACATGGGATGTATACTTACCCGCTGCATTATTCGCATACCGGGAAGTCCCACACAATTCCACAGGAATGGCACCGGCCACATTGTTGTTTGGTCGGCCTATAAAAGGTCCACTGGAAGCATTGCTGCGGACTTGGACAGATGAGAAGGCAGAGGAAAGTGTCACCTCATCAATTCAGTATGTAAATGAGTTGACCACTCGACTGAAAATGGGCTGGAAATTGGCTAATGACAATCTTCGCAGAGCCAGAAAGAAACATACTGAATACTATAACAAGAAAGCAAAGGATAGGGAACTTGCTGTTGGAGAAAAAGTGCTTCTTCTATTGCCCAGCAGTAACAACAAACTGCAGATTGGTTGGCAGGGTCCATATAACGTGCTAGAGAAAATATCGAGGACTAATTACAAAATTGACAAGAAGGGCAAAGAAAGGGTGTACCATGTTAATCTGTTAAAGAAATATTATGACAGGACATCAACGGAGGTAGCTCATATGATGACTCTGGCCATCGCAACCGAAATGAAGCATGAACCACTTACCTCAATAGAGTATCCATTAAGACCGACTGAGACATATGAACAAGTCAAAATTAGTACTCAGTTAACTCAGGAACAGAGGGAGCAAGTTAAAGAAGTTTTAAAAACACATGCAGATGTGTTAACTGATAAACCAGGATGCACCAACTTATTGACATATGATATGAAGGTCATCGATCCAACACCTATCTGCATGAAGACCTACCCTATACCATATGCCAAGGCACAGGCATTGAAGGAGGAAATTGATTATCTGTTGCAAGAACAAATCATTTCCAAGTCAGAATCACCTTACAGTTCAAGTGTTGTACTGTTTGAGAAAACCAAGTGGAGAACACCGACTCTGTATCGATTACCGGAAATTAAATGCGATCACAGAAACCCAAGCTGATCCATTACCGGATACCAATCAGCTGTTCTCGACGCTAAGTACTGCGAAATATTTCTCTAAGGTCGATTTAAGTAAGGGATATTACCAGATTCCTGTCAAACCCGAGATCCGACACATGCTGGCTTTTAGCACTTCGGATGGTCACTACGAATTTAATGTACTACCATTCGGGTTGAAAAACGCACCAAGCGTATTTTCAAGGATGATGAGGAAATTGCTGGAACCCTTGAACAACTCTAACATCACCAACTTTATGGATGACATTCTCATAGCCACGGAAACATTTGAGGATCATCTACATTCTCTATCAATGTTACTGGGTAGACTCAGAGAGGCAGGTTTGACTGCTCGTCCAACAAAGTGTGTAATCGGATGTCAGGAATTAGAATTTTTGGGACATACAATTTGTCATGGAAACATGTCTCCTGATCCCAAAAATATAGAAAAGTTAAGGAATGCACCTAGACCACAGACAAAAAAGGATGTGAGGTCGTTCGTATCCTTAGGAGGATTCTATCAAAAGTACATCAAAGACTTCAATACCTTATGTGCACCTTTGACGGATCTGACAAAGAAAGGGAAGCCGGACACAATAAAGTGGACTGCAGAGTGTGAGCATGCATATTCAGAATTGAAACATAAACTCACTAGTAGGCCTATTCTGAAGTTACCAGATCTGACGCAAGAGTTTATAATACGGACTGATGCAAGCAATGTAGGAATTGGGGCCGCGCTTTTGCAAAAATCTCAGACCCAGGATGAGGAACTGTTTCCTGTTGCTTATGCCAGCCGCAAGTTGAACGCGGCAGAAAAGAATTACTCTACTATAGAGAGGGAATGTTTAGCATTGGTGTGGGCCATCAATAAGTTTCAACCCTATTTGTATGGCAAGCCATTTGTGGTCCAGTGCGATCATCAACCCCTGTCATTTTTGGCCTCATCACGTCATGCAAATACTCGCTTACTAAGATGGTCATTATTGATTCAGCCATATTCCTTCACTATTGAATATATTCCGGGAAAACAGAATGTGGGCGCAGATTTTCTTAGTCGTCATCCCACAGAGCTTGAGGAGGATAGAAGGAAGGAAAACTAACCTCGGAATGGTCGATTTGCAATTGTCTTGTACCCAATAGTTAAGCTAGATATCATCCAGCTTAAAATATGGGGGAGCTATGTCGCAAAATTGGTTTCAAGTCATTGCAAACGGGATCAGTTAGATTTATAAACCCGTCTACGATCGAACGACCGCTTTCAAAATGGCGGCGTATCAGCGAAATGTGTATCGGACAGAGGAAATCGCCAACGATAAATAAAAACAGAAGGGAATCCGTATGAAAAGGATTTTACATTTCAGTACAGGGAAGGATGGTGTATAACTGCATATAAGATGGAACGGTAGGAAGTTCTCATTTACGGAGATATATGCGTATTTCGGCTGCCCACAGTTACGCTAAAAGCATGTAAACCCACTTCTGTTCTAAATATTAAAATCAACAAATAACAGTTTGGGAAATTACATGGATAGGAAGATAGAGTTTTATCAGCTGTATAAAACTAGATAAGATGGAACTATATGGATATTATATATGCCGAGAATGATAAAGGCAAAATTTCAGTCGACGCACAGTTCGGCCGAAATCACTGTTCGGGAAGGATTTTTCAGGCTTAGGTTTAAGCTGTGACGTCGGTACTCTCCGATACGTCCGCGCTATACGTATTTAAAGCGTATCGGTAAACTGAGCTACAGACAACGAAAGAGGGTTCAGACAGACTGGAGGCAGAGTTTCGCCACGACCCATGAATTGTGAGCGGATCGCCAGAAACATTTTTAAGTCCAGTATCTGAAGTCTGAGGGTAAGCGAAATTATGATAACTACCGTGTATAATATTTGTTATTTCAGGTTCATACAGAATTCACAAAATATGCCTGTATAATATTCATTGATATAACGTATTATTATTTTAATATGATTTATTCATGTGCATTATGGATGAGTGTTGCTTGTACAAAAAGTAATCACAAATAGCCCCACGGCCTAATGAAGTTATATTTATCATATTGCTTTATCGCTTACGAAGATAAAGGCAGTCCCATGGCAGAGATTGTCATAGGGAAATGAAGTGTTAGAAACTTCATCATGGAAGATCCCAGTTTACGAGGTTAAGGTGACTAGTCCCCTTCCTCGCTGCCTTTGCCTTCCCTAGTTCGAGCGCACAACTTCGTACCCATTTACAGCTAGTAAACTGGAGTGTTCTACAGCCAGTTTCAGTAGAAAGCAACCTGATCACGTGGTCACTCACTTTCTTTATTTATGTATTACTTTTGTGTAGATGCTAAGGATAGCATCAGTATTTGAATTCGTACTTGATATGATTTGGAAGGATCAAGTTATAGAATATGAAGGGATGTATAGGAGCGGAATAAACCAGATGATGTTTATTACTGATATGTTAATATTAATTCTATATCATTGAACTGATGTTACTTGCTATGACTGTATAACTTTGACACCTGATGACTGACTTGTCTGACTTATGTGCTAGTCAGTTACACTTAATTGAAATGTTAATATTAATGCTATATCACTGAAATGATGTCCTTACTTACTATGATTGTATAACGGTGACATCTGATGACTGACTGGTCTGACATCTGTGCTAGTCAACTACAAGTCTAGCCAGATACTAGCCAAGGCTGATATGTTGCAGGTTCCATGAAATAACTCAAACCAGACTGTCCAGTATCAGAAGCCGGTGTAGTTCATCCGAGGCAATCCCACCAAAGTGCAGGACCCCAAAGAGTGAACTTCAACTGGTCATTGGCATCCCTACTGTTGGGCCTACCAAGTCTGATATCAGCAAAGGACAGTTTCAGCAGTATCAAGTTGGAAAGATAAGTGTCCTGTTTGACACTGACCACCTATACATGTGAAACAGCCAATAGTTGAAAACAATAAGTAACCATACAGAAACTCAGTCAACTGATGACAGTTATCCTTAAATTCAAAGGACTAATAACAGTGATTTCAGTAACTTTATTATTTAAGATCTTGAAGTATAAACAGACCATAATAGTAATTGTGTGAATACTTTTATACATATGTATATGCTCTTTTCCAACTAGTAGAAATAGAATATTAGTGTAATTATTAAACTATTTTAACTGTACCTGAGGATTTATTCACTTCTTCCATTTGTGGTTTCAGTGAATGTTCATTTTACTTATCCCCTAGAATATAAGTAATCATAAGATAGTCATAGGGAGGAGACACCTTAAATCCTGGTACTACTTCTTACCAACTGGGCCAGGGTTTTTACAGTCTGACTATTTTTATGATAACAATACACCAGTGCTTATTTCTAAGACTGGGGTATTACTTGTAAGGTCAGAACTCTTTACTGGCATACTCTTACATATAAATAATTTTAAATAACCTCCCGCTACAGTGACCTATCCCCAGAATGCGATCAACAGGGGTGCAGAATCCTAGTATAGAGGGGCGCTGAACCTTGGTACGGAGGGGTGCCGAACCCTGGTATACAGGTGTGCTGAACACTGGTATAGAGGGGTGCTGAACCCTGGTATAGAGGGGCGAAGAACACTGATATGGAGAGGCGCCGAACTCTGGTATGGATGGGTTCCGAACTCTGGTATAAAGGGGTGCATAACCCTGGTGTAGATGGACACGACCACACGACTTCCAACTTCTGAAGCAGACAGACGTGTTTTTGCGACACTCAAATCAAACAAGGCTGATACGTCCTTTTTAGTACGAGACACTGTGGAGAAATTCATCGAACAACTCAAGTCTTCAGATAAGTTGATACAATTTTTTATCTATCTCTAGTATTAGATTATTGTTAGTTTTAGGTGACTAGGTAATTATGAGCTAAAAGTATTATTATAAAAAAATAGAAATTAAATAGATCCAAGCGCCACGTGGCACTTGCTTGTGTGAGATACGGTAGCCATCTTGCTAGGCAAAATAAAGATAAGTGTTGATTTCACTTTGAATTTGATTTAAGTATTAGATTATTGCAGTTAATATTAAGTATTAGGGGAATATTTAACTATTGCTTCGAATATTTGTATAATTTAGGAATTTTAGTGAGGAAAAAAAAATATAAATAAATAAATAAACCAAAAACCATAGATTACTAGTAATAATAATCAACCATCAAACTATAATTTAAGTAAAGCAAATATATTAAAGCTACATGGCAAAATTAGAACTAGATTTAACTGTTCAACAAGATCTGCTAGACAGGTTTAAAAGTGTTTCTTAATTAATAATATTATAAAATAAAAAGGAGAAAGCAAGGATATACGTAACAGTGAGACTAAAGATAAACATTAAAGTTCATTCAAAACCAAGCACACAATAAAAAGAGTTGTAGCAAATTAAAGACAGGGACTATTCCACCGATAACCAGGGCACAGTTCGGGGAAGGAAAAGCGTGGGCCAGGACACCTGAAAAGGACAAAACATCAAACCCGACAGATAAGAACAGGACCACGAGACCGGAAGTCAGAGACAAAAATAAAGGACAGGATGGAGACAATAAGGGAAAAACTGGAAAGAGGCTCAGAAATAAAAACTACAGTAAGCAGAAACAACCAAGGTGAAGACTCATGAACCAGGACAGCTAACAAAAAGATAGGACTCAGGGAAGATGAAAATCAGGACAACCAGAAAAACACAACCAAAAGAAGTCAGGAAACCAGAGGATGAGCAAACAAAGAAGACTCTAACCGAAAGGAAACCCCCAAAAGAGTTAAAATTACACAAACAGCGGGAACAGAAGCCACGCTTAGATCTCTCCCGGACGACAAAATCCTGGCCCTCCTGAAAAAAGTAACTGATAAAAAATCCATTGCCAAAATACAAAAACAAAAAAGCGGAGTACTGCTAACATTAAATGAAACAGAAAAACAAAATCTTTACTACAAGAACTGCAGGAAAAACCAAAATTAATCCAACTGGCCCACAACATAAAAGTAGAAACAGAAATTTCAAAAGAAACCAGAAGATGTGTGGTAAAAGGTATAAACCCAACCCTGTAAAGTGAGGAAGTTTTAAACAACATGGCCAAACAGAACCCAGCTTTAAAGCTGGTACACGTGGAAAGAATAACAGTGGAAGGGAGTGTAGTAACCCCAGTAAAAGTAATAACGACAGAAGGAAGGGAACCCCCCTCCCCCCAAGACATCACTATTTGTGAAAGCTAAAAAGAACACAGAAGCTTACATTCCCCCAGTATTGCAGTGCTCCAACTGCATGAAATTTGGTCATGGCCGAAACAGCTGCAAAGGCAAAACAATATGCAGTTACAGTGCCGGTATGCACCCCACTGCGCAGTGTGAAAATGCAAAGGCTAATGCCGATTACAAACAGGCGAATGCAAACGGAAAGTGTAACAACTGCAAGGGAAACAACAGTGCCAGGTTTCAGGGCTGTCCAGTGTACCAGCAATCCAAACAAGCACTAAAAGAATCGATCATAACAAGGACACCATTCAAAATTGTGATCCAAGATATGAAAGAAAAAGCCACCAACACAGACACTAAAGTTGCAGCAGAAATAAAATCTGTAAAAGAAGAAATTAGTATAATTAAAACTCAACTGTCAAAAGAAAAAGAGGAGGAAGTTATTAACAAAACAAAGAACCAGAAAGACAATTCGGCTACATCATAGGAAAATGTGAGTACGCTGAAAAGTACAGAGTAAGTGCTCGAAGAAATAAAAACCTTACAGCACCAAATTGCCAAGGATGTAGTAAAATTGTCTGAACTGAAAGAGGAAAATGAAATAGTACTAGTTAAATTGTCGGAACTAAAAGAGGAAAATCAAATAATACGAAAAAGAATAGAAAGTGAAAGGCAAGAGCTAAACATAGACAGAGAAGGAACAATCACAACAGGAATTTCTTGAGAACATGGTAGATAATGGGCCCACAAGTTCATGAAATACAGAATAAGAGCAAATTTGATAGTTTAACCAAAAAAAAAAAAAAAAACAGGGATACTAGATGATATTAAAGTTCAACTTAGAAGGACTTAGAATTATACAGTGCAATTGTTGGGGTATCAAAAAGAATTGTGTACCCCTTCTTGCAGAGACAGGAGGAACTAACACTATATATGCTGTTCAAGAGACACTTTTACACCCTAATAGTAGATATAGTTGTAAGGGCTTTAAGATACTTAGGCACGATAGGAAAGAAGGTAGAGGAGGGGGTGTCGCAGTCTTAGTTAACGAAACATTAAAAATTATAGACTGGGAAGTATTTGATACAACCAACATAGAAGTTATCCAGGTCACTATAGCAGCTGAACCAAACAATCTAACAGTCTTAAATGTATACGCGGGATCCAAAGATGCAGCAATAGAGAATGCAGTCAGCGACCCATAGCTTGACTGCTTGCGTCAGGGTCAGCGAACCAGAGCTGACCAAGACCCTACTCCACCTCCAAGTGGTGGTCCTGGAAACAGGCTGCATCACTGCAGTCTGGCTGAGAGAGTAGGGATCGAAGAGGGAAGGCAATCCCGGTCCCAAAAAATGCCGTACTGAAGTCGGATGTGTCGGCCGAAAGGCGAAAATATCGCAGCTCCGGTGTAAACAGACACAACGCAACCAACGTCCTTTTCAGGGCGAACAAGGAAGAAGAAGAAATGTATTCGCTAAAAATGGTACAATTAAAGATGAAGAAATATTCTTCATTAGCACCAGACTAGGCCCCAAAACAATCATAGTAGGCGATTTTAATTCCCATCATTATGCTTGGGGTTGACAACATGCAGACAATGCAGGAAAGCGCCTACTTGACTTTATAGAAAACAATGACCTGCTAATACTAAATGATGGAACTGCAACTAGGATTAATCCACAAGCTAACAGTGCAGACTCGGCAATAGACATAAGTATAGCAACTAACAACCTAGCGAATGTAAATTGGGAAGTGTTACAAGACACAAACTCAGATCATCTGCCCATTGTAATAACCATGCATGAAAACGTCATTCCAAACCCAGGACCAGAGAAACCGACTTTCAACTATAAAAAAGTAAACTGGGAAGCCTTCCAATCAGAGCTGGAGGTGATGGAATATAAAGACATGGAATCAGATGATACTGACTTGTGGGCAGAAACACTGACCAATGAAATTCTTAAAATAGCAATAAAATAAATACCAAATAAAAATATGCCACAGCACCTTAAACCAAGAAGCCCATGATGTAAGTTCATATAGGCCTATCTCCTTAACATCACAACTAGGCAAAATACTGAAAACGGTTGTTAACAAAAGAGTTAAATTCTACCTGGAAAAAAAATCAGTTATGTAGCCCAAACCAGGCAGGGTTTAGAGCAGACAGAGGTACAGTAGACCAGCTTGTAAGATTAGAACGCGATGTAATGATAGGGTTCAAGATGAAAGAGAAAACAGTGGCAGTCTTTTTGGATGTCGCTAGAGCATATGAGGAATGCTGGAGAGATGGAGCTCTTTACAAAATGAAAAAGATTGGCATTATGGTAAACCTGTAAGTATATAGAAAACTTTTCACAGGACAGGTATTTTGCTGTACAGGTGAACAATGATAAGTCAGAAATGTATGAACAACAGAATGGGATTCCTCAGGGATCAGTGATTTAGCCTTCAATTTTCACTATAGCTGTAAATGATTTAGAAGATGAATTTAACGACATTAAGAATGCATTATCACAATTTGCAGATGACTGTGCCATTTGGCGATCTGGAAAAAACTTCAAAAACAAATAGACAAAGTTTCAGAGTTGATGAAAGAAAATTTGGGGCTTCCAAATTAATGTAAACAAAACAATAGGTATGATATTCAGCAAAGGAAATTTAAAAGAAAAAAAAATCAATATAACCATTAACGGACAGAAAATATGTACCTCCTCAACAATTAGATTTCTGGGCATGACTTTAGATAAACAACTAAATTGGAATAAACATTTAGACAATTTAGTAGAAAGCTGTAGGGGACCACTAAATATACTAAGGATAGTAAAAGGTAATGGATGGGGGGGCCAGCAATAAAATAATGCTTATGTTCTACAAGTCTTTCATCAGGGGGAAACTAGATTATGCCAGCATAGTCTATGATTCCGCTCCAGCTTCTAACAAAGCAAAGCTAGACAGAATTCAAAATGCAGCCATGAGAACCATTGCAGGTGCATTTATATCAACACAAGTAGAAGCTCTAGAAGTAGCTCTCGGCATACCGCCCCTTGGTCTAAGACGGAAAGAACAAAGATTAAATTATTGGAGTAAAGTAGCACAGGAAGTGACCCACCCAGCACATAAAGCCTTTGTCAAAAACCAAGAAAGTGTTTGGGACGTCCCTTAAATATCTACTTGTAAAGATATCCAACAGGGTGGAGAACTATTGAAGATCTAACACAGTTCAAAGAACTGTGAAACACAATTAAAAATAGTAATAAATATAGAAGCACAATACCGCCCTGGGAACTAAAAACACCAATCATACTCACTTACTGAAAAGATCAAACAAAACATAGAAGATAAGGAAGCCAAAAACGATAAGTAGAAAGTTCATAAATCAACTTACAAAACAAAGTCTGGCCGTCCACACTGATGTATCCAAGGGTGATAGTGGGCAACTAGGTGCAGGAGTAGAAATACCACAGTGGGGAATTAAGAAGAGCTACAGTGTAACTGAAGGGGCTTCGATTTTTACCGCAGAGATGGTAGCAATTCTAAAAAGTTTAGAAATAATCGTAGATAACCCACTAGAAGCTGTTACGATATTTACAGACTCACTATCGTCACTACAAGCCCTAGAACACCCAGGTAAATGTAGCCGGCCAGATACAAAGGAAGAAATTCTTGCAATTATTACATCACTAGGGTACAGAAAGCTTGCCTGGTTTGGGCATGTAACTCGTCATGACTCCCTTTCGAAAACGATCCTTCAGGGAACAGTCGAAGGTAAACGGAGAAGAGGAAGGCAGAGAAAATCCTGGGCTGATAACATCAAAGAATGGGCAGGACACGGTTTTTCCACACTTGTACGCATTGCTGAGGATAGAGAGCAGTGGAGGACCCTGTCTGCTGATGCTTCCACCATGGCACCCCTACGACCCATGACGGGTTACGGGCTGAGATGATGAGATGAGGGTACAGAGGATGTAGTGTGAGGCTAGTATGAGTTCCAGCTGTGGCAGCGGGTGGTGGCTGTATCAATGTTCTTCTGTGTGACCGCCTGCCTGCCCAGGTTCTTTACCTCTTTGATTAGCAATGACATGCTGCATAATTATAACAGTCACACACACACAGCAAGCGATGAGATAACGCCGTAGTAATTGAAATACTGTTTATTTACACGTGATTGGACCATTGCTGTCTGCTTTGATCTCCAAAATCGTGGTCCATCATAGAATATACAATGTGTAAGTTCTTCCTTAATATTTATTCCTTCCTTTACTCTCTCTCTCTCTCTCTCTCTCTCTCTCTCTCTCTCTCGTTCAGTATCGAATCTACACCTTATGACCTTTAACCATCAATGATCATTCAGGTGCTATAGTCTCTACTTCTGTTCTTTCTTCCTAACAATTTCTTAGTCTATTGTTATCTACCATTCTCAGTGTTCATGTTATCTATTGGTGGTACCGGACCTCTCCGGGGCTGTTCCTTTCCCTTTCATCACTGAAGAATAGGACTACTGTATATATAGGTATACTGCCACACAGCACGCATAGGTATAGCTGGTAACGAGTTGGCAGACCAGAACGCCAAGTATGGAAGAATAAGTAAAAACAATATAAGAGCAGGACTGGGAAGGTCGGAGATCAAGAGCCAATTGAAGCTAACTATAAACGAGGAATGGAAGACAACATGGAAGAACAGTAGAAAAAGCAGACACGCGTTCAAACTGCTGAAAGAACCAACAAGGACGTGCCAGGTCAGAGAAGAACTAAAGGTACCCTCGAACAAAAAGCCGTGGCGTTTCCGTCTCGGTGCAGCATACTTCATGATAGAGGAACCACACTGCCAAGAATGTCAGGAAGAGAATGACATAGACCACTACCCGATTCACTGTAGGAGATATGATCATCAGAGGCTATAACTAAAAACATACTTCAGAAATCACAATATAGACATGACAGGTGATACTGTTTTAAGTATAGATGCCCCAGGGGAAGCCCAAACAATACTTAAACGATAAATACATAAAACAAAGGAAAATATATAAGGTTAATAACAGTGACCATATTGGTAATAATAACAAAAATAATATTTCAGAAAAGACATTCAACCAAATAGAAATTAACTAAAAACTAACAAATCCTTAATAAATAAAAAAAATAAAAAAAAAAACAACCAAAAAAAAAAAACAACTGAAAAATTAGCAAACTTATTAACTACTTATTGGACAAGGAAAGACAACGAGGTTTAAAAAAAAAAAAACCAACTCAAAAAGAACAAATACTAATACAAATTAAAACCAACTGCAAAGGACAATAGTTATCTATATACAATACAAAACTGAAAATAAAATGACAAATACTAATGTAAATTAAAACCAGCAACTGCAAAAGACAATAGTTATTTAAATTTAATACAAAATTAGTAAATAAAATGACACTAGATACCCCAATTATAACGAATTTTCAGGTTGAACAGGGTAGACCAAGATGGAACGAGAAGAGGCAATAATGATCAGCTGTTAAGTGCCCGCTCTTCACCCATCACCTTTTCAAAACAACAACAACGTGTAGATGGACACCGAACTCTGGTTTAGAGGGTCTCCGAACCTTGGTATAAAGAGGCACCGAACACTGGTATAGAGTGGTGCCGAACCCTGGTATACAGGGTTGCTGAACCCTGGTATAGAAGGCTGCCGAACCCTGCTATAGAGGGCTGCCGAACCCTGGTATAGATGCTACTCTCTTCCATCAGTTACGTCATCTAAACACTCCAAATGACCCTACATAATCCTTAACATATTTGGAGTCTTCGATACCTGCAACGACTTCGCTGTGCACGATCTTATGAGTTTAATTGGTGCTTGCGCGGAAGAGAAGGATTAAAATGGTATGCCAATATCACCAACGTGGAGCTGATATAAAGAATTAGACAATTATCATTGGCAGAAGACGTGAAGAAAAGACGTTGGTCTTAGATAGGACACACATTGAGGAAACCAGCTAATAAAGTTACAAGGCAGTCCTAGTTCTGGAACCCACGGGGTAAAAGAAATGGATGGAGGATTAAAAGTACACGGAGAAGGGAATAGTTGACAGACTGAATAGACATAGTGGATGTCGAAAATAAATTGAACGGAAATCACTCGACAGGAGAGTTTAATGCGAGCTGATGAAGGCATATGCTCTGCTGCAGCCATGTTGCTATGCATAACTGGCAACAGCCATTTAGCGGTGTACAGTTACTACAACCATTTAACTTTGCACAAGAGATGAAACAAAGCCAACATCGGAAAATTTAATCGTCGCATTCACGAGCTCGATAAAGGTGTGTGATAATTTCAGCCATTTAAATATTAGTTTCTATTTTAAATATCAGTTTCTAGCAGGGATTCTTAAATCTTTATCCCTCAAACCTGCTCCGAGAGTGAACTTAATTTTCATACTTCCCATCCTTCCTCAAATTAATCAAAGAACCAATCAAGACATAGTTAAAGTGTTCACTCATTCATAACCCTCCGCTTCCCAAGGAGCATAGGCCTTCAACAAACACATACCAAGTCCTCCTGTCACGGGCCATCATCTCAAGTTCCTTCCACGTTCTCCTCATCATTTTCACCTCTGTTTCTAGCTCCATGTGCTTCTTGGTCTACATCTGCCTCTCTTGCCCTGGGGGTTTCATAACAATGACTGCCATGTAATGCTATCAACAGGTTTCCTCAGTGTGTGTCCTATCCATCGCCATCGTCTTCTTCTCATCTCTTGTTTCTCTGGCACTTGTCTAGTTCTTGACATCAGTTCCACGTTGGTAACCTTGTCATACCATTTTAATCCCTCTATTCTACGCAAGCACCCATTTATGAAAGTCTGTAGCTTTTTGGTTGTTGTCTTTGTTGTTCTCCATGTCTCAGAGCCATACAATAGGACTGACTTCACATTTGAGTTGAAGATTCTTATTTTCGTGTTGGATCCGATTTCTCTTGATCTCCATATATTTCCCAACGCAATGAAAGCTCCTCTTGCTTTTCGTATTCTTATTTTGACATCACTGTCTGTCCCTCCAACTTTGTCTAAATTGCTGCCAAGAAATGTGTACGATTCTACATCTTGTATAGTCCGTTCGGAAATTCGTGCCCACAGAAAGCGTCAATTTTCTCCAAAACTGTTTGTTGTATGGACATGAATTTTTGCATGCAGTCTTAGATTTTCCATGCAGTTATTAATATATTTTTTGCCCTTACAAAACTCATGTCATGTTCGAATTTTCTTCTTTACGTTATATAAAAAACTCTTACCGTTGTCTGGGTTAATTTGTATTAGTTTTACAGGAAAGTTACAAGATCCGTTCAAAAAAAATTTTTTTTTGTTTGAATTAGTGTAGTGACTACATGTCCGCACGAGTGCGCACCTATTGTACACAGTCGCGAGTAACTAATTTAAATATATATATATATATATATATATATATATATCTATTTATATATATATATATATATATATATATATATATATATATATATATATATATATATATATATTTGAACGGATCTTGTAACTTTCATGTAAAACTACTAAAAATTAACCCAGACAACAGTAAGAGTTTTTTTATATAACGTAAAGAAGAAAATTCGAACATGACATGAGTTTTGTAAGGGCAAAAAATATATTAATAACTGCATGGAAAATCTAAGACTGCATGCAAAAATTCATGTCCATACAACAAACAGTTTTGGAGAAAATTGACGCTTTCTGTGGGCACGAATTTCCGAACGGACTATAGTAGTGTTTTTTCAAGTTCTACCCTGTTATCCTTTCTTGCATTTATTCTCATTATTTTTGTCTTTTCCCTGTGTATTTTCAGACCCTATTGTTGTGACCTCTAATAGCGTGTTTTCACTTTGTCGTGCATCTGATTACGGTTATGGGACAGCAGAGCCAAGTTATCAGCAAAATCTTGATCATCTAACTGTTTATCAGATTCCACTTTCTTATCCCAAACGGTTCTGTAAGTTGTCCTTCATGGAGAACTCTGCATGCCATGTCTTCATAAGTTTTCTTTATTGAATTAATGATCTTCAGGGGAACTTCATAGTGCCTCATCAATTTCCAAAGTGATTCTCTGTCTACACTGTCAAATGCATGTTCGTAGTCCATAAATCCAATGTATAGTGGTGAATTCGATTCCAGACTGTGTTCAGCTATTATTCTCAAAGTGGCTATCTGATCTGTATAGTTTCTCTCTCAGTTTCTTGTCTATGGACTCTTTAAATCTCTCGAGGATGATCCTGTTTAATACTTTCCCTGCCAATGATAGTAACAGTATTCTTCAATAATGTGTTCACTCTTGTAAGTTTCCCTTCTTAGGCATCGTAACCAGATATTCTTCCTTCCATTCTGCTGGTATCTCTTTCCTTTCCCAGACTTTACCAAGTAATTTATATAACATCTCTGTAGCAGTGTCGATATCTGCTTTGATGGCCTCTGCTGGAATGCCATCTAGTCCAGCCGTTTTTCCATCTCTTAGAATCTTTATGGCTTTCTTTATTTCTTCCTTCGTTGGTCTTTCACAGTTAATTTGTAGCTCTTCTGCTGGCTGGATGTCTGGGGAAAGGAAGGGGGGGGGGGGGGGGGAGTAGAGTGAAGCTGGTCTATTGAGAAGATCCTCAAAATATTCCGTCCACCTCTTCATTTGCTCTTGTTTATTGCTAAGCAGTTTTCCATTCTTGCCTTTTTTGAGGCAACTTGTTTGCTTGTATTTCTCTGTTAGCTTCTTTGTGCTGTTATACAGTTCTCTCATATTTCCTTTGGGTGCAGCATCTTCTGCCTCTCTTACCAACTCCTCAATATATTTTCTCTTGTCTCTTTTGATACTTCTTTTTACTTCTTTGTTTGCTTCTGTGTACACTTCTTGAGCTTTGGCTTTGGAACTTCTGGTTTTGCTTCTGTTTTAATCTGCTTTCTTGTTTTTTTTTCTGTCTTTTATCTTATTGATGGTTTCTGTTGTTATCCATGCTTTTTGTTGTCGTTCCCTTTTCCCCAGTATTTCTTTACATGTTTCATTCCATATAGTTTTGATTTGCTGCCAGTGGTCTTCTGTATTCACTTCATCTTCCAGCTGTTGGAGCATGTGGTTTTTGTTGGATATTGTGTCTGTAAATTTGTCTCTTGTTTCTTGATTTCTTAGATGTCTTACATTAAATTGTTGTCTATAACTATGCATTGTTTCATATCTCTTGAGTTTCATTTTTAGTATGGCTATCAGAAGATGGTGATCTGATGCCACATTTGCTCCTTTATATATATTTACATCCGCAATGATGATCTAAACTTCTTGTTTATGCATATATGGTCAATCTGATTTTCTATTCTATGGTCTGGTGATATCTATCCACGTTGCCGTGTGTATTCTGTTATGAGGAAACATGTTTCCTCCTTTAGCCAGTTGATTTGAAGCACATAAGTGTGTGAATAGTTCCCCATTTTCATTCATTATTCCAAACCCACGTTTTCCCATGACTCCTTAAAGCAGTGTTGACTGTATCTTTCTTTGCATTCATGTAACTCATCAAAATTGTGATGTCTCTTCTTTTTATTTTATCCATAATATCTTGCAGTCTAGTATAAAATGCTTCTTTCAAAGACTTCTTTGTCATTGACTGGTGCATAACATTGGATGACGTTTACATTTATTTTCTCTTTAGCTGTTTTGAAAGTAGCTGTTATGATTCTGGTCCCACGGCTTCCTATTCAATGTGTGCTTTCTGTGCATCTTTAGATAACATAAGAGCTACCCCTTCACTGTGGTGTGAACTTTCGTCTTCATGTCCCGAGGACTGCACCAATTCACCTGTGCTGAGTTTCTTCCTGTCTACATCCTTCCACTTTGTTTCACACAGTCCCAGGACATCGATCTTTTGTTCCCTAACTTCTGCTGCTTTCTGTGCCGTTTTCCCTTGTTCGTTTAATGTCCGAACATTCCAGGTGCAAAAATCTAGAGGTTCTCCTAGAAGAAAGAAGGTTAGCCAGTAACACAGACTCCTTTCTCTGTGTTGCATCATACACCTCCTTTCGAGAGGACCTTCCCCTGTCTTGGATGGCTGAGTTTTATTTTCCTTAACTGACTTGTCCATGTTTGTTGAAGATGTTGTGGTTCAACATTTTTTACAGGATGAAGGTAACTAGCCCCATGCCTAACCCTCCTTAGACGCTTTCTACGACATGCTTGGTAGGGAACAGTGTGACTAATCTTTGCTCCCCTTTCGGGCCCCGGTACCATACCGGTGAGTTAAGAGGTCGCTATAGTGATTTTACGTCTAGTCAGTTTCTCAAGTGTGTCGTACGAAAAATAAATATGGAACCTAAATAAGAACGTTGTTGCTGCTTCTTGTTAGTACGGAGAGATATTCGAGGTGAAGATTTGTTCACGCCTTACATTTAACAGATTTATAGCCAGTGAGAAAGCCATCGGTGTAAATTTTCTGGGCAGTATCTCACACCTACCCTGATTCTCTTCTCCGACTCCCTCGGGAAATTGTGCCCACAGGCTAAAAACTCCTGAAGTACGGTTTTCCGAAAGACACTGGATTGTCGTTATTCTGATCAGACATCGTCTCGTGTTAGAACATGTACCTCATACTAACAAATAGATTTATCACTGATGTTAATCGATGGGAGCCGCGCTGGTGTAATGGCTTCGGCGTTGTACTGGCGACCAGGTGTTCATGGTTCAAACCCGGGCGTCGGCGTTTGAAGAAATGTTTACGGCCGGAAATTTGACTGAATAGCCTGAACGGCTCCTGTGATGAACCCTCTGTGGATGGGAAGGAGCGAAGCTCCTGACCGGGTTGGAAGGAAAGTCCTCAGGTTCCCCAGCCTCGCAATGACATGTAATTGGTCCGAAGGGCTGAAAGCCCAAGTACCGCTGGTTACGAAAAAAAAAAAAAAAAAAAAAAAAAATAAATGTTAATCGATATCATATGGCTAGATCTAAATTCTTCTATTAGTATTAGGAAGTGTATGTGAAAAGTGAGCGGGAGGACGGGGAAAGACACCGTAACGAACACAAGTTTTACTGATTGCCTGTATAAAGATATATGCGCTGTTGCAGGAGTGGCATAACGTAGACCCCCGTTTACTGGAAGTTTGCAGGCTTGATTTAATAGATCTCTAGGTGATTTAGGAGGGAATCAGAATGAATTTTAAAGCCAAGAAATTTTGGACTAACTATTTCCCGACGACTTTTGATAGCGCAATGTCTTCAGGATTAATTATTCCCCTTCCCCCACCTGCACCCCAAGGTGACAACTCACGAGCAAGATTTAAATAATTCACTTTTATCTTGAACTGTATGAGATAGGAACGCGATCTTTTCTTTGAAGTGAAGTTAAAATTGGGTAAAATATCATTTAGTTTAACTTTTTCACCACTCTGTTAACGCAAGAGATATAATTACATACATAATGTACTTATACCAAATTCCAAATAATCGGAAACCTCGAACATAAAAACTCTGTGTTTATAAAATAGACCCACATAGCTCCTGCGTTGACAGTTACTGCTGTATGGATCTAATTATCGACAGAACAGTTGGCAGTCTGACGTGAACCAGTATGAAAAAAATAAGCTAAAGTTCAACCTGGTAAAATTTCGTCTCTAAATCGAAATGTAGCTGTAACGTACCTGCAACATTAAATATATTTTGTCTCATTAGAGAACCTCAAGCAGAACTACAAGGAACACAGGCATATATTCTTTCTTTGTCTCATTAGAGAACCCAGAGAACTATAAGGAACACAGGCATATATTCTTTCTTTGTCTCATTAAAGAATCCAAAGAACTACAAGGAGCACAGGCATATATTCTTTCTTTGTCTCATTAGAGAACCTCAAGCAGAACTACAAGGAACACAGGCATATATTCTTTCTTTGTCTCATTAGATAACCCAGGGAACTACAAGGAACTCACAGGCATATATTCTTTCTTTGTCTCATTAGAGAACCTCAAGCAGAACTACAAGGAGCACAGGCATATATTCTTTCTTTGTCTCATTAGAGAACCTCAAGCAAAACTACAAGGAACACAGGCATATTTTCTTTCTTTGTCTCATTAGAGAACCTCAAGCAGAACTACAAGGAGCACAGGCATATATTCTTTCTTTGTCTCATTAGAGAACCTCAAGCAGAACTACAAGGAACACAGGCATATTTTCTTTCTCTGTCGCATTAGAGAACCTCAAGCAGAACTACAAGGAACACCGGCATATATTCTTTCTTTGTCTCATTAGAGAACCTCAAGCAGAACTACAAGGAACACAGGCATATATTCTTTCTTTGTCTCATTGGAGAACCCAGAGAACTACAAGGAACACAGGCATATATTCTTTCTTTGTCTCATTAGAGAACACAGGGAACTACAAGGAACACAGGCATTTATTCTTTCTTTGTCTCACTAGAGAACCAAAGGAACTACAAGGAACACAGGCATATATTCTTTCTTTGTCTCATTAGAGAACCCAGGGAACTACAAGGAGCACAGGTATATATTCTTTCTTTATCTCATTAGAGAACCCAGGGAACTACAAGAAACACAGGCATATATTCTTTCTTTGTCTCATTAGAGAACCTCAAGCAGAACTACAAGGAACACAGGCATATATTCTTTCTTTGTCTCATTAGAGAACCCAGAGAACTATAAGGAACACAGGCATATATTCTTTCTTTGTCTCATTAGAGAACACAGGTAACTACAAGGAACACAGGCATATATTCTTTCTTTGTCTCATTAGAGAACCTCAAGCAGAACTACAAGGAACACAGGCATATATTCTTTCTTTGTCTCATTAGATAACCCAGGGAACTATAAGGAACTCACAGGCATATATTCTTTCTTTGTCTCATCAGAGAACCTCAAGCAGAACTACAAGGAACACAGGCATATATTCTTTCTTTGTCTCATTAGAGAACCTCAAGCAGAACTACAAGGAACACAGGCATATTTTCTTTCTTTGTCTCATTAGAGAACCTCAAGCAGAACTACAAGGAGCACAGGCATATATTCTTTCTTTGTCTCATTAGAGAACCTCAAGCAGAACTACAAGGAGCACAGGCATATATTCTTTATTTGTCTCATTAGAGAACCTCAAGCAGAACTACAAGGAGCACAGGCATATATTCTTTCTTTGTCTCATTAGAGAACCTCAAGCAGAACTACAAGGAGCACAGGCATATATTCTTTCTTTGTCTCATTAGAGAACCTCAAGCAGAACTACAAGGAGCACAGGCATATATTCTTTCTTTGTCTCATTAGAGAACCTCAAGCAGAACTACAAGGAACACAGGCATATATTCTTTCTTTGTCTCATTAGAGAACCTCAAGCAGAACTTAGCACAGGCATATATTCTTTCTCATTAGAGAACCTCAAGCAGAACTACAAGGAACACAGGCATATATTCTTTCTCTGTCTCATTAGATAACCCAAGCAGAACTACAAGGCAGAACTACAAGGAGCACAGGCATATATTCTTTCTTTGTCTCATTAGAGAACCTCAAGCAGAACTACAAGGAACACAGGCATATATTCTTTCTTTGTCTCATTAGAGAACCTCAAGCAGAACTACAAGGAACACAGGCATATATTCTTTCTTTGTCTCATTAGAGAACCCAGAGAACTACATGGAACACAGGCATATATTTTTTCTTTGTCTCATTAGAGAACACAGGGAACTACAAGGAACACAGGCATTTATTCTTTCTTTGTCTCACTAGAGAACCCAGAGAACTACAAGGAACACAGGCATATATTCTTTCTTTGTCTCATTAGAGAACCCAGGGAACTACAAGGAGCACAAGCATATATTCTTTCTTTGTCTCATTAGAGAACCCAGGGAACTACAAGGAACACAGGCATATATTCTTTCTTTGTCTCATTTCAAGCAGAACTACAAGGAACACAGGCATATATTCTTTCTTTGTCTCATTAGAGAACCTCAAGCAGAACTACAAGGAACACAGGCATATATTCTTTCTTTGTCTCATTAGAGAACCCAGGGAACTACAAGGAACACAGGCATATATTCTTTCTTTGTCTCATTAGAGAACCTCAAGCAGAACTCCAAGGAACACAAGCATATATTCTTTCTTTGTCTGATTAGAGAACCCAGGGAACTACAAGGAACACAGGCATATATTCTTTCTTTGTCTCATTAGAGAACCTCAAGCAGAACTACAAGGAACACAGGCATATATTCTTTCTTTGTCTCATTAGAGAACCTCAAGCAGAACTACAAGGAACACAGGCATTCTTTCTTTCTTTGTCTCATATATTCTTTCTTTGTCTCATTAGAGAACCTCAAGCAGAACTACAAGGAACACAGGCATATATTCTTTCTTTGTCTTAGAGAACCTCAAGCAGAACTCAAGGAACACACAGGCATTAGAGAACCTCAAGCAGAACTACAAGGAGCACAGGCATATATTCTTTCTTTGTCTCATTAGAGAACCTCAAGCAGAACTACAAGGAGCACAGGCATATATTCTTTCTTTGTCTCATTAGAGAACCTCAAGCAGAACTACAAGGAACACAGGCATATATTCTTTCTTTGTCTCATTAGAGAACCTCAAGCAGAACTACAAGGAACACAGGCATATATTCTTTCTTTGTCTCATTAGAGAACCTCAAGCAGAACTACAAGGAACACAGGCATATATTCTTTCTTTGTCTCATTAGAGAAACCAGGGAACTACAAGGAACACAGGCATATATTCTTTCTTTGTCTCATTAGAGAATCCAAAGAACGACAAGAAACACAGGCATATATTCTTTCTTTGTCTCATTAGAGAACCTCAAGCAGAACTACAAGGAACACAGGCATATATTCTTTCGTGTCTCATTAGAGAACCCAGAGAACTACAAGGAACACAGGCATATATTCTTTCTTTGTCTCATTAGAGAACACAGGTAACTACAAGGAACACAGGCATATATTCTTTCTTTGTCTCATTAGAGAACCTCAAGCAGAACTACAAGGAACACAGGCATATATTCTTTCTTTGTCTCATTAGATAACCCAGGGAACTATAAGGAACTCACAGGCATATATTCTTTCTTTGTTCATTGTCAGGCATCATTAGAGAACCTCAAGCAGAACTACAAGGAACACAGGCATATATTCTTTCTTTGTCTCATTAGAGAACCTCAAGCAGAACTACAAGGAACACAGGCATATATTCTTTCTTTGTCTCATTAGAGAACCTCAAGCAGAACTCATATATTCTTTCTTTGTTCCAAGAGAACCTCAAGCAGAACTACAAGGAGCACAGGCATATATTCTTTCTTTGTCTCATTAGAGAACCTCAAGCAGAACTACAAGGAGCACAGGCATATATTCTTTCTTTGTCTCATTAGAGAACCTCAAGCAGAACTACAAGGAGCACAGGCATATATTCTTTCTTTGTCTCATTAGAGAACCTCAAGCAGAACTACAAGGAGCACAGGCATATATTCTTTCTTTGTCTCATTAGAGAACCTCAAGCAGAACTACAAGGAGCACAGGCATATATTCTTTCTTTGTCTCATTAGAGAACCCAGGGAACTACAAGGAACACAGGCATATATTCTTTCTTTGTCTCATTAGAGAACCTCAAGCAGAACTACAAGGAACACAGGCATATATTCTTTCTTTGTCTCATTAGAGAACCTCAAGCAGAACTACAAGGAACACAGGCATATATTCTTTCTTTGTCTCATTAGAGAACCCAGAGAACTACAAGGAACACAGGCATATATTCTTTCTTTGTCTCATTAGAGAACACAGGGAACTACAAGGAACACAGGCATATATTCTTTCTTTGTCTCATTAGAGAACCTCAAGCAGAACTACAAGGAACACAGGCATATATTCTTTCTTTGTCTCATTAGAGAACCTCAAGCAGAACTACAAGGAACACAGGCATATTTTCTTTCTTTGTCTCTTTAGAGCACCTCAACAGAACTACAGCACAGGAACTATAGAGAACCTCAAGCAGAACTCACAGGCATATATTCTTTCTTTGTCTCATCAGAGAACCTCAAGCAGAACTACAAGGAACACAGGCATATATTCTTTCTTTGTCTCATTAGAGAACCTCAAGCAGAACTACAAGGAACACAGGCATATATTCTTTCTTTGTCTCATTGTCAAGCAGAACTACAGGAGCACAGGCATAATTCTTTCCTCAAGCAGCAGAACTACAAGGAGCACAGGCATATATTCTTTCTTTGTCTCATTAGAGAACCTCAAGCAGAACTACAAGGAGCACAGGCATATATTCTTTCTTTGTCTCATTAGAGAACCTCAAGCAGAACTACAAGGAGCACAGGCATATATTCTTTATTTGTCTCATTAGAGAACATCAAGCAGAACTACAAGGAGCACAGGCATATATTCTTTCTTTGTCTCATTAGAGAACCTCAAGCAGAACTACAAGGAGCACAGGCATATATTCTTTCTTTGTCTCATTAGAGAACCTCAAGCAGAACTACAAGGAACACAGGCATATTTTCTTTCTCTGTCGCGTTAGAGAACCTAAAGCAGAACTACACGGAGCACAGGCTTATATTCTTTCTTTGTCTCATTAGAGAACCTCAAGCAGAACTACAAGGAGCACAGGCATATATTCTTTCTTTGTCTCATTAGAGAACCCAGGGAACTACAAGGAACACATGCATATATTCTTTCTTTGTCTCATTAGACAACCTCAAGCAGAACTACAAGGAACACAGGCATATACATTAGAGAACCTAAGCAGAACTACAAGGAGCACAGGCATATATTCTTTCTTTGTCTCATTAGAGAACCTCACGCAGAACTACAAGGAGCAGAACTACAAGGAACACAGGCATATATTCTTTCTTTGTCTCATTAGAGAACCTCAAGCAGAACTACAAGGAACACAGGCATATTTTCTTTCTTTGTCTCATTAGAGAACCTCAAGCAGAACTACAAGGAACACAGGCATATATTCTTTCTTTGTCTCATTAGAGAACCTCAAGCAGAACTACAAGGAGCACAGGCATATATTCTTTCTTTGTCTCATTAGAGAACCTCAAGCAGAACTACAAGGAGCACAGGCATATATTCTTTCTTTGTCTCATTAGAGAACCTCAAGCAGAACTACAAGGAGCACAGGCATATATTCTTTCTTTGTCTCATTAGAGAACCTCAAGCAGAACTACAAGGAGCACAGGCATATATTCTTTCTTTGTCTCATTAGAGAACCTCAAGCAGAACTACAAGGAGCACAGGCATATATTCTTTATTTGTCTCATTAGAGAACCTCAAGCAGAACTACAAGGAGCACAGGCATACATTAGAGAACCTCAAGCAGAACTACAAGGAGCACCGGCATATATTCTTTCTTTGTCTCTTTAGAGAACCTCAAGCAGCAGAACTACAAGAACACAGGCATATTTCTTTTCTTTGTCTCATTAGAGAACCTCAAGCAGAACTACAAGGAGCACAGGCATATATTCTTTCTTTGTTCATTAGAGAACCTTACAAGGAGCACAGGCATATATTCTTTCTTTGTCTCATTAGAGAACCTCAAGCAGAACTACAAGGAGCACAGGCATATATTCTTTCTTTGTCTCATTAGAGAACCTCAAGCAGAACTACAAGGAGCACAGGCATATATTCTTTCTTTGTCTCATTAGAGAACCTCAAGCAGAACTACAAGGAGTACAGGCATATATTATTTTTTTGTCTCATTAGAGAACCTCAAGCAGAACTACAAGGAACACAGGCATATATTCTTTCTTTGTCTCATTAGAGAATTCAGGGAACTACAAGGAGCACAGGCATATATTCTTTCTTTGTCTCATTAGAGAATCCAGGGAACTTCAAGGAACACAGACATATATTTTTTCTTTGTCTCATTAGAGACAGGCACAGGCATACATTCTTTTTAAAAAAATTAGAAGTCGATAAAATGCATTATCCAATGGAAAGTTCTCTTATGTTGCTAAAATATCAATTACTGACCTATTTCTTTTCCAATTGCACGCTCTGTACAGTAGAGAGTGCCCTACTTAAGATGGGGAGTGTGTTACTTGAGGCAGTGACAATTTATCATTCAATCTTTATATGGGTTTTCAGAATAAATCGTTTACGTATAACCTAAGGGTACTCAATGATTTGTCTTTCAGTTATTTGTCACGAACTGTCGAATACTTCATTTTCTATATTTTCTTCATTAAAATGGAAGCGGGGGGTGGGGGGAGGGGGAAAAAAAAAGGGGGGGGGGTAAATTGCATCAAGTTTCATTAAGTAATAATAGCAATAACAAATACTAATATATTATCAATAATATTATAGATTAAAGACCTTGAGGCACGAAAACTTAGCATTAGTTCTTTGGGTAGCTGAAAGGGGATGAAAATTGTTCCGTGCGACATCCTGGTTTCGAGTCCTGGGTAAGCCACTCACGTCTGTTGTTTTTCTGTTGTCTAGTGTTCTACTTCTTTATTTCTTACGAGTGCCTGAAAACATACCTTTATGTTTGTCTAATATTTATTTACTGTTTTCAGGCCTCGGGTTTCCCTTCCTTATGTGTTATAATTCTTTCATTAAGATCGCGCTTTCTCTATCTATATGCTACTCATCTATAAGGAATTTTACACTTCTTGTACGAGCCAGCATATATCTAAAGGGGAATTCGTGGGGATATTAGTAACTATCATCTTATTATCATACCTATCATCTATTTAAGGCCTACTTTTATCCATCCTAACGCTACCACAGACCTATATATATTTGATATGTAGTACCTCTACCTTTCTTAGCTCTTTTATCTACTTTTTTCGTTTCCTTCTAAGACAGAATGTGAAGGCATCCACGCTGTTAGGCTCGGATATCCTCTAAAATATAAATGTATATATTTACTAAAAATGTCTCCTCTGCTGTATCTGGTCTGCCACATTCTGAAAGTCAGTAAGATAGAATAGCCAGCAACTATAAAGCAGTTTCTAGCGCCTTTAGTACTGCCAGATAATTATCTGACCTGTTAAAGTGAAAGTGTTTTCTAAATTGCCACATCTGTAACTCAGTGGTCGGAAACACAGAAGCTTTGAGGATCTACTTTAAAACGGCTGAATTCTCTAAAGATCTATACAACAAGAAAAACATAATAAAAAATAATAATCCCATAGCATATACTACCGTAGGGGAAAGAAGTGTTAGAGACTTCATCGTAATAGGTCCAGCATAGAGAGGTAAGGTGACCAGTTCCTGTCCTCGCTGACTTCCCTAACTCAAAAAGTAAAGTTGGGTAATTATTTACAGCTGGGTAGACTGGATCGCGTCGGTACTGTGAATCAAACTCGGCACCTTTGTCGAGAGAGAACAGCACTCTAACCACTCTGTCAACCGGACGCTCTAAATCAGATGCTTAAGATCTACTTTGATAAAATCGTCTCTCTTTTCAGAGTTTTAGAATTTGGAATAAGTACAGCCTTATTGTAAATTTTCTTTGCCGCTGGATCTGCCTCCTTGCTATTCCATCGACAGAGCCGTGGAAACTTCAAACTAAATGTTATTTTACCGAATGTTAACTTTCAAACAAAAGATTACTACCTATCTAATGCAGTGCACGAATAAACTGAATTCTAGTAAGCTAGATTGTGGGTTTTCACTGTTAATGCTGTGTACATACCTTTAAGCATGAGTGCATCGTGCTTTTAAATGCCAGAAGGAAATGGCTAGTCTACAATTTACCAAGGTGAAAAATTCATTTTCCCCCTTCCACCACCTATAGATCTACCAAATGATCCTCTGGGATTTACCAGTACTCAAGATCGACCTGTTGCCGACCCCTGCTTTAGCTTATTTTCCATGTTGGAATATACAGTATATCCCTATTCCTAATTTTTCATTTTTTTTTTCTCTTGAGACCTGTCCATGTATACTGTAAAGCTGTCCTTCGTTTATATTTTGTATATATTTCCTGGCTATGCTTTTGGTATTTTGTTATATCATTTTTACAATGATCTTTCTCGGCAGTCAGTGTCTGCTTAAGTAGTCTCCAAGGCGGAACAAGTAGTATGCCCTTGCCACTGTTATTAATTCATTTGTTGACAGCTTCTTCATATAGTAGTTCCTCCATATATTCCCACCTAGTTGGATACCGACTGATATTTATTCGGACGCCCCGAATTGTCCTGACAAAAGGTGAATAAATTCCTCAATTACAAAAACACACTCACGCACGCAGACACTCGCGTATAAATACACACACCTATATATATATATATATATATATATATATATATATATATATATATATATATATATATATATATATATATATATCACACTCCTACATTAGGCATATACAGACACACTCATATGCACATACATACACACATGTATATATTTACAGGTATACAATTTCGCACATACATAATGTATACAGGTACAAATTCATGTGCCCAAAAATGGATTTAAAAAGTCTAGGTTACGTTTGTAACACAAATCTCATAGAGAAAACCAGTGTCACAATAATTTGTTACATAAAACTTAATTTAAAAAAAATGTTCAGATTAATTTTGTTACGCAGATCTCAGAAAAATCAAGATTGCTCAAACTGGATATGCTTCCTCCCACCCATCCCCACCCCTTAGTTTTTGATATATGTTGGTGCTGTCGTTCGTTCTTTGTTTCTGTCTGTGTACAAACGTTACCAAGGGAACAAGCGTAGATAATAATAATCTGCAATCATTATTTCAGTCTGCGATTCTCAGCCTGCTACCATGCACAGGGCAGTTAATTCTGTTTAATATTTTGCGGATCACTTAATTGTTAATCATTCTCCATTAGACACATTCTTGAAATAGCATATGTTACAGTAAAACAAAACAATTATTTCGCTCTGATACTACATCAAAGACAAATACATTTTTTAATAATAAAGTAAGAAAATAATATCACAACGTAATAACAATAAGTTTTTTTTTTTTTATTGCGACAATTATACGTGTTTGTTTCAAAGATAAGTGATTGATTGTAGAATTTCTTTAAAAATGTAATACTAAATTCTAGAACAAGGGTTGCTTTATAATGTATCACGACGTGTAGAACTTCTTTTAAAATGTAATACTAAATTCTAGACCAAGGGTTGCTTTATAATGTATCACGACTTTACCTCAATATGTTTCGTTATTCACCGTGAGCATCTTCTCAAAATGCGATGTTGTCTGAAATAATGTGATTCTCTCCCTTTGTTTTGTTCTTTAGAATTAAATGTGTACATTTCTCTGCTGTTATGTCCAGTCAGAAAAACTTTTAAATGGCTTTTCTCTATAAATTACTCCCGGCTTTAATATAGAATCAGAGAGTACGTTTATAAAGTCTTATCTTTTGAGAAAAACAAAAATGTCCCCAATTCCCAGCCCTCGATACGACGTCGTTTGATAAATTGCAGAATGGCTGAAAGCTCAATCTTAGCCCATTTGCTTATTTGAAAACTGTATTTATTTTCTAAAATAAAATTTTGTCTTGTTACGACTCTTTCAACCTAGACCGTCCGTCGGTTATATTAGGGCGCGTGCCCAAATATATTTTTAAAAAAACAACCTTGTGACCTGGCTGACATACTACTTGTCCTGTGAACTGTCAATCTACGTAATATTAAGATGTTCTAAAATATCATGGCCTACTTCTGAACATTGCTGCATGTAGTTTCCGGGGGTCTCGGAGGAGAAACAAACAGAATAAGAACTGTATCCTTTAACATGTCGTTTCCGGCGACAAAACTGAAGTTATGCAGGGGACTGGTAACATCATCATGTAAAATAAACTGCTTCAGTAACCATCATTGCAATAATGGAATAGTCAGCAAATTCCACACCCACACGCTACAACTAACCGAGTATGCTTGATAGTTCAAATGATTGGGAAATAGCTTACCTGGGCATGAGACGTACCCGGAAGTCATAAAACACTAAACGGCAACTAGACACATAACTGTCTGACACATACAGAAATTTCCTGGTCATCACATACAATTATATGCATGGAGGCATATCTGGAGTCATCCTTATATGATCACCAGCTATGCACAGTGCTTTAATATGAAGGTTTGGATGTGAACCTCTCTGTCTGTGAGGCTAATTACACCCTCAGTGACTCTTGAAATCATTCACACACTTTCAGGAATTCTCCATGTGGTGAAACATGTTGAGAATCCAGCATTGTGCATTAAGCTTGGAGAAGTCCCTTGGCGGCTTTTACCTGGTTGGATGCATGCAGGTGGATCTCACTACGGAACCCAAGATAGGCAGGGGGAGCTGCGAAGGTGCTCTCTGTAGGATGTAACGATTCCTTGGGAGAGCCGAGAACCAGAGCACAGTATTTTAGCTCTGCATATTTGGAGAGCCCCCTTGGATGGCGGGGAATGCACAGTATGCCACGCGCTTCTTCTTCGTAGCTTAAGACCAGATGTGATAATCCTTTAAATGCCAACCAAGCTGGAGAAACTGGAGCTCATGACTTCAACTTAACACGTTTCGGATTGGCAGAAAAGCCACAGGAAAAGCCTAGATTTAAAGTGTAAATTATACCACGGAGCTTTCAGTGTAGTATTGGCAGAAAAGCTCAGCAGCCCTGTTTAAACAACAACAACAACATACAATTATAATAATTAAGATAACAGGGTCATTCACATCCAGATCAGATGAGCAGCTCGTTTTCAAAATGGTTAATTACAATAATCTTCTTATAAAAGTAAGATGTCAGGTGTTCGCAGCAAAATTGATACCTGCAGAAGTAGGTGCAAAAGGTCCAGTTACCACCTCAGTGTATGATCTACTCAAACAATTAAGCCTGAAGGAACAGCCAAGAACAAGGACACTTAAAAGACTTATCCAAACTCCGGAAAAGGCTTCTGGCTGGCTGCAGAATAATTACAACATACTAGGGAATTTCTAAAAGAAGTAAGTTTATACGCAACAAAACGGTTACTTTCACAACTGCCTCATATTTGCAGAATTGATCAAACCAGGTGAAAATAGCCAGGTGTAAGTTTAAGAGAATTAAAAAACTGAGTTTGTTTTGAAGAGGTGAGTATGTTGACATGGACTGCTAACATGAATGCATTGATTTTTTATTTGGTCGAAGAAATGGTAAGCATAGCAAACAGAGTGACAGTCAGATAAACACACAGATATAGACAGACAGACAGATAGTTAAACAGACTGACAGACAGACAGATAAATACATAGATAGATAAACATATAGGTAGATAGACAGACAGACAGACAGACGGACGGACGGACGGACAGACAGACAGACAGAAAAACAGACAGACAGACAGACAGATAGATAGATAGATAGATAGATAGATAGATAGATAGATAGATAGATAGATAGATAGATAGATAGATAGATAGATAGATAGATAGATAGATAGATAGATAGATAGATAGATAGATAGATAGAACGGAATGTAAGTAGTCAGGTAGACCAGCAGGCAGTCTGGTGGGTAGACAGCTTAGTAAACAGGTAGTAATATAGGCGAGCACAAAAGCAGGTAGGTAAGCCTTTAAGTAGGTATGAAAGCAAATAGGTAGACATGCATGTACATAGGCAAGCAGGTAGTAGACAGTTCGATCGCAGTCATGTATTTAAGCAGGCAGACAGATAGACAGGTTGGAATCGCTTGATTGATGAACATTGTCCATCGAGACATTCTGTTCAGAAATTGACAGCCGCATTAGCAAAGCTGTAGTAATTTTTGCCAGACTCACAACACGTGTTAGGGGAAACTCCAAACTCACGATTTAGACCAAAGCTGCGGTATATAATGCCTGCGTCACCAGCACGCTTCTAAATGGCAGCGAGACACGGACAACCTATGTGCTATGCAAGAAAGAAGGCTAAATACCTTCCATCTACAGTGTCTACGTCACATCCTTGGTATGTTGTGGAAGGGCAAAGTGACAAATGTTGAGGTGTTGTCCCGTGTTGACCTTCAGAGCATCTATAGACTGCTTAGACAGTGCAGGCTAGGCTATATTGGCCATGTCTGCCTCATGGAAGATTGTCGCATCCTGAAAGATAGTTTCTAGGGACAACAGGGAGATGGCAAAACAACAGTCGGGCGGCCGCAGCTGAGGTTCAAAGATTTGTTCAAGAGTGACATTAAGGTACTGGACATCAATCCAGCAACCTGGACAAATAAAGCTGCCGATTGCACAAAGTGGCACCCAAAGGAACACCAGGTAAAAAAAAAACAGCTGAGGACTATTACTTCAGTGGCGCATTCCGATAGTCAGTCATGACTGAACGGACTGGACTACTATACTATACTATACTATACTATACTATACTATACTATACTATACTATACTATACTATACTATACTATACTATACTATACTATACTATACTATACTATACTATACCATTCCATACCATACCATACAATACCATACCATACCACACCACACCACACCACACCATACCATACCACACCATACCATACCACATCACACTACACCACACTGTACTATGCTATACTATGCTATACTACGCTACATTATTGTTAAGTCCTAATTCTAGTCAAGGGGAGTTTATCTGTAAAATACTTGTAAGTACAGGTGGGATCTTTGTTATCTCCCTTGATTAGCTACTTATAGGATCGGGAATGTTCTCGAACCTTCTAGATGAGTTGAGTTCACGGTTCAGCGGTGTTTTTGCGCGGGGATGAGATTTTTTTTACTGAGCTGTTTTTTAGGCGGGGAAATTTTTCGTGACATTCGAATGCTGAGATAGCTTAGAGAAGGGACTGACGATTATGGTCAGTGTGTCCCGATATGGAGAATAGTTTTGGTGAAAAGGATTATGATATTTCCTAAGATTTCATAAAGCCGTGGATATAAAGGCTGATATATGTATTCTGCAGAATGTACATTGTTAAAGATTTTTTTCGGGCCTTGGATTATAGGCCGTTATGTGTTGATATCTCCGATGAGGGAGATTTGTGAAGGTCGACAGATTATTATTATAGGGAAGGTGTTTTTCTTCCATGAGTTATGTTGAGTCTGACGACACAGACATTATTGTACTGCGATATAGGCAGTTCCCTTTGCTGTAGGGATAATTTGGACCAGGAAACGTTATCATTATAAACTGCCGTACTTATGCAGCTGTTGAGCCTGGGATTTTTTTATGCTATGCACTTAACTACCTATGAATTTGGTGCTTATGAGATGTGTCCTATTTTGCTGTGTACTGTACCTATGACAATGTACTTAATGATGTCCTCGTGACTGTGGAGTATTAAACAGTGTAGAACGATTAGGAGTTTCAACCTTTTCCTGACTCCTACATGTGCGTTGGTGTGTGTGTGTGAATATTGTTGACTTACGTTAGAACTACATGCATTCGCGTTCTCTGATGTCTGTACACCAACACACCTGGTCGGCCACCTGTAAGCCCGACGAATGCTGATGTGCCTTCATCAGCGCACCTATCATAACAGAACATTTACCATCCTTCCTGAACCACCACAGTTCTACTCCATTATTAGCTGTAAGTACCCGGCGTTGCCCGGAAGTCTCTCACCCTTCAACAAACCAAGATTTATCAGTGCAAGAGTTTTATCACCTATGCTATACTACGCTACACTACACTACACTACACTTCAATGGCCCTCACCACCACAGTGCCACTGACATCCAGGTGACAGCTATCAGATCCTGGTCCTCAGACACCAACAGTCAGATCCGCTTTGAACAACGTCTCATTCATCTTATGGGTTGCCTTAAATCCCATATATATATATATATATATATATATATATATATATATATATATATATATATATATATATATATATATATATATATATATATATATATATATATATATATATATATATATTATAATAATAATAATAATAAATTCTTTAAGCACCAAACACGGCGCATAAGGCAGAAACCAGTGCTCTCCAGGTTGTTCGTTGTGACGCCACTCCTCTTAGCTCTTGCACATTATTTAGGCCCAACGTTCTTCCTTCTCTTATTATTGTTCTTCTGAGTGTTTCTTTTGGTCTTCCTTTTTTCCTCTTACGCTCAGGAACCCAAGTGAGCGCCTGTAGTGGTATTCTGTTGTTTTGCATTCGTAGGACATGACCGATATATGACCATCGTCTTTTCCTTATATAGTCGGAGACATATTTCTGCCTAGAGTCTTCTCTTATTTGTCGATTAGTCTTGAATTCTTTCCAACTGATGTTCATGAGTTTTTCTAAGACATTTGTTCTCGAATGTATTCAGCTTGTTCTCCAATGATTTTGTTATTTTCCAACTCTCACAGCCGTATGTTAACACTGAGATAACATTTGAATTAAACAGACGAAGCTTGGTATGTATATTCAATGATCGTAATTTCCAAATGTTAGATAATCTATTGAAGGCGCTAGCTGCCAAAGCAATTCTAGTATGAATTTCTCTTGTTGTGTCACCATCCTGAGTTATTTTACTGCCTAAATAATTGAAACTTTCAACTTTCTGTAGTTATTCCCCGTTCAAGATGATATCAAAGGTCTCATTAGAAAAGTTCATAGCTTTAGTTTTAGAGGCATTTATTTGGAGACCTATTTTAACCGAGAGATGACACAAATTATTTACTGCTTCTTGGGATTGTCTGGGTGTTGAACTTAAGAATGCTAAATCATCTGCGAAATCCAGGTCCCCCAGGAATTTTCCATTTGTCCATTTTATACCTAATTGTTCATTGTGGGTATAGTTTCTCATAACCCAATCAATAGCTATTCCAAAAAGTAGTGGTGACATAATACAGCCTTGTTTCACCCCTGTTTCTACTGTAAACCATTCTGTATTCCCTTTATTTGTTCTAACACAACATCTTGCATTGTCATATAGCGCTTTGATTATATTCACATATTTTGTTGGAAAACCATAGATTGTAAGTATCTTCCACAATGATGGGCGGTGTAGACTATCAAAGGCTTTTTGAAAATCGACGAAGGTGATAATAAGTGGCGATTGCATTTCCACTGATTCTTCTATAATTGTTCTTAGCGTGAATATTTGATCAATACATGATCGTTTCGGCCTGAAACCCGCTTGTTCTTCTCTGATCTTTTCGTCAGCATGCAATTTAAGTCTTTCTAACATCATGCAACATAATAATTTTCCAGGTACTGATAATAGAGATATACCACGCCAGTTATTACAGTCTGATAGATCACCTTTCTTCGGTAACTTTACAATAATACTGTCTTTCCATTGTTGTGGTGGTTGTTCTTCTCTCCATACTTCATTTATAATATCTAAAATTCTCAAGAGGTTGTTGTCATTAACTGCTTTAATCATTTCCCCTGAAATTTCGTCAACTCCAGCAGCTTAAAAAATTTTTTAATCTTTTAACAGCTTGTTTGATCTCGTCCAGCGTGAATTCATCGCAAGTTATTGACAAGGTGGTTGTGGGTGTTTCATTATTAAAATCAGGTGTTATTGTTGGTGGTGGTCTGTTTAGCACCTCCATGACGTGCTCAGCCCATCTCTTCATTTGTTCTTTTTCTGTTGGTATTGAATTCCCTAATTTACCTTTAACAGGTGTTTCCATAGCAGTAGGCTGGTGACATAGTTGTTTTGTAATTTGATAAAGGCACCTACTATTACCAGTTCTTACAGCATTTTCAGCTTCTACGGCCAGTTCATTGATGAAATGTCTTTTATCTCTTCGAGTTTTTGTCTTCACTTCTTTATTTAACAAGTTATAAGTTAGTTTGCAAGATTCAACTGCATTATGTGTACTTGCCGCTAGTAGTTTAAGTTTTGCTGTTTTCCTTTCTTGTATTTTATCCCAAGTATCTTCTCTCATCCATTTTTTTCTTTTTATGTACTAGGTATCCGGTGGTCGCTACAGCTGCTTCTGTCATTGCTGTTCTCAGTTGTTCCCATTTAGTATCGATTGTCTTGGTGGTGATATCGTTGTCAATTTTGCCTAAAGCATCGAAATAGTTGTTCATTTTGACATTATATTCCTCCTTTATATCATTTGATTGCAGTCTGTGTACATCTATTCTTCTATTTTTATTCGGTTGGTATAACTTCTTCAGTTTAATTCTCAGTTTAGCTATGCAGAGGTTATGATCGCTTCCGATCTCTGCACCTCTGTATGCTCTGACGTCTTGAACTGATGAGCGAAATTTTGCGCTTATGCAGAAGTGATCTATCTGGTTCTTAGTTCTGCCATCAGGTGAATTCCATGTTATCTTGTGGATATTCTTATGTGGAAAGATGGTGTCTGCCACAACGAGGTTTGATATTTCACAAAGTTCTAGAAGGCTTTCGCCATTTTGATTCATACAGCCTATGCCATGAGTACCGAGATATCTTTGTACTCCATCGTTGTTGTCACCTACTTTGGCGTTAAAATCGCCCATGACTGCTATTATGTCATGCTTGGGTATTGTGTTGATGGTACTTAGAAGTCATCTTTTGTGGTATCAAGAGCGTCGTTAGTTGGTGCATAACATTGTACAATTGAGAGCTTGAAAAATCTTGTCTGAAATCTAGCTAATATTAGCCTCTCATTAATAGGTGATGAGAAGAAGACGATGGCGATGGATAGGACACACACTGAGGAAACCTGTTGATAGCATTACAAGGCAGTCCTTGTTCTGGAACCCCCAGGGCAAGAGAGGCAGAGGAAGACCAAGAAGTACATGGAGAGGAGAGTTGGAAACAGAGGTGAAAATGATGAGGAGAACATGGAAAGAACTTGAGATGATGGCACGGGACAGGAGGACTTGGCATGTGTTTGTTGAAGGCCTATGCTCCTTTGGGAGTGGAGGGTTATGAATGAATGAATGAATAGGTACCCAGCTGATAAGCGATGCTGCTGCTTTCTGTGTCATTAAGATGGCTACTCCCTCTGTGTGACGATTATCATTACTACCAGAGTATATAATTTGCTTTTTTTCTTCTGAAAAATATTTTATGCCCTTCCCCGTCCATCTACACTCGCTGACACCCAATATGTCCAACTTATAATTATCCATTTCTTTAATTACTTCTTCCAATTTTCCATCTTGATACATAGTTCTTACATTCCAGTATCCAATTTTGAAAATCTCCTTAGCCCCCAAGATATTAGAATGAGTCATGTTTACTGTCGAGCCTGGTTCTGTTTCGGTAACAATCTAATTAATCTGATATATATATATACTAACTTACTTAGTCGTTCCCCTTCTACCGTGAGGTGTAGAGGTTTGGAAGAGAGAGCGCCAGACTATCCTGTCGGCTGTCTTCCTCCTGGCCTGGTTCCATTCTAGTCCTCGGTCCTTCAAAGATTGTCTAATGTTGTCCTCCCAGCGGACTCTGTGTCGTCCTGGGGGGTCTGGATCCCTGGCTCTTTGTTTCCCATGCTTGTCGTGGTAGCCGATCTTCTCCCATTCTGCAGACATGGCCAAACCATCTTAGTTGGCACTGTTCTATTTGGGTCTGCAGGGAGTGGGATTTTAGGTCTTGACGTATCGTCTGGTTGCGGACCATGTCTCTTCTTGTTACTTCAACCACCTTCCTCAGATACCTCATTTCTGAGGTTTGGATCTGGCTTTTGTGGGTTATGGTCATTGCCCATGACTCGCAACCATATATCAGGACTAGGACATAGGTGGAGCGGTATATAGCCATCTTCGCTTTCTTCCCAACCTCTCTCTTGCTGAGGAATCATCGATTTATGGCCTGAAAAAGTCTCCCAGCTGCTGCTTTTCGAGTGGCCAACTCTTCTCTGATGCTTTACTTCCGGTCTATAATAGCTCCGAGGTATTTAAAGTGGTCGACCTGCTCTAGGATCAATTCTCCCAGCTTAATCTGATTGTTAAGTCATATTTTTTGTTAATGGGAGTTAAGTGTTAAAGATTCGTATGTACAGGTTGGATTTTTGTACACACGCTAGTAAGCACGCCCTTAGTGATGAGATGATTTGTTAGTTGGGGGCTGTGTGCTCTGTAATTTTTGAACATAACTCAAGCTAAGTCTGTGTCAGTCCTTTTAAGAAAAAGGATAAAAATAAGATAGTGCTCGAATGTTCTTAGTGTTAGTTTGGGAAGGTTACCGGGAAGCTGAGCTGTATTCTCAAGCGGTTAGTTCACGCATGAGGAATTTTGACTGAATCGTGCGGTGAGAATGTGATCTCGAGTTCAGTGTGTTCCTGGCAGGGCTTCGAGATGGCTGTCCGAACTCGGTAGTGCGTTCCAGGGTGTTTCTGTGTAAAGGGGAGAATTTTGATAGATATTGAAGATATCTTTTGAGGTCGTGGAGTATACCGGCCGCGATTATTATCATTGATGAAGTTATTCATGCAAACCTTTGTTCCTAATGGATGTGTACGATGATTTATTATGAAATAAGAGATACTACAAGCTGCTTTGTTATGCAGCCTATTTTTTTCCCCATGGATGTACTTACTAGATATCTAAGATATTGGAAGTTTGTTCCTGAAGGATATTTTATTGTAGTAATGTACTGCGCTGAGGCCTGTGGTTTAGGCAACCGATGTGACGGATATTTGATACCATGTTCTGCAATCTATATTCCCATGGATATTTTTGTACTTGATGTCCCATGATTTGCCTGTGGTTTATGCAACCGATTTTATGGATTTATTTACATGTTGCTTCATGATTTTGCTGTGAATTGTCTTGCCATGATGTCTACGTGACCGTCTCGTCAATAAACTGTAGAACGTTACCACTAGTTACAACATTTCCTGATTTCTACGTTTGCTGTGGTGTGTGATTCCAGTCTACTTAGGTATACTAGAACTCTTGTGACATTCGCGTATATGGATACACATATTTACACACTTGTCGGCCATCTGTAAGCCCGATCAAGGATGATTGTATTCATCAGCATATATATTAACTTTGTCTTCCTGTGCCACAAAGAAATGTACTGCAACACTGATATACGCTTTCTTCTCGTGATATCACCGTGTATTTTGTATTAGAGTTGCTTATGACCATCCCTCTCTTCTCCAGCTCTTCCTTCCAGACTTGAATGTTGGATTGGAGAAGTGCCTCTGATTTAGCAATCAGGACAGCATCACCAGCAAATGCCAGCTCTGAAATACATACCTGTCTCATCTTCCAGTACCCCACTGAATACTTTCTTACTCTCTCCTTACATTCCTTGATCGTCCATGAGGAGTATGAAAAGATAAGGTGACAGGATATCACATTGTCTTACACCAGTGGTTGTCTTGAACTCTTCTGACTTATAGTTTGCCGTCCTCACATAATTTCTGCAAGACTTGTAGAAGCTCTGTAGCATGAATCAGAGGTGCTGGAATGTTCTTCCTTTCCAAACAGTCCCAAAGTTTGCTCCAGGGGATCCTGTCAAACGCCTTTTCCAGATCTTTGAAACAAAGATGGATCTCACTCTTATACTCAAGGGCCTTTTCACTCAGCTGTCTGAGTGTGAAGATTAGGTCTTGAGTACTTCGGTTTGCTCGGAATCCACACTGGACTTCATCCAATTGTGGCTCAGCTAGGCATCGGAGTCTCGCTCTAGGATTCTAGAGTAGATTTTACCAGGGACGCTGGAAGGGATATGCCTCTATAGTTTCCATATTGTCGATTGTCACCCTTTTTTAAAATCGGTGTTATGATGGTAATCTCCAAATCATTTGATATGGCCTTGTTGCACCACGCTGCCTGTAGGACCCTTAAGAGTAACAGGTCGCCTGATGCTCCCATGTACTTAACCGTGTCTGGTGTTATATCATCATGCCCTGCTGCTTTGGCCACTGTCGTGGTTGAGTTAAAGTGTAAGAGTATTTGTCGAGTTAGACAATTATAGTGAAATCGACAATGATAGTGAACTGACAAAGTTATAGATTACACATAGATAAGGTGTAAATAGAGGGTGGACTTGAGACCAACCTGGAAGAAGATTTATTTTAAAAAAGTTATCTCTCTCTCCAAGCCTCAACACACTTATATAGTCTAAGCACATCCCGCTCTCTCTCTTTTCTCTTATCAAAAATAGAGACTATAGTAAAGAGCTGGTAATATTAATTATGGATGAAAAGGTCGTGAACAGCGCGTTAATAAATGAGTAAAATTTATTAAAGGAGAAATATATATGAAAATAATGCATATCAGCACAAATAACATAAGACAATCTCAATAACCACATTGAGTATACAAATACGAAATTCCACACCCAACGAACACACACACAGCCAATATAAAACCTGTAGAACATCCAGAAATAAATAAACAGAGTTCCAATCCGTCCGCTTTCGTGGGACCAAATGCAATAACTCCAGTAAGTGTCTTTACGTGTAGCTATCCTTCATAGGTGATGGAATAACATAAATAAATCACTGTAGGCGCTATCGGTGGTGACACCCTAATGGCGCGATGGGCTGTAGATGACTCTGTCTTTCGCCGGCTGACCGCTAATACGTGCGGAGGTTTTGGATGACCCGAACACACACAAGACGAGGTCAAATTCAGGACAATCGGCCCGCTGTGCTATTATCCAGCACGTGTAAGTTGGCCTGCGTACTTGGTGTTTTAAATCCGGTTTGGCTGGCTTGAACTACGTATTATTGGTAACTGGGGTGCTCCGTTTAAGCACACACCTGGTGTATTTGATTCTGCTGAAGACGCTGGGTTGATAGGTATGTTGGAAGCCACAATGCTCTGACTGGTGATCAAGAGGCGAGTAGAAAACCACTACTGCACAAATTCAATTTCAGATTTTGCTTGGGCTCGTTACACACTGCGTGAGCTTCTTTTCCCGTTAGAGGGATTGGCGTTGACAAAGGGTTGTATTTCAGGTAGGGGTGACAACTCGTAGTACTAATTGCGTTCAGGAGCCGTGAGAGCGATGAGAATGTTACGTTCATCGCCTGACTGGACTCTTTCGATGGCAAAAGCAGTAAGTATATCCTGAAACTGAGACCCAAAAAGAGACGACCTTTACATCAAGCAAACAATAAAATTACAATAACGTTATACTAAACAGTTATGCTCCACTAGGGGATTTGAATTATTTTAATCTTTGCTATGATAGTCTTGGGCTGTCCTTATCCATATAGGTCACTCTCCTGTTACTTCCACTCTATCAATTATCAGCATGCACCTGCATAGGCTAATATATTTTGTACACACATGTACCTGGCAGTAAATGTTCTGACAGCAAAATCTACTCCATCTTCTTCCAACTCAACATACAGGAAACCTAGCCCTGTAGTTCCAGCTGACTGGATATGCTATTCATCTTACAACATTAAGTGAGTTTACATGAAAACACAGCAATTGACATTACATAATAAAGGGTATGCGCCCCTTGGGGAAAAATATTAACATCCCACAAATGAATACATAGAAAATGCAATGTTCTTGCTATAATAATACAGTTGTGACTGAAACCTAAGATATAATGTTACCTACGGCTGGTGACTGCTTTCTGTGAAAGTGATACCTAGTGTCTAACTACACAAATCGGCATATCATGATTCCACCCAGCCACTAGAAGTTTCTATCAGAAAGGAATAAGTGACTATCTCCTATAAGTCAGGGTTATAGCGCCTGCACATCACTATTTAGTTTTAAGTGAATAACCCACACCTCTGACATTTCCTTACAGTAATGACAGTTATTTTAGCCTACTCTTAACCCATGGTAAGCACTGTACTGACTGATTCTACGCCTAGTAAGTATCTGTTATCGTAAGTTTACTATTAACCCATTGTAAACAATAACACTGACTGCTTCGTCACCCGTTAACTAAGTCGGTAGGCGGCGCTACATTATCACTGAATTAATTACCGGGAGCAATCCTCACAATGAATTCAAGTCACACTCCTATCAGATATATAAAACTAACATGAATATATATATATATTTTAAGAGATGTCTACTCACCCCGAAAAATGACGAGAACATAGGCAAACACAATCTAGTTCTGCTGTGCTAACTCTGCCTTAGTCTCATTTGGTCATCACGGGCAGGAAAATCTTTACGAGTGTGCTTGACTGATTAAATCTATCTAATTTTATAGTCTACAAGTGACGCTAACCTAGGACACCTGGCATGGCTTGTTTCTACAGATGTTCGGTGTATAACGTAATCATAGGTAAGACCAATGTTATTCTAGAGGGACACACCAGAAGACAGCAGCGAAAAGTTTCCTAGATAGACGTAATATATTCTGAGAGCGGTCAGGGGCCGCAACAAAATCTCTAAGAACGAACGAGAGTTTTGTCTCCCCTTAAATCGGAGATTAAATCGGTTACCCAGACCTCAAAGGGTACCTCCCGCTAGCGGTCCGCTTCTTTACAGAAACCCTCTCGCTTGTGATCAAACACTTTACGCGCAAGAGACATTCCTCTGGTCAGACAAACGCCAGGTGCCGCTCAGGTAATGTTATCGTAAGCCGAGCTGACCAGTGGGGAATTTACAATGAAGGCCAGAGTGAAAACAAAGCCTCGGGGTGGGGTCTGAGAGAGGAATAATGGGCCACGTAGGTAGAATCCGAAAGAAAGAAAATACAAAAAGTCGAGGAAACCAGGACATTAAAAGAGTAATGAAAAAGATGGGACGTGATGGTAAAATAAATTATCAGTCCCCCGTGACAGCCACCTTGATTTTCTCCAGTGCTGCCTTCAGTTCTTCCATCTTTATGTCATCTTCACTACCATTGGTTTTCTGTTCTGTGCTAGTGGTTATAATTTCTGATTCTAGACCTTGCTCACCATCCAGGAGTTCTGAGAAATATCCTTTCTATCTTTCCATTACTTCTTTCGGGGCAGTAAGCAATTTGCCGTGATTGTCCTTTATAAATTTGAGAGGACATTGTTTTTCCTTCCTCATGTTCTTTAGGGTCTTACAGAACAATTTCTGGTTTTCTTGCGCATCTTTTTCTAGCTTTTCTCCTTATTCTTCTCAGGACTTCTGTTTTGCTGCTAGCACCTTGTTCTTTGCTTCTGTTCTGAGTGTCACTTATTCTCTATATTTCTCTATTTGTCCTGCTGTGTTTTTAGCTCTTAAGTATTGCTTCCATGCCATTTTCATCTCTCTTATTTTCACTTTGACTTCCTCTGTCCACCGAGGTGTCCTCTTTCTTTTGTTCCCAAGTCGGACTTCACCACATTCTTTTGCAGCAGCTGTCTTTATGATGTCCTTGAATTTAAGTTAGAGGGTTTCAAGTCATCAGGTTGTTGTTCTGTGTTTCTCACCACTGTAGCAATACGCCCCTGAAATCTGATCTTAATATACTACTCGTCAAAAGTCAAGGGCCACTTAGAAAAACCTTGGTTGAAACGATAAAACAAATCTGATATAAACGTAATTGGTATCAGTCAAAACGGCATTTATTGAATACCAAATTGACGTGTCACGTAAAGAAATGGAAACACACATTCAAACGCAATGAAGCCGTGAAGTGTGTCACCCACCTTTTCAAAAGTCACATAATAGATATTGGATAAATAGACATTTCAAAATCGGGTATGACCACCGTTTGCAGCAAGGCATTCAAGACACCGTAGACGCATCGAGTCCACAAGGGTCCGCAGAGTATCCCGAGGAACAGCTTGCCATTCTTGAAGCAGAAATGCAGTCAGCTGTGCAACATCCATTGGCAGGGGGTGATTTGTTGACAATCTTCGACCAAGGACATCCCAGAGGTGCTCAATCGGAGAAAGGTCAGGTGAATGAGCTGGCCACGCCATCCTGATGATCCCATGTTGCTGAATAAACTCATTCACCACACGAGCTCGATGGGGTCGAGCGTTATCATCTTGGAAGATGGCATTACCACCAATGGCCTCCAGAGCAGGCTGAACAATTGGTCTCAAGATTTTGTTCTGGTATCTTGGGCCGGTCAAATTGCCTTGGATGATGTAGAGTGGGGTCCTGCAGCGTCTGTAGAAGTCTCCCCAGACCATGACAGAACCCCTACCACCTCTCGAATTGTGTCATCAGTAAATCGCTCTCCTGGTCGTCTCCAAACTCGAATCCTGCCATCATTGAATGACACAGTGAAGCGAGATTCATCAGTGAAGAGAACTTGACTCCATTATTGCCTTGTCCATCGGATGTGCTCGCGACACCAAGCAACCCGGGTTCTGCGATGAGCAGGAATAAGAGGGATTCTGACTGCAGGACGTCGAGCAGCCAGTCCAAATTCATGTAAACGTCTGCGAATGGTGCTTTGACTGACATTAACGTTTACAGTTTGTCTCAGCTGACATCTTAGAGTGGAACAAGTCACTGTTCGATGGCGCAGGGCTGACAACAAGAGGTACCGGTCATCAAGTCTATTGGTGCATCTAGGGCGACCTGGCCTGTGGCGATCCTCCACACTTCCTGTGGCCTGAAATCTCTCCAAAATTCTTTGGATAGTAGAGTGTGACACCGCAAGCCGTCTAGCAACCTCACGGACAGATAAACCACTTTGAACCCACGCTATAGCCCTCATTCTTTGTAAGGGTCAAGACTTCTTCTCGGTGGCATGGTTTTTGCAAATGATGAAAGTACCCTAAGTCTGCTGATTGTAAAACAAATTAAGAGTGAACTCTGTTAACGAAAAGTCGCCATTGCACGTGGAATGTCAGTCAGCACGATTACTTCACCTGTTTGGTTCTACGGAAGTTTGAAAAAACAGATTAAAAATGTGAATTTATGGTCAGCAAACCAAATTGCACGTGATCACCATGGTTGTCGGTGAGTTGTTTTTATGCTTAACGTGCATAGAGGACTGGCAGAGGAAGATATTGCACCCATTTTTACTAAAAACTTCCTTCATTTAATCATTCTATGCGCGTATATAAAAGTGTATTGAAAATAATAGGGTGGCCCTTGACTTTTGACGAGTAGTATATATATATATATATATATATATATATATATATATATATATATATATATATATATATATATATATATATATATATATATATATATATATATATATATATATATATATATATATATATATATATATATATATATATATATATATATATATATATATATATATATATATATATATAATTATTATTAATAATTGATTGTTTATTTATTTATTTAAAAATATGGTTTTTTTACAATAATATTTCGTTTCCCTCACCCAGTTTTCCAGTCCTTGTTTTCAACATTTGTTGTTTATACTTTCGATTTACTTTCCACTTCCGGTTTCCGGTTCAGTGGCTGTCACGGAATTGCCTCCCGTGCTTTGCATTAGGTATCCAACAGTGGCCAAAACTCAAGAGTATCTAATATGGGTCTTCAAAGGTGTCTACCTTCGCACAAGATTACTCTTGGTAGAGTTGTAGATAGAAGGATAATGATACTTCTATCTCAAGGGAGTGCATAAGATACTTCAGAAGTCAAGAACAATGCTGGGTTGGGCAGGGCTATTGTTAACTTATATCTGATCCGCTTTTTATGAAGAATTAAGCAATTACTAATTTCAGCTCGTTCAAGCCCCCTCCCTGATTTACTCAGTGGAATTCGGCTTATGATGGTATAGCTCTGTTTAGAGTGTATTTAGTAAAATAACTGAGACAGGCATGCAGTACATTAAAAATGATTAAATCGACGTTAAATTTGTATATTTACAAATAACAAATTTAATAATCAACTAAGTTTGAACAGTTTAAAAAATTGAATAATCTTTAACAGAAAATACTCATCATGATGTCATGGTAAGTTGTTTTATGTAAAAAGTCCCTTGGCAGCTTTTAGGGTTGACTTAGCTGCAAATGGTAGTTTCAGCTCCTGATGGGTTTTTAGGTTCTGTGCAGATAGGTCACTGGAGTTCTCGCGTCTCTGGGCAATATTAAAAGCGCAGTACGTTCCAAGTAATATCAGGGAGTAACTGCAAAGCTGGTTCCGCGTCTCTAAGACCCTCTGATGATGGTGTCTAGCTCGACGTCAGGCTACTTCTACCCTCACTTTGTTCCAGAGATTAGTACCCTCACTGGTACCACCAACTAGTATGGTAAAAGAAGAGAAACGAATACCCTCTGAGTTTTGAGTTTCCCGACACATACTTATGTGTCCCTATCTTCCTATTCCACCATCCCACCTGCCTTAGACTTTACCCGCTATCAGAATTAAGCTTAATCCCGCGAGAGAAAACTTTCTTTACATTTAAATTTAATAGCTTTATATTTACTTTACATTCAAATGAAAAGGTTAATAGTATAAATAGAATATGTTTACATTTACATCTCCACTAGTTGAAAAATGTTCACCATATAGATAAAATATGTTTTCATTTACAGCTACAGTGGTTGGAAAGCTTGAAACTAGCATTAATTTTAAAGTGCATATGTTTACATAGACATTTACACTGGTTTATAAATGTAAATATTATAATTAGGATGTGCATCATTTCTTTCTTCTTTCCCTCCCTGCTCCACATGGACCTTGGGACTACCTATGCTTTTTAGTTCTCTGTAAGAAACTAGCAATAAAACAGTCACCAGCCCTTGCAGTGGTGGTTCATGAAATCATCATTCTATATACAGAGGTTGCCAGCCTCAAATGACTTGGACATCCACTTGCACTTTTCACATGGCAATATATACGTATTAGATCAATATTAGACAAACATAAAGTCTAATATTAATTTACTGTTTACAGGCCTCGGGTTTCCCTTCCTTATGTGTTATTAATGTTTATACGTATTAGATCACATGTTAGTAATAAAATATAGAATGTAAAATGTACAACTTACGCCAATCTTGGTTCACAGACTGTTTGCTCAGAGGAATAAAGGCACTTGCAGATGCCTTTTTTCACGTGTTCTTTGGAGTCGTTACTTTAACAATACATTCCAACTATGACTCTGTGTTTTAGATTCCTCAGATTCCAGTTGTCCTTGTTAAATTATAGAGTTTATTCTGGGCTTTGAAGTTCTCAAACTTGCTCAAACAAAGTCCGGTCTGATAAATGGAATTGATTCTAGTCTTAACTCTGGCAGGTTGGTGGTCGTTTTGGCAAGCGATTCTCCCAGGGAATTAGACTTGAAAAAAGCCAGGTAATATCTTGCCTACTCTTCACGAAAGTAATTTGGGAATCCCAATCGTCATATCAGCGCTGAATAAACTGGCTGGGCGTTCGACGTGCTTATCCGGCGTGGCCAAGGTTTGGTACACGAGAATTTTACCAACATGACTGCCGTTCGTTATTGCATCACCTGTCTACTCTCTCAGCAGGGATGGTCAAGTAAACCGACAAGACAAATTATTACTGAAATGAGTGAAAGAATGTTTGAAAATACAAAAATCTAATACATAGCAGAGAAAGAAAGAAGTGCCGACCATTTAAAAACATGTAATTAGTCAGTGCAACAAATGTAACTGATTACTGCCGCAGTGAAGCAGAGATCGACCCAAAATAATGTCACAGTGGCAGACATTTCATTTCCAACATGTGACACACATCAGGGAGTGTTTTCTCTTATTTTTTAAGTTTTATGTTTCCCACTTAATTTTCACTTTCTTTCCCTTCTGATTTTTGTTTGTATATCCCTAACGAAGGCCTTGTGGCCGCAACGTAGGTTTTTTTCATTCTACCGTTACACTACACTACACTACACCATACCATCCCTCCACACCCCACCCCACCCCTCCACACCCCACCCCACCCTGTTTTTTTGTGTGTGTATCCCTAACGAAGGCCTTGTGGCCGCAACGTAGGTTTTTTCTTGTCCTTTCTCCTAGTAAGACGTATTACAATTTTTTTTTCCATTCTACCTTTACACTACACTACACTACACCACAAAACACAACATCCCAACCCCTCCCCACCCCTCCCCACCCCACCCCACCCCACCCTATACAGTGTTGTGCAGTACTGTGCTACGCTACGCTACGCTACAGTACGCTACACTACACAGCACTGTCTATGCTACGCTATGCCGTGCTATGCTATGCTTTACTATACTATGCTATACTAAACTATACTGTACTATACAATACTATACTGTACTATACTAGACTATGCTACGCTATGTTGTTCGTCCATCACGGGTGATGAAGACCACTCTGTTCATCCAATTATTTAAGAATATGTTAGGTTAGTCTATGGGTACGAAGGTGACTGAAGAGCCCGATGCGGGCCTGGAAAGATCTTGGACAGTGTGGGCAGGGAATGTTTGCTTCATGTGAAGGTTTTATTTCACGGTTCTTTCTAGCTTGTCTCCACTGTTCTGCTGCTGCTCTTCTGGATGATTCGCATGCTGCTGCACCTTTACGAAGAGATGTGCGCCAGCAGTTCGGTCTTGCGCAGCAGCTTCCCATGTGTCTGGGTTTATGTCAAAGGTTTTCAATGACGTCTTTAACGTGTCTTTGAAGCGCTTCTTTTGGCCACCATGGGAGCGTTTACCCTTCTGCATCTCACCATAAAAGAGTATCTTTGGCAGTCGATGGTCTGGCATGCGGACTACATGACCTGCCCAGCGAATTTGTGACTGCATCAGAATAGTATCAATACTAGGGATACCAGCTCTGTCAAGAACGGCGGTATCCGGGATCTTGTCTTGCCATTTGATGTTCATTATCTTCCTGAGACAGACTGTATGGAAGTGGTTTAGCTTCTTTACGTGGCGCCTGTATACAGTCCATGTTTCACATGCATATAGCAGCACTGGAAGCACCGCAGCTCTGTATACCTTCAGCTTTGTCTGTAGACTAATGCCACTTCGATGCTAAAACGTTGGTGTATAGTCTGCCAAATGTGCTGCTGGCTTTGGAGATCCTGGTGTTCACCTCATCATCAATGACAATGTTCTGGGATAGTGTGCTACCAAGGTATGTGAATCTGTTCACAACATTCAGTTTCTCACCATTAACCTTGATGACTGGCTCAGTATAAACTGTGCAGGAGCTGGTTGGTACATGATTTCTGTTTTCTTCGTGTTGATGGTAAGCCCAAAGTTGGCGCAGGCTTCGGAGAATCTATCCACACTATGCTGCAGATCAGCCTCTGAGAAGGAATTGAGGGCACAATCATCAGCAAACAGAAGATCTCTGATGGTGTGTGATTTGACCTTGGTTTTTGCTTGAAGCCTCCTAAGGTTAAACAATTTTCCATCAATACGATAACTAATGTCGATTCCTGTGTCCCCGTCTCTAAAAGCATCAGTCAGCATAGCAGAAAACATGATACTGAACAGAGTCGGTGCAAGTACGCACCCTTGTTTAACTCCATTTGAGACGGGGAAAGGCTCTAATAGCTCACCGTTTTCCTGAACTCTAGCCTGCATTCCATCATGCAGTTGCTGCACTATTGTGATAAATTTCTTTGGGCAGCCGTATTTTGCCATGATCTTCCATAGACCCTCTCTACTGACCGTGTCGAACGCCTTTGTCAAGTCGATGAAAGCTGTGTACAGGTCACAGTGCTGTTCTTGGCATTTTTCTTGTAGCTGTCTTGCAGCGAACACCATATCTGTGGTTCCACGTTCTTTCCGGAATCCACACTGACTTTCAGGTAAAAGACCTTTGTCAAGATGAGCCGTAAGGCGATTCAAAAGGATTCTGGCGAATATCTTCCAGCGATTGATAAAAGAGAGATGCCTCGATGATTGTTGCAGTCTTGGCGATTACCTTTACGTTTATATAGATGTATAATTGAGGCATCTTTGAGATCGTGTGGGATGGTTTCACTCTGCCACATTTGCTGGAAGATCATATGAAGTTTCTCTATCAGAACTGCACCGCCATCTTTATAAACCTCAACAGGAATTGAATCGGAGCCAGGGGCCTTTCCACTAGACAGTTGACGAATCGCTTTTTTAGTTTCCTCCAGAGTTGGTACATCATCTAATGCTTCATTTATAGGAATTTGGGGCAGGCGGATGATGGCTTTGTCGTTAATAGATGATGGCTGGTTCAAGATATTATTAAAATGTTCAGCCCAGCGTTGGAGAATTTTTTCCTTGTCTGTAATTAGTGTTTTTCCATCTGCATTAAGGAGGGGAAATGATCCTGATGATGTTGGACCATAGACCGCTTTGAGTGCAAGGTAAAAGTTTTTCAAGTCATGGCTGTCAGCAAAACCTTGGATCTCATCTGCTTTATTACTCAGCCATGAATCCCGCATCTGGCGTAGTTTATGTTGGACGATTCTACGCATGTTGTTGAAAGCGTCTTTCTTGGATGTAGATTTTGGATCATTTAAATATGCTTTATGGAGATGGTGTTTCTCAGCCAACATCTGCTTTATATCATCTGAGTTCTCATCAAACCAGTCATTTTGTTTCTTGATGGAAGGACCCAGGACCTCTGTAGCAGTGTTGTAGATCTGCTCACTTAGGGCTGCCCAATTTGTTTCCACACTTTGGCCGTCTAGCGAGATAGATTTGAGACGGTCTTCTAAGGTGTCAGTAAATGACTGTTTGATTGTTGTCTTCTTTAGTTTGGTGACATCCAGCCTCTTTTGAGTTTTCTTCCCCTGAGGGCGCCTGGCTGGTTGGATACGAACTTTAAGTTTAGATACAATGAGGCGATGATCAGTCCAGCATTCGGCACCACACATGGACTTGGTCACCCGGACATCTTGCCTGTCCTTCTTCCTAACAATTACATAGTCAATTAGGTGCCAATGCTTTGAGCGAGGGTGCATCCAGGAGGTCCTGTTGCGGGTAGGAAGTCGAAAAATGGTGTTGGTGACAAGGAGGTCATGTTCTGCGCAAGTCTGGAGGAGACGAAGTCCATTACTGTTACAGCGACCCACGCCGTACCTACCAATAGTGCCATTCCAGGAGATGTTATCTGAGCCTACTCTTGCATTAAAGTCACCAAGAATGATGAGCTTATCTGCTTTACGAACTGATGCAATGACTGCATGTAGTTCTTCGTGAAACTTATCCTTGACATCATCCTGGTTTGTCATAGTTGGTGCATACGCGCTAATGATGGTGGCATGTTTTCTTCCATAGAACAGAGGGATCTTGACCGTCATGAGTCGGTCATTTATTCCCTTTGGGGGCCCCGCTAACTTGCTGACAATTGCTGTTTTGATTGCAAATCCAACCCCTGCTTCTCGTCTTTCTTCAGTTCCTCTTCCGCTCCAAAAGAATGTATAACCTGCACCCTTTTCGCAAAGTTGGCCCTCGCCTGCAAGTCGAGTTTCACTCAGTGCTGCTATGTCAATGTTGTACCTGGCCAGTTCTCTCCCAATCAGGGCAGTTCGTCTCTCAGGTCTGTTTGCATTAAAGTCTTTGTCAAGTAAAGTGCGCACATTCCATGCGCCTAGAATGAGGGGGAAAAATCTGTCCTTTCTTTTTCTTATATGTCGACCGCCGAAGTAGGGTACCCACCAACCGCGGTAAGCTGGTTAGGTAATGGTGAAGCAGGCAATGTTTAGGGCACCTTTTCTAGCTCCTTCCTCATGCCATGGAGGTGAGCAGTGCTTTCCTAAAGAGGGCTGCTCAGACACTCAGGGGGCTGCCGAATCCCACTGCTGCTCCGATCAGTGGAAGACGACCATATGGCCTGAGCCGCCTGTGTGTAGGTCTGCGACTACGACTGCCAGCGTACCCACGCCTGCCGCTTCGCCGCTCGCCCATCGCCACAGGACTTGTTGTGAGTGGATGGATGAATGGATGAATGGATGAAAGAGTGACTTGCGCGGTGATTTGGATTAAAGTGAGGAAGAGTTGCGCAATTCGTCGACCTCACTCTCTCGCCTGGGTCCATCTCAATCCAGTGGCAAGACAAGTCAAGACGACTGGAGATGAAGTCAGGTGCAGTGGATGACCAGGGCTTTCTACGTGCCTCGCCGTGCTCCTTACGCTCCACAGCGCGTTGCTGGTAATCGCCGTCATGCCCGTTGAACCAACAGGTGGTTTCTTCCGCGCAGTCTATCGAATCCAGTCTTCGCATGCATGGGTAGGCAGACCCTAACTCACCGAAGGTTTATAACCATTCGGCTACCCTCACCTAGTTTAGCCGGCCTGTCAAAGCCGTTGTCCGGGGGTGGCCGCTGTCGCATGCTGACAGCTACGAGGAGCCACAGGTGAGAGCTGGATGCCAGGTTTGGACCAAAGGTGGCTGAGCTGCCCTAAAAAGGGGGGTGTTGGGAAGTCAGGTATTGGTAGTACCTCTGGTGAAGGAGCTGTCATGCTACGCTATACTATGCTATAGTATGCTATACTATACTATACCGTGCAGTGCTATGCTGTGCCCTGCCACTCTACGCTACACTACATTACACTATACTACACTATACTATACTATACTATACAATGCTATGCCTTGCTATGCTATGCTATGCTAAACTATGCTATACTATGCTATGTTATACTACACTATTCTATAATAAAACGGATATTATATGTGCTCTATTAAACGAATGTGTAAACAAATATCTGAAAGTGACCAAAAATGGAAGTTATCAGGTAAACGAAAACCGTCATATTTTTTAGCAAATATTTTGTCTGTCCCTATGTTGTATCAATATTTTGTAGCAAATATCAGAGCAGACACAAGATGAACCTGACGCTTGCCCTAAGACACAACACGCTGAAAAAAAACAAAAAACTCGTAGATAGCGCTATGACGTTAGAGTGACTGGTAAATGTGGCAGAAGAACCACTTTTAGGATTCGCGTGCAGACATTAAAATAGATGTCAGAAATGCCATACACGTTTTGGCGTATGGAGGTAAGTGTTATTTCTCGGTTTCTTTGTTTGTTTTTTTGTCACCGAAAATCACCTCGATTTTTATTTATTTATTTATTTATTTTCAATTTCAATATTATAATCACGTCTAAGAGAGAAAATGTTTAGATGCTGACAGCAAGTCAGAAATGTTTTCATGTTTTTGCATCGCTTATGCCTTGTATACTCGACTTTAAAAACAGTTCTACTTAAACCGGAGTAAACCCGCACGACTTCGCCAAATCTGGAATAGTAAAATCATCATCACGTGACTTCATTATTGATATTGAATTTTCTTTTCTTTTTAAATATCTCTTGAGTAATATTCTTGGAGTTCGCTGGTATATAATCTAGCTTTCCTCGCACGAGTGCTCTGTAATTACAATCATTATGCGTACAAAAGCTTGTAGTCGTGCGTACACCGATGACTATGGTAATGATTCTATTTCGTATTGAATAATACTCATTGAGTATACTTATCTCAAACACTCATCTCCGCGTGTAACAAAAACATTGGTTCATTTTAGATTTATTTTCCACCGGAGCAAGTAGTGTGTCCTTACTAGAACATACAAAAGCCAGCTCCAAACCTCAGAAATGAGGTATCTGAGGATGGTGGTAGAAGTAACAAGGAGAGACAAGGTCCGCAACCAGACGATACGCCATGGCCTCAAAACCAAGCCCCTGCAGATCCAAGTTAGAATAGTCTCAATTACGGTGGTTTGACCATGTCTACAGAATGGGAGAACATCGGCTACCACGACAAATACGGGAAACCAAGATCCAGGGATCCAGACTTCCTGGACGACTCAGAGTTCTCTAGAAGGTTAACATTAGAAAATCTTTGAAGGACCGAGCACAAGATTGGAACTAGGCCAGGTGGAAGACAGTCGATAGGATAGTATCGCGCTCTCACTGGCAAACCTCTACACCCAAGGTTAGAAGAGGAACGACTATGTAAGTAGGGGGTGGAGGCCCATGCCATTCTATTCATGTATGTGGAATAATTATTGGTTATGTATATCTCAACGTGAGAATTCTATTGGAGTTTGATAGATACATGTAAGCTCAAGGTTGGAGCTGTGTACCTCACTCTGTGATGGCTGATTGGAGCAAGTACGTTCGTTAGAGAACAGTTAAATATAAAAGAAGTACATTATCTTCATAGAAACCACGGGTTCTTATCGCATGGGACATGTCTGGTGACAATCCTTTAAACTACGAGAGAGTATTCGCTCAGGTAGCCAGTTCGTTATTTACAAGTCAACGACAGACCTGCATGTGCTATCCGCACAAATTAGGTAAATATCTTACTACGAGTAGAAATCTCCAACAGGATTGCTTGGAGCGCCAAGCGTTCATATTGGCTAAAATCGACGTATATATTGTAAACTGTTTTGGAACTGTAATGTGTCGTATCATGAAATATCATGTATTATGTAAATAAATTACAGTCTATGCCAGGAGTCCGAGAACATTTGATCTAAGTGTGGTGTTCCAGATGTGTTGTGCAGTCTGTAGTATCGTGGGCGTTGCCTAGTTTCACAGAACACCTCCTAAAACACCATCAAGTCAAGAGAAGCCAGTGTGGCCATGCGTGCTGGTGTGTGTTGTTGTTGTTTAGTGGTAAGTCCGATCACTATCCTAACAGTGGGTGGTTGCACATGATGATGTTTCACGTACGAGTACATACATCTAACACGAAAAACTAATGCAGGATGAAGAACCCGGTGGTAATGGACTTCACTAGAACAGCGGTGAAGTAAACAAAAGAAGTCAAGTTTATTTACATGATGTTTTCATGAATGTAATGATACATCAAGTGGAAGGGGATTCAATCTACCCTGCCTTGCCACTGCAGTAATCAAACTTTTCATACAGTCATTTCAATTCTGTTGATTATTTACAAAGTCGAGCTTTCACTACTCGTGCCATGGGTTCCGGTTAACTGTCCCTGTTTCTATTTTTTTCTTCACTGACATTACTTTTTCTGCCCAAACTGTTTATTTGTCATTTCTGAGTCTAGAACGTTGAACACTTAAAGTTACTGGTTTCTTTTATTCTTTTCTGACGATAAAATTTTCTGGACTATTACTGTGTGAGCTGGTTGGGTTATCTTGTACGACGAAGACTGGCCTAAACCGCCAGGGTATGACTATTGCTACCAATTGTTCTTGCAACACACTACTAAACTAACCGTTCATACCTGCTGTCTCTGTGCTTGAAAAAAAACATACTTGTTTTGAGCCCACTGCGCTGGTGCCCACTTCGTGGGAATGGAAAAACACACATCATCAAAACTATATCTAAATTGCATCTAACAGCAATTCTCTCTACAAAGATGGCATTTTAGGCTCCAAGGAACTAGACAACCGTACATCTCTTGTGAACAAGGGAGCCAACCAAAACTATGGCTTGTTGTCTACGATCTTCCTTGTGGTGCTCACCGTTCTAACATTTTAAACACATGGGAGAAAACATTCCCAAACCTGTGCTACTGCTACGTTTGACATCTCAAATCCAACTCCCCTATTTTCTTCGACTTCCTATTACAATTTCATAAGCAACAACTCATTCATTGTCACGGACTTCATAATCTCGTGCATCTTACTTCGTTCACAAATTCTTATAAAAAAAACAACATACACCGAGACAAGGGACACCATAATATTTTTACCTCCCTTTGCTAATTAAGTCACTATTCCATATATCAATATTCCCCTAACAACAATTCTATAACGTTATTCAACAATAGTAAAGCAAAATTAGTTACCTGCCCAGTTTTCATACTCACAATCTAATACTTTTCTTAAGAGGCGCAACTTACAGAGTAAGCTCCCTTAGTCAAAAATCACAAACTCTCACTTTATTATTTCCCATGTCAACAAAATATAACCGCACATCATTTCCCAGTTAAAAATTTCATAACGCATAATTTCATACTTAACCTCTCTACTGACTCCAAAGCTGAACTCCCGCTACATATCCACCCTACCTAAAAAAAATTTCCCCCCTAGAGAAACTTTTAACGCCACATAAAACTCCTCTCTCCAGTCATCAGAAAAAAAACCAACCCTGACCCTGTCTTCAATCACCCACACACTATCATAAATACAGAGCTCAACTCCAAATGACATTTTATACATCAACATCTGGGATACTTCATTATTGTTTCCCATACCCAGAAATTTATGTCATCACTCATCTTCCCCTATTCTCCACCTGCTTTCTAGGAGCAAGATTGTTTTCCACATCACCTCTTAACTTTCTGCCGTCTGCTCCGTCTTCTTCCCCATGCTACTCCTAAAATCCTATTTTAACACCCTATCTATCTCAGTCATCCCTGTAACTCCTTGTTACTTCTTTATATACAACATTTACAGTGTGACTCATTCAACTATCATGGTCACTATATATGTGAGCAAACCATCACTAATCCCTCTATAAACAGACCCTATACCGCGGTCCCTACTCGAAATACTTCTACTTTTCGATATTCTAACTACTACCTATCCAATGTCGTCCCTACGTCTTGATTAATGCGTACTTGTCCTCATCTCGACTGCCACTTCCTGCCGTGTCAGTTCCACCCCATGTGTGTCCATACTTCCCTCTAATCTCCGATCCCCTTTTAATACTACTTCCTACATTTTCTTCTCCTGTTTTTTCTTCCATACTTTCCCTATTTTCTTGTCTCGATAAATTTAATTCACTAACATCTTACCACTTGAGTAAGATCTGCTATAAGACTATAACTTCCTACTACTGCCGTCCTACTCTACCTTTCTCCTGAACTCTTCGTTCTATTCCCCACAAATTTCGTGTCGTTCTAATTTTTGCTCCCTCCAGAACCTCTGTATCTCTCTGTCCTCTTCTCGTGGCTTATTCTACCCTCAACCAATGTCTTAGCCGTCCGCCTCTACGGCTTCTTCAAAATCTCCATTTTGTCGATACGTCTGCCATTTTCTCAATGGCTTTCTCCGTACTTTCAGTATATGTTCGGAGAAGATTAACTTCTCACAAAGTCTACTCAAGACTCTGGCAACCGCTGAAAATCATTGTCCTCCTCACTCCATTTTCTCCTTTGTTCCCTCAGGAACTACCCCTCTATATTTCTCCTTTGTCATCCATATTCTCATACTTTAATTTCTTCTCTTTCCACTACTTCTATAAATTATCAATTTCTCTCTTCGTCTCCGTCGTTTTCCTTATGACTGATCTTCACTATCTCGTAACTTATTTTTCGTCACTTCTCTGTGACTTCACTTCCTTTTTACTTTTTTCCTTATTCCTCATATCTCCTATATCTACTCTCCTAGCCATCTTGCCTATGGCTTCTCATTATGCGCATACTCTCTTTTTTCCATTTCCTATGGCTTCTCCAATCATTCTACTCTTCTCTCTCCACTGCAGTAGTCTATCATTCTGACCTACTCAGCTTCTTAGTATGTTCAGCGTAGAACGACTGCATCTAGTTTGCACACAACTAGACTCCAGCTGCAATTTTCTACTTCTCTCCTTCTCACCCTCATATCCTCTACTGACGTTCCTTCCTGGAACTGTGCTCTCCAATTTCTCAATTATTACTCTCTATTTATCTCCACATATTTCTCACTATCACTGCCATCTTCCTCTACGGCTTCTCAATATCCCCATTATATCAAAACTCTCAATATGTCTGCCGTCCTCCTCTACGGCTTCTCCAAAATCTCAATCTCCATATTACTCAATTTTACTCCATATTTCTCCATTTTACTCCATATTTCTCCACATTTCTCCATATTTCTGACGTCCTGCTCTACGGCTTCTCAAAATCTCAATCTCCATATTAGTCCATTTTACTCCATATTTCTCCATATTTCTGCCGTCCTGCCCTACGGCTTCTCCAAATCTCTACCTCTATTATTCCTACCGTCGCCACCACGGCTTTTCACATAATTTTCGCCATACTCTCGTGGCCTCCCATCTACTTCCTTTCTCTTAACTCTCCTTTACTCATCTCCTCCTGTCCTGCAGTACCCTATCGGTCAAGTGTACTCAGTTTACTTCATGTGTGCGGTATAGACCAATTATACTTAAGTCTCAGCTACCGCCGCCATCTTGTTATGTATACCATATGCTATGCGTCCTCGTCCGTAAATGATGGGAAATTAGGTGGTGCTGTTTTTGTTGACTTCAAAAAAGCATTTGACATGATTGACCACACTATCTTGGTTCAAAAGTTGGAAACCCTCAGAATAGGCCCTAATCCACTAAACATCATCAAATCATTCCTGGGAGATCGACAACAGTTAGTGCTTCACAACAACTCGACATCAGATTTCTCGAAGATAGATACAGGAGTACCGCAGGGCTCTATTCTTGGGCCCCTACTCTTCGCAATGTTCATCAACGACCTACCACTACATCTAAAATATTCAACATATGACCTCTTTGCAGATGATTGTACTATCTACACTAGTGACAATGACTGCGTGGCACTTGAAATGACTCTTCAATGCGATGTAGACAATCTAACAAAATGGAGTAATATGAATCGTATGCCATTAAACACAGCAAAAACGAAATCTATGTTGATTACCACCAGACAGAAACTCCTAAACTGCACCAAAAGATCGCTACAGGTACACGCGGAATCAATACAAATTGAACATGTAACAGAACACAAAGTTCTAGGAATCACGATTGACCAGCACTTAACGTGGAACTCCCATGTACGGAATTTAACCAAACACTTAGCTCAAAAGACGTACCAGCTAGCCAAAATAAAAACACTTCTTAGACGCAGACACTAGACTATTGTTCTACACCTCACATATACAGACACATCTAGATTACTGCTCTACACTATGGGATGGTTGCCCTGCTTCCACCTCAAAGAGACTGCACTCCCTGCATAAGAGAGCAATACGTCTGATCACCGATAATCGCACGATATCACACACAAGGACAGGAAAAGAACCCACAATACTGTCCCTGAAAAAAACGTCTTCTCTACAACAAAGCCAAGCTGACCCACGCAATTCTATCAAACAATGCTCCGCCGTACCTACGATCATTGTTTCAAACCAGTAGAAGAGAGGGACTACAATTACATCAGTTACGTCTGCCCAAACCTAGGATCGACCTGTTCAAACAGACTCTAGCCTACTCTGGAGCCTACTTATGGAACAGCCTTCCACACCACCTAAAAAGCCTACCTACACAATATTCATTTAACAAAGCACTTTTCAAACACTTCCTAAACACTGATTATCTACCCCCATAGAAACATCATTTGCCTGTCAACATCTCATCCATAGGTCAACATTTCTTTTCCTCTTCCGCTCGTTTTTAATGGGAATAATTTGTTTTATATCCATGTAATACTATTATATAATGTAATGTATGTGAGAATGTACCCGCATACCACTGTACTTTAGAGATGTGAATGTTTCCGTTTGCTTAAATGGGTGATGTACATGCAGATATAATTTTTTTTTTTTTTTTTTTTTAAACTGCTGAAAGACTTTTTCTGTTACAGAAGTGCGCAAGAAAGTGTTATTATTATTATTTCAATTTCCGCCAAGAATGTATGGATGTAAGCGAGAATGTGTTTTTGTAATTCTTGTATTGAGGATTGATGACACATTCAAAAATACTACAGATTAGACGTTTTGACCGCATAAGTGAGTGTCGGTATACATAACTTATTTATTTATTGTTTTGTTTATATTATTTTATTTTTTATTATTATTTTTTTTTTTTCAGTCACTATCTTTATTTAAAAAAAAAAAAAAAACCTAGGCTACTCATTTTTTATTATGATTGTATACTGTAAATGAATGCTATTATGTTAACTTTATAATGTTGCATGCCTTTAAATTAATGCTTAAAGTAATATGTGGGAATAAAAGGATATAGTATGCAAGATAAATGAGAGTGAAAGGGCAGAATGTTAGACGGGCCTGCGCGCCCAATTCTCAACCCTTCGAAAATAAAGTTCGTTCGTTCGTTCGTTCCTCTCATAGCCTCCATATCTCCCTATTTCCGTCATACTTCATCTCCAGAAATTTCATGATCATGGCCTCTTTGGCCCTAAACTTCTCCAACGCAATCTGTTTATCCATTTCTTGAGTCTCCTCTACTCGTCTAACCTCGTCAAGACTTTGCTTCCTCTCTACATCTCTATCTCTCGAATTCCTCTTAACTTCTCTACTTCAGTAACCGTTTGCTTCAGTTTTTCTCCATCATCCATTACTTCCTTTCTCGTACTCCCTAAGTTCCTCTCAGGTTCTGTACTCTTTACTTGGTCGCTACCTCGACCTCTACTTATACTCCTCGTATCTCTCCTACTACTACTCCTATTTCTCTCCTCCTTTCTAGCCTCTCGGCTCTTGGATCGATACTCCCTTCCATCCGTATTTCTCATCTCTTCGTCCTTTATAGCCTCCCGGTTCTTGGATCGGCACTCCCCTCGATTCGAATTTCTCCCAATTTTCTCTTCCTCTCTGCTTCTATTTTTCAGCCTATCTCGGCTCTTGGATCGGAAATCCCTTCGATCCGTATCTCTCCTTCTTGTTTCGCATCTCTCCACTTCTTCCTCTTTATTCTTCTCTTTTCCCACTCTTCGAATTTTCTATCCATATATGCGCCAACCGCCATCAAGTATTTCTTATTCTCCACTGCATCTCTATCTGCTTCGTGTCTCTACTCCAACTTCTCCAATTTTCTAACAATATGTGCACACAGTCAAACTATATCCTCCTCATTCTCTCTTCTACCACTGGTTCTTGGTTTATTCTTCCTCTTCGAGCTCACTCCTACATGTTCTACATGTTTCAACTTTGCGAGACGCCTTCTATAAACCGACGAATCGTCTGATGACGACGACCGCTGTCTCTTCGTCCCTCTTAAATTTCCTTCCTCCATTTTTTCCTGCGTTTCTGAATCTTTAGCTGACGTTTCTGCCACGTCCTGAGATTCTCCTGTAATAATTTGTTGCTCTGTATTTCTCATCTGCTCTTGTTCTCCTTCTTTACCCTGTGTATTTCTCTGTATCTCATGTAATATCTCTCTCTTGTCTTTCTCCTGTAAGTTACTTCGCCTCTGCTCCGCAGCTCTAGAATGCTTATAAGGTGAGTCTACCTCTGTTTCGGCGTTGTTCCACTCATTTCTCATTCCACTCGTCTCTTCTAACATGTTGTACTGCGTGTTTAACTGTGCGTCCTGCATTATATTTCTCATATCTTCCTCTGGAATATCTCTTATTACACTAGTCAACAACCAAAATGTACCAGAAATGAAAATAGCTGATCTTAACTAATTTTGGTGTGCTGAAAACGAAAATGACATTAAAAAATGTTGATTGGCTCTAGTTTTCAAGATATATGCTACTAGTTTATTTAATTACGGTAAATTTATATATATATATGACGCAACTGTTGTGGGCGATTGCATAATTTTTTCTAATGACCAATAAAAATGTTACTAGAAGTTGATGATGCAATCCTACCTATGATTACATCCCCTTTGTGTATAAATACCTTATCTCTGATAAAATGTGGCCATTAGTTAGTGCATTTGTCCTTATCAAAAGTATCGTAGTTAGAAATGCCAGAAGGCGTACAGTTTGTATTTTGGCTGCAGAATAGGAGATCAAGATAAGAGCTGGGCGCCACACATATGCTGCAATACATGTGCAGCACATCTTAAACTGTGGTTAACTGGCAAAAGGCAAGCTATGCCTTTTGCAGTCCCAATGATTTGGAGAGAGCCCACTGATCATCTCAACAACTGTTACTTTTGCATGGTCCCTCCAATTGGGAAAGGCATATCAAAGAAGAAAAACTGGACTCTGGAATATCCAAACATCCCCTCTGCAATACTTCCGGTACCACATGGCGATGATCTACCAGTTCCCAAAGTGCCAGAATCCTTTTCAGCTGCTTCCACTGATGAAGAGGACATTGGTGGTCCTGAACCATCAACCTCAAGTGACACAGATTTTGAGCAAACTACATCCACTAAACCACACTTAATAACCCAAGGTGAACTGAATGATCTTGTAAGAGATCTGAATTTACCGAAGAACAAGGCGGAGCTTTTGGGTTCCAGATTGCAACAGTGGAATCTCCTGGCAGAAGATGTTACAATTTCTGTGTATAGGAACCGCCAGAAGCCGCTTATTACATTCTTTTTCAAAGAGGGTGACCTTTCTGCGTGCCACAACATTTCTGGTTTAATGGCAGCCCTCAACATCAATTACATACCGGAAGAGTGGAGGCTTTTCATTGATTCATCCAAGACAAGTCTTAAAGCTGTTTTGTTGAATAATGGTAATGTGTTACCGTCAATTCCAGTTGGTCACGCAGTTCATATGAAAGAAACTTATGAAAACATTAAGCAGCTTTTGAAGTGTATAAACTACGATCATCATCATTGGTCACTTTGCGGTGACTTAAAAGTGGTCGCTCTTTTGCTTGGACTACAGGGTGGATACACCAAGTACTGTTGCTTTCTCTGTGAGTGGGATAGCCGTGCACGAAGTGACCATTACATCAGAAGACATTGGCCAATCAGGCAGTCATTGCAGCCTGGCAGTAAGAACGTTGAGAACCCAGCAGTTGTCGACACCAGCAAGATTTTGTTGCCACCCTTGCACATTAAGCTGGGTCTCATGAAAAACTTTGTCAAGGCAATGGAGAAAACAGATGAGGCTTTCAAATATCTCATCAGAAAATTTCCAAGACTGAGTGAAGCTAAAATAAGAGAGGGAGTATTTGTTGGTCCGCAAATTCGAAAACTTCTTCATGATGACGAGTTTCTTTGCGTGTTGCATGGCAAGGAAAAAGCAGCATGGCTAGCATTTAAGTCAGTGGTGGACAATGTTCTTGGAAACAACAGATCTGATAATTACAATAAAATTGTAGAAAATCTCCTTCTGAAGTATAAGAGTCTTGGCTGCAACATGTCTTTGAAAATTCATTTTCTGGATTCTCATCTGGATTTCTTTACGTCAAACTGTGGAGCGGTCAGTGATGAGCATGGTGAACGATTTCACCAGGACATTGCTGCTATGGAGACAAGGTATCAAGGCAATTGGAGCAATTCAATGCTTGTTGATTACTGTTGGACTGTGACAAGAGACACCTCATCGATTGACTACAAGAAGCAAGCAAAGAGAGCTCGAACAGCGACTGAATAATGACGGAATGGGTTCAAATGTGCCTTTTTAAAGCATGATATGTGAACTTTAAATAATGTTTTTATTTTTTCTATCATTTTATGTTAAAATATCAATTAATTGAGTATGTAACCACAATTTTTATAATGCTAAAGTAGAAAGACTAGCTGTTCAGCCCAGAGAAGTAAACAAGCATACATTATTTGTATTACTGTAATGTAAATCCATCATTTAAAAAAAAACCAGAGCCAATTGGTGAATTTCATTATGATATTTGAAATCAGCATGTCAAAATCAATAAGAAATGGTACATTTAATTTCTGGTACAAAAAACTTTTGAAAATTTGTTGACTAGTGTTTACCAGTTAGCTAAAATCAAACATTTCCTAGATGAGGAGACACGAAAAATGTTCTATACATCCCAGATACAAACACATCTAGACTATTGTTCCACAATTTGGGATGGCTGCACCATGTCCAACACTAAAAGACTCTTTTCATTACAAAAACGTGCAGTGCGCCTAATTTCAGACAAAAACCTCACACAGTGTGTAGACGCATATACATATCTTAACATATTACCACTAAGAAAGCGCCTTCTCTTCAACAAAGCCAAATTTATTCACAAAATCTTGTCACAGAATGCTCCAACGTATCTGTGGCCTATTTTCAAATACAGCGGAAGACGCAGTCAACGCTTAAATAAATTACACATGCCCAAGCCTAGGCTCGACTTATTCAAGAAAAGTTTAGCTTTTTCTGCTGCTCATCTGTGGAATACTCTTCCACACGACTTAAAAAAATACTCTTAGTCCATATTCATTCAATCACAGACTTTTCAAATACATCATGAGTGCAGATTATATGCCACCCTAATTTCGTTATGTTCTTAAATAATTACGCTGTCACCTCAGGGGCGCATTCCCATAGTCAGTTATGACTGAAGGGGCTATTATTATTATTATTACATAACATCATATGTAGGTTTTAAAGTTAATTTTGTCCTGTTTAGTATAAATTATGATACGCATCTGTAAATTTGTGTAACTGTTATTGTACTGTTACAATGTTGGGATTTTATTTTATTGTACTTTCTTGTTATTTTATTATTTAAGTAACATTTAGGATACGTGTGAGAATAAATAGATTAACTATGGAAGAAGAGAGAAAGGAAGGGCAGAATGTTAGACGGGCCTGCGTGACCAATTCTAAACCCTTTGAAAATAAAGTTCGTTCTATCTATCTATCTATCTATCTATCTATCTATCTATCTATCTATCTATCTATCTATCTATCTATCTATCTATCTATCTATCTATCTATCTATCTATCTATCTATCTATCTATCTATCTATCTATCTATCTATCTATCTATCTATCTATCTAATTATCTATCGTATCTATCTATCTATCTATCTATCTATCTATCTATCTATCTATCTATCTATCTATCTATCTATCTATCTATCTATCTATCTATCTATCTATCTATCTATCTCTGATAATGTTTGTACTTTTCAACATATGTTATGTCATGCTTATAAGTAATTAATGTTAATATGAGTGTGCTATATTATTATTTTACTTTACAACGTTGAATTCCTTGAATTTGATATGTAAAATGCATATGAGAATAAATGAATTCAGTATGAAAGGTGAGAGAAAGGAAGGGCAGAATGTCAGACGGGCCTGCGTGCCCAATTCTCAACCCTTTGAAAATAAAGTTCGTTCGTTCGTTCGTTCGTTCTTCCTGTTCTTGTATCTCCTGATCTATGTGCCCTTTTGCGGCTCTCTATTTCCTCTTGTTCTCGGTATATATTTTGTGGGGGTGGGGTGTAGTCCCGGGGTCTGCATGTACTTGGGCTTTCTTTTTAATCCGCTGGCCCGCTGGTGTGTCCCCATCGCTTTCGCTGGAAATAACCTCCATTTCATCCGACACCACTATCCAGTAATCTCCTATCCTCTTGACATCATTCCAGTTATTTACTTTAGGTGTTGTTTCCATCTTATGTATCCCTATCCGTTACTGTGTGTTGTTGTGTCTCCTCTGTCCTTGTGTATTGTATAGTGTGTTACTTGGTACCAGCGTGTCTCCTTCCTCGCTCTCGCCCGGTATTACGTACGAAATGTGTTTTTCTCCTAGTGGGATCTGTAGGCGGAATCTCTACCGGTTTTCTTCTTTGTGGCATCAAATATTGCACACGTGCCTTTTTCTTATCGTCTCCTTTCGCAATTTTATACTTGGTGTTCGATAAACGTGACAACACTGTCCATCTTGGATCCCATATGTTCTTGAACTTTGTGGTTGTACTGTGCACCTTGTGGCACACAATGTTCCCTGGCACAAACTCCTGTAAGATTGCGTTTTTGTTGGCACAATTTCTTCTCTTCTGTGCTTTTTCCGCCATATTCTTCCTTGCCATCGTATGTGCTATGTGTTTATGCCTCATAATATTCTCCATATGTCTGTCTCCATAATACTTCCTCCTAGGATTCAACAATGTTTCCATAGGCAGGACCGGCTCTCGACCATACAACGTATAAAATGGTGAGAATTTCGTACAATCGTTAACATTTGTTCGGATTGCCTGTATAGCACGCGGAAGGTGCAAGTCCCAATCGTCCTTCTGTCCGCCCTGTATATATTTCGCTTTGATGTTGTGTATCGTCGCATGTAGGCGTTCGTTCTTTCCGTTGCTCTGGGGGTGATAGGGAGTAGTCCTGATATGCTTTATCTTCAGAAACTGCTGAAAGTCTTTTCCTGTGAATACCGGACCGGTGTCTGTTACAATGGTATACGGAAAACCATGCCGAGGAATGAACATTTTCATCATTATCTCCAATATCTTCCTACCCGTTGTTCCCTCACGGCAAAGCACTCTGGCTAATTTGACAGAATATCCACGATGTGAATGATGTATGTATTCCCTGATCGAGCCATTGGATATGGTCCGGAAACGTCTACGCTAACCTTCTCCATCGTGTACTGAGGTATGTCCATTTCTTGCTCTGGACATTTCATTGCTCTCAAATTACGCCCCTTACACGTTAGGCAGCTCTGCACATATTGTTCGACATCTTTATTCATTGTTGGTCAAAATACCGTGACCTAATCATATCCAGTGTCTTATCCATTTCAAAATGTCGTCATGACAAGCTGTTATAGTTAAAAGGGGTAGTTGATTTCCACCTTTAGTTGTATTAGATTCTTTTTAGGTATACTTCGGCAAGGTTCCCTCTTGACATTAGATAAGGCATGCAGAGATGCCGGTAACAGTTTTATATTTTAACATTCTTTCATAAAACTGACCTTCAACAGTGAAGAAGTGAAGAAGGCCAGGTTGGACAGTAAGACGACAAATGTTTATTAATGCCACAGACTCCATTAAGTTCATCAAGTAGAAATGTAAGACAATGGCATAACCTAGCCAGTCTTTAGCGTCGCTGTACTGTCTGCTAATGACACGATGTCCTCAACATGTGCATTCAGACTTTATTTATAATTCTTTACTCACGTGCTACATAATCAGAATTCCATTCTCACAAATATAATATATAATCTAGCATCGACTCAATGAAGCATATGAGCGATCTAGATACTGAAACACTTTAATACTCTGTAGAGATATAACACATTCTAGGAGCTGAACAATATGCGTCGGTCCACCTCGAATGACACACAGAAAAAGGCCTGAAATGCTCCTTGACTTTTGCCAAGTTGAGACCGGTTTGACGTCTGCTCAAACTGTACCAAAAGTCAGTGACGTACTTCCGGGTAACCCGTGGATACGGTACAGCAACAAACACGGTATCAACAATCGATATCTATGTGATACAGACCGACATGTTATGAGTTTTTAATCATAACACAGGCCTCTATCACTGTCTTCACCAAATGCTTTTGGATGTATTTCTTCGGCACACCATCACCTTTGGGGTATATGAATTCAAGTATCTTATCCTGCTGATTGATAAGAAAGTTTTTGGCCTCTTTGCAATCCTGTTCTATTTTCCGTTTGAGGATAACTAAGGCGGGATCCTTCTGTTGTTCCTTAACGAGGTCCAATTGATCGGGTTTCTCCTGTTGTTCCATGAGGCTTCTTTCAGAGGCTGACACTGTTTCCTGTTGGTTCTCGTTCGAATTTATCACGTTGAAGTGGCGGAACTGGTCACAAATGTCTGTTGCCACTACCTTATCCGACTTTTCCACGTCTTCCTTGTATGAAATCCTTGACAATAAGTCCGCACACGAGTTCTGTTTCCCTGGGATATATTCTATGGTCATAAAGAATATATCCCAATATTCTGTGCAATAGAATGCATAGGAAATTTATTTTCTGCTTGAAACTTAATTTAGTTTCAATAGTTATAAAACTTGCGCATCGTGCTATAGATTTGCCCGTCTTCTGTCAAAACTGATCTTTCTTTCTAGTTATAGTCATTGCTCGTTGTAGTTTCTGTGGGTCTCTGAAGAGACAAAGAAAATACCTACTGCACCCGCAGGCATATTTTATAAGGTGATTTATTTGATATTGTAAATGGGGTTGGCAACATCACCATGTAAAAGATATGACCAAGGAAACCAGTGCTGCAAGAACATTTGAGAGCTTGATGTAGGCTTCATGCAAGGGACTACCTTACAGTGGTGGCGGCTCTGTGTTCCATAAGGAGCGCACAGGAAAATGATGACGAGTCATTAGCCATTAATGTGGCATGTTGTAAAAAGCGACTACCATGAAACTGTGCACGACGCTGGCAATCTCCTCTTTCCAAAACAAAATGATAAAGAAACAACCGCTGTAGCAGCTTGTACTCTGATGTACTCTAATATCATAACGACTGTTTATTGGCGCCTCAGATACCAACCAATACATTCAATGTGCATGTTATGATAACTTTTCCTCATGTAATATTTTCCCTGACCCATGCGTTAGAAAATTTCAAACAGTCATCCTCCGTAAATGAAGTTGTGATATCCGTCACATGTTGTCAAAGTCTACTTATATCACACTTCCTGCTCACTCTTCCAAATGTCTTCCAAGATTGCGTTTACCTATAATCACCTGTCCCAAACAGTCGAGTCGGAAGTGATTATGCAATCTTAAGCAAACACTTCATGCTCGCATCTACATGGAGTCAATGTGGTATTATCACGTTTTAGTGACTCAATTAATCTCTCAGGGATAGGCAATACGCTTGTCTGGCCCTGTCTTTCATCGAAGTGTGAAACGTGAACAATGACAGTAGGGAAAAGAATGTGTTAGCAATTGAATAATGCACATAATTCAGTACGCACAACAAATGTAGTTCAATACTGCCGGAGAGGAGAAGACAGCGCACAAATTATGTCACACATTTATTAGCCGTTACACATTTATTATTAGCTTAATTAGTCATATAGAAGTATCAAAAGAGAAAAGAGGAAGTATATTGAGCAGTTGGCAAGAGAGGCAGAAGATGCTGCAGCCAAATGAAATATGAGAGAACTGTATAGCAGCACAAAGAAGCTAACAGGGAAATACAAGCAAACAAGTTGCCTCATAAAAGATAAGAATGGAAAACTGCTCAGCAATATACAAGAGCAAATAAAGAGGTGGACAGAATATTTTGAGGACCTTCTCAATAGACCAGCTCCATAAAACCCCCCGGACATCCAGCCAGCAGAAGAAGAGCTACAAATTAACGGTGAAAGACAAACGAAGGAAGAAATAAAGAAAGCCATAAAGCTTCTAAGAGATGGAAACGCGTCTGGACCTGATGGCATTCCAGCAGAGGCCATCAAAGCAGATATCGACACGGCTACAGAGATGTTATATAAATTACTTGGTAAAGTCTGGGAAAAGGAAGAGATACCAGCAGAATGGAAGGAAGGATATCTGGTTAAGTTGCCTAAGAAGGGAAATTTACAAGAGTGCACAAATTACAGAGGAATAATGTTACTATCAGTGTCAGGAAAAATATTAAACAGGATTATCCTCGAGAGATTAAAAGAGTCCATAGACAAGAAACTGAGAGATGAACAAGCAGGTTTTCGACAAAACAGATCATGTACAGACCAGATAGCCACTTTGAGAATAATAATTGAACAAAGTCTGGAATGGAATTCACCACTATACATCGGATTTGTGGACTACGAAAAGGTATTTGACAGTGTAGACAGATAATCACTTTGGAAATTGATGAGGCATTATGGAGTTCCCCTGAAGATCATTAATTTAATCAAGAAAACATATGAAGACATGACATGCAGAGTTCTTCACGAAGGACAGCTTACAGAACCGTTTGGGATAAGAACAGGAGTGCGACAGGGATGCCTCTTATCTCCATTTCTTTTCTTACTAGCAATAGACTGGGTTATGAGAGCATCGACAACACACAACAGAAATGGAATCCAGTGGACTCTGACTAAGCAGTTGGATGATCTGGATTTTGCTGATGACTTGGCTCTTCTGTCCAATAACCGTAATCAGATGCAGGACAAATTGAAAACACTCGATGAGAGGTCACAGCAATTGGGTCTGAAAATACACAGGGAAAAGACAAAAATAATAAGAATAAATGCAGGTAAATGATAACAGGGTTGAACTTGAAGAAACACCAATACAAGATGTAGAATCGTACACATATCTTGGCAGTAATATAGACAAAGTTGGAGGGACAGACAGCGATATCAAAATAAGAATACAAAAGGCAAGAGGAGCTTTCATTACATTGGGAAATATATGGAGATCAAGAGAAATCTGATCCAACACGAAAATAAGAATTTTCAACACAAATGTGAAGTCAGTCCTATTGTATGGCTCTGAGACATGGAGAACAACAAAGACAACAACCAAAAAGCTACAGACTTTCATAAATGGGTGCTCGCGTAGAATAGAGGGATTAAAATGGTATGACAAGGTTACCAATGTGGAACTGATGACAAGAACTAGATAAGTGCCAGTGGAACAAGAGATGAGAAGAAGGTGATGGCGATGGATTGGACACACACTGAGGAGACATGTTGATAGCATTACAAGGCAGTCCTTGTTCTGAAACCCCCAGGGCAAGAGAGGCAGAGGTGGACCAAGAAGCACATGGAGAAGAGATCTGGAAACAGAGATGAAAATGATTACACTAGTCAACAAATTTTCAAAAGTTTTTTGTACCAGAAATTAAATGTACCATTTCTTATTGATTTTGACATGCTGATTTCAAATATCATAATGAAATTCACCAATTGGCTCTGGTTTTTTTTTAAATGATGAATTTACATTACAGTAATACAAATAATGTATGCTTGTTTACTTCTCTGGGCTAAACAACTAGTCTTTCTACTTTAGCATTATAAAAATTGTGGTTACATACTCAATTAATTGATATTTTAACATAAAATGATAGAAAAAATAAAAACATTATTTAAAGTTCACATATCATGCTTTAAAAAGGCACATTTGAACCCATTCCGTCATTATTCAGTCGCTGTTCGAGCTCTCTTTGCTTGCTTCTTGTAGTCAATCGATGAGGTGTCTCTTGTCACAGTCCAACAGTAATCAACAAGCATTGAAGGGCTCCAATTGCCTTGATACCTTGTCTCCATAGCAGCAATGTCCTGGTGAAATCGTTCACCATGCTCATCACTGACCGCTCCACAATTTGACGTAAAGAAATCCAGATGAGAATCCAGAAAATGAATTTTCAAAGACATGTTGCAGCCAAGACTCTTATACTTCTGAAGGAGATTTTCTACAATTTCATTGTAATTATCAGATCTGTTGTTTCCAAGAAAATTGTCCACCACTGACTTAAATGCTAGCCATGCTGCTTTTTCCTTGCCATGCAACACGCAAAGAAACTCGTCATCATGAAGAAGTTTTCGAATTTGCGGACCAACAAATACTCCCTCTCTTATTTTAGCTTCACTCAGTCTTGGAAATTTTCTGATGAGGTATTTGAAAGCCTCATCTGTTTTCTCCATTGCCTTGACAAAGTTTTTCATGAGACCCAGCTTAATGTGCAAGGGTGGCAACAAAATCTTGCTGGTGTCGACAACTGCTGGGTTCTCAACGTTCTTACTGCAGGCTGCAATGACTGCCTGATTGGCCAATGTCTTCTGATGTAATGGTCACTTCGTGCACGGCTATCCCACTCACAGAGAAAGCAACAGTACTTGGTGTATCCACCCTGTAGTCCAAGCAAAAGAGCGACCACTTTTAAGTCACCGCAAAGTGACCAATGATGATGATCGTAGTTTATACACTTCAAAAGCTGCTTAATGTTTTCATAAGTTTCTTTCATATGAACTGCGTGACCAACTGGAATTGACGGTAACACATTACCATTATTCAACAAAACAGCTTTAAGACTTGTCTTGGATGAATCAATGAAAAGCCTCCACTCTTCCGGTATGTAATTGATGTTGAGGGCTGCCATTAAACCAGAAATGTTGTGGCACGCAGAAAGGTCACCCTCTTTGAAAAAGAATGTAATAAGCGGCTTCTGGCGGTTCCTATACACAGAAATTGTAACATCTTCTGCCAGGAGATTCCACTGTTGCAATCTGGAACCCAAAAGCTCCACCTTGTTCTTCGGTAAATTCAGATCTCTTACAAGATCATTCAGTTCTACTTGGGTTAGTGGATGTAGTTTGCTCAAAATCTGTGTCACTTGAGGTTGATGGTTCAGGACCACCAATGTCCTCTTCATCAGTGGAAGCAGCTGAAAAGGATTCTGGCACTTTGGGAACTGGTAGGTCATCGCCATGTGGTACCGGAAGTATTGCAGAGGGGATGTTTGGATATTCCAGTCCATTTTTTCTTCTTTGATATGCCTTTCCCAATTGGAGGGACCATGCAAAAGTAACAGTTGTTGAGATAATCAGTGGGCTCTCTCCAAATCATTGGGACTGCAAAAGGCATAGCTTGCCTTTTGCCAGTCAACCACAGTTTAAGATGTGCTGCACATGTATTGCAGCATATGTGTGGCACCCAGCTCCTTATCTTGATCTCCTATTCTGCAGCCAAAATACAAACTGTACGCCTTCTGGCATTTCTAACTACGATACTTTTGATAAGGACAAATGCACTAACTAATGGCAACATTTTATCAGAGATAAGGTATTTATACACAAAGGTGATGTAATCATAGGTAGGATTGCATCATCAACTTCTAGTAACATTTTTATTGGTCATTAGAAAAAATTATGCAATCGCCCACAACAGTTGCGTCATATATATATAAATTTACCGTAATTAAATAAACTAGTAGCATATATCTTGAAAACTAGAGCCAATCAACATTTTTTAATGTCATTTTCGTTTTCAGCACACCAAAATTAGTTAAGATCAGCTATTTTCATTTCTGGTACATTTTGGTTGTTGACTAGTGTTATTAGAACGTGAAAAAAACTTGAGATGATGGCACGTGACAGGAGGACTTGGCGTTTGTTTGTTAAAGGCCTTTGCTCCTTTGGGAGTGGAGGGTTATGAATGAATGAATTAATTATTCATATAGTCCTTGTTTTAATTATTAGTGGTGTAATTCTAATTTCATTACCAGGTCAAACTGTTCTTGTTGCAGTTATTAGTTACACACTTCGAATTTCAGTAACTAGACATGCGCGACTTGGTTCATTCGCTTGTCATTCCATGTTTGTTTCGGTTACTGAAACTAGCAAAGTGAATTAATGACTACATTTGCAGCAGCCAAAACTACTGTCACAACCATTAAGTACTCGTGGGCGGCCATCCTTCGTACAGTGTCCCAATTCTGGTTCATTATTTGCATCTCGGCTTCCACAGTTCTCCGCCAAGTTGTTTTTGATCGGCCTCTCTTTCGCTTTCCCTCGGGGGTCCATATCATAGCTGTTCTTGTGATGGTATCAGCGTCCCTTCTGAGGACGTGGCCAACCCAACTCCAGCGTCTGCTAGCTATGATGGTGTGCATGTCCTCCTGGTTACTCCGAATAAGTAGTTCTTGGTTGCTGATGGTATTCGGCCAAAATATTCGGAGAATTTTCCTTAGGCAGATTGTGTGGAAGGAGGACAGTTTCGACATTTCCTTCTCTGTTACTCTCCAGCAATCCGCACCATAGAGAAGCACAGAAAGTACACGGCTCTCATCCAATACCGTAATTTCCGCCGTAAGGTACTTCGGTCGGTTGGTGTGTCACACTTTGCACACCGTCATTTGCGCACTTTTTTATATTTTCGAGAGAGTGCATTAACTTTCGAGCACAGCTTAGGAGGGGGGGGGGGGGGGGGGGGTGCAACTGTGGTTGAAAGATAGACAATAATTGTATTGTTTCCCCCTTATATGTACTACCGTGAAAATAGCAAAGTGTGACGGTGTGCATTAAATCAAAGTTAACTCATCATTTTTCTTAAAAATAACCTTAAAATGTAAGTTTATTAATTGTTTCTTCAAGACAAAATTTTAGTTTAAAGTATTGCAGACTCATTATTATGGATCAAAATGATAAGATGGCTAAAAGGAAGAAACGATCGCGTCATTCACAGCGAGCAAACGAGACTATAGAAGAAGCAGCAATGTAATACGTGTAACAGAAACAACACACTATAATTAAAAACCTGCCAATTTTGGCGGGTTGTTGCTAGTACAGTCTTAATTTGGTGTTTGTGCTGCACTGGGAAGACTTCCAAATACGGTCAAGGCATCCGTTTTCATGCCAATTGCTTCCTTTTGGCTTTCACCACTTGCAGTCATTCGAGCCTGAGACTCCCGATGTCCGTCCCGAATCAAAGTCTTTTCATTTGTTGCCGTTTCCGTAACATGTGCGACTTTTTACATAGACAGGGGCTACTATATACTCGTGTTCCTAAATTTGCTTTCATAACAAAATATGTGACGATATTTACAACAACATCACTATAATCATCATCGTCGTCATCAAACACCATTCCTGATGGCGTAAGTGTTCTCTGTGCTATTCATCAGTCTTGTTGCTGACTTTTTTTCCATGCCACAGTGTCACACAGTGTCCAGTACTTTCCCTCTTTGTTGTCCTTTGTATCTTTTTACTTCAATCTTTTCTGTTTTGTCATGGGTGTCCTCCCCTTAGCTCTGCAGTAGTGGTCCAACAGTGGCCTAACCTCAAGAGTAACGAATGTGGGTCTTCAAAGGTGTCTACCTTCGCACAAGATTACTCTTGGTAGAGTTATAGGTAGAAGGATAATGGTGCGTCTACCTCCAGGGAGTTTTCACAAGATATTCAGAAAAACGAGAACAATGCTGCATGAGGCTGAGCAAATGTTAAATCTAGTATCTGCGGTCAACTTTTGTGAAGGAAAGGGTTTTCTTATAATTTGTTACTTCGTTCAAGCCCCCAGCTGAGTTAATTCAGCGAAATTCCTCTTATTGTATAGCTCTGTTTAAGTGTATTAAGACACCGTCTGAGCTATACGGATGTAGTACATTCAAAATGATTAAATCAACTTTAGATGTATATGTATGTATATATATATATATATATATATATATATATATATATATATATATATATATATATATATATATATATATATATATATATATATATATATATATATATATATATATATATATATATACTGGTCACAAAAAGTAGGGGATATTTTAAGATGGTATGTATTATTTTACAAAACAGTGGATTCCGTATTTTAATGGTTGTACGGACATATCGAGCACGCTCTTCTCCACTCTGACGTGCAATATCATGTTGACCTGGTGACTCGTGATGAGTAAGCCAATCCCAAGAAGAGAGGTGGGGCCCATCCGTAAAGTTCACACATTATTCTTTTTCACAAAAATGCGTGTATCTCGGGTTTGATGAACACTACTCACTATGGACAGGTATAAAAAGACTCTGCAACAGATACAATTTCTTTTCTTCGTCATGGAACGTTTGACAGAACAGCAGAGATGGATAGGCATAAACATGTTGCAAACCGGAAGTCAGCAAGTGGATGCTGCTCAGAACCTCAATGTTTCACAGTCAGTTGTCAGCAGACTGTGGAACAGGTATCAAAATTTCCGCACAGTGGCTGATCTGCCTCGGACTGGCCGTACAAGAGTCACTACACGCCGCCAAGATCAACTTCTTGTTACTCAGGCCCTCAGAACTCGGGCTCTAAATGCTACTCAACTTCAGCAACACCTTCAACAGACCACTGGGATCCGGTTCACAACTCAGACAGTACGAAACCGTTTGCACCAAGTGCAACTGGCTTCACGCAGACCGTTTGTAGCTTTGCCCATGTCACCACAACACAGGCGAGCAAGAATGGATTGGTGCCAACGTCATCATCGGTGGACCAATCAACAGTGGGCATCAGTGATGTTTTCTGATGAGTCCCGTTTCGTTTTGGATTTTCATGATCGTCGAATACGTGTCTGGCGACGGCGAGGTAAGCGTTACCAGCCTCCTGCAACTGTTCCGCACAACCGTTATGGAGGTGGCAGTGTAATGGTGTGGGCAGGCATCTGTATGAAGGACAGGACCGACCTTCACATATGCCAGGTCAATATCACAGGGCTCTACTACCGTGACAACATCATCGAGCCTATCGTTGTGCTTTTTGCTCAACGGCACGGACCAGATTTCATCTTCCAGGATGACAATGCACGTCCTCACCGTGCTCGCGTCGTCCAAGATCACCTTCAGATGCAGCATATCCGAACGTTACCGTGGCCGCCGATGTCGCCCGACCTGTCTCCTATTGAGCATTTGTGGGACCTCCTGAATAGACGCGTCCAACAACGTCCAGCCGCTCCATAGACTCTTCAGCAGTTAGCCCAGGCCCTTCAGCAGGAGTGGCAGAAAATTCCTCAAGACAACATAAGAAGGCTTATTTGCAGTATGAGACGTCGTTGCAATGCATGTTTACCGGCAATCGGGGGCCCTACACGTTTTTAGAAATATTGGAATATTTTTGTGAAAATGAAGTACCTACCCCGCCTTGGTTGCCAGTGCGACTAAAATCATGTGAGTAATGCCATAACACTTGTTATACCGCAAATGTCTTGTTATGATGCTCAAGTCTACTTGTACGAAGGAATAAATGAACTAATTTGAAATATATTGTCTTTGGATAACTTTTAAATTCAATATCCCCCACTTTTTGTGACAGGTATATATACAAATAACAAATTTAATAATCAATTAAAGTTAACAGTTTAAAAAATTGTGAATAATATGTATTGTGTAAGAGTTCACTTGGCAGCTTTTATATTTCTACTTAGCTGCCAATGAGGTTCTGCTCCAGCTGATGTTTTTGTTATCTTTGCAGACAGATGACTAGATCACACTCGTCACTGGTTAAGTTTGAAAGTTGTAGCACGTTCCAAGAAGTGTCAGTGAGCAACTACCAAGCTGGTCCCACGTCTCTAAGACCCGTCTGATGATGATGTCTAGCGTCGACTTCAAGCCACTTATACCATCACTTGATCTAGAGATAGTACCCTCAGTTGGTACTACCGACCCAAATTGACTTTGGGATCGCAGACTTCTGGCTCAGAGATAGAGTTAAGGCAACTTGCTGAAGATACCTCTTACACGTGTTGTTTATCAATAAGTTTCCACTTTGACTCCGTGTTTCAGATTCCTCAGATTCCGGTTTTCCTTGCTAATAATAGTAGAGTTTTTTTGGGCTTTTAAGTCATCAAGAGGCTGACACAAGTCCGGTCCGATAAATGAATTCTGATTCTATTCTTAACTCTGGCAGGTCTGGTTGTTTTCTCGACGATGTGAATTTTCACAGTGCTCTAAACTGCAAATGTGTCAAGTTATATTTCCCTTTTCTTTCCTGGCACGTGTTGTTTACAATTAAACCAGGCCCCAATCAGAAATGTTGGTATGTTTACATCTCGAGTGCCGGTTCATAGTTTCAAACATGCGTGTTTAGGATGGGGTTTATTCAAAAATTTCCTCATAGGAATTCTGTCTGTGATTTTAAAGGTCACATCTTCCATATATGGCAATTATGACATTCGAATATTCTCGTCAATAATTACATACAACGTCTTACATCTGCCAGGAACTATTACATTTCTGCTCAGCTGTGTCAAACTGATAATTATCGCCCCGTCCTGGTGCAAATAATTTATCGTAAGACGTCACACTAGTCTTATCAGCCATAATCAACCTTTGCTGGCTGTTTTCAGTGTGAAACAGACGCCCAACATCTGGTATACGAGAATGTATACAAACGGATTGTCGGTTAAGGTTGCATCATCCGCCTACTCTTAACAAGGTCAAGCGGGCAAACAAACATGATAACTATTACCGAAAGGAGTGTAAGGTGATTTGAAAATACCAAATATCTGCTTGATAGTAGAGAAAGAAATGTGCCAACCACGGACATTTCACGTAATCAGTACGCACAACAAATGTAACTGAATACGGCCGGAGAGGACAAGAGATCGACCCAAAAATTATGTGACTGTTTTCACTGTATATTCCAGCTTTCGTCTTCTTATATCACGTCCAAACAAAGTGGGCTGCTTTCTTCTTATGTGAGTGAAAAGCTTTAGTTTCTTCCAGGATACCCTCATTTCTCTTTAGCTTCTGTGGTGAAGTGGGCCCATTATTTTGACGTTTTTTACTTTTTTTTTTTTAAATCATCGTTCTCCCCATCTTTGCCAAACATTCTTTAAAGTAGTCTTTCCTAATCATGCCTTGTATTTAAGTACAACTTTAGTATTTCATCACACTTTGCACCTAAGTGTAACTTTAATATTTCCCATCTTGATATACACCTTGGTAAGACACTATTGTCTATCGTGGAGTAATGACACTTTGGCGATACGAGAATTCGTTCTATAACATAAATCGCCCGTTTAAACAATCCGGGGTCAGCACATTTGATTCAAAAGCATGTCCACGAAAGCGATTTTTGGGATTAAGCCACGCGGTTCACGAAGATTGTTTACATGTGACTGCACTAAGAATCTTAGATTGTTTGCGTGGTGATACAATAATGGGAGGCATTAAAGGAAACCACCTTTGCGGCATGCAAAAATGAAACACAAGACTGAGCTCAAGGCAATCTGGACATGGAGAAACAATTCGGTGGCCGCAAAAGAAAGACATCTGTCACAAAGGAATAGGCGATTTCTCTGTCCGGGGACTAATCACAAGCCATGCTTTTATGTATTACCTGACATCAGGCACACAGCCGAAGAGTTATTTCAAGAGCCCACCCACCTTTCAAGGATTGACAGGGTCTGTTCTCGCAAGAAAGCGCTCAGATGTGGCACTGCAAAGTGGATGACGATTTAATGGATAAGGGATGAAACTAAAGGAACCACATAAGAATAATCACATATTGGCAATCAGAAAATATACCGTGATAAGCAAAATAATTCAGCACGTTCTCAGACATTCGCGGCGCAAAGTGGAAGTTCCCAGAGCCTAGCCAGTTTCATAATTTCATTTTATTGTGGATTATAATTATAAAAGTGAAATTTAAATTCTAAATATGTTCTTAAGGAATTTGCGACGGGAAAAAGTCCTGCAAAAATCTGAGTCTACACACTAAATGTTTGGCGTCTAATTGGAAAAAAGCTGGAAAATACTTTGTCCGGATAGCATAATTTGCAAGATAGGACATCATAAAATTCCTAACTTGCAAGGAGGATATCCACAGCCGTCGGTGACGCATCATTTTATTCATCTGCTTATCAAGTTCAAACAACCAGAATCGATTCGTCACTATAACAAGATCATATAATCACAGGTTGATTCGCCTATATGCATTGAGTTCAAGTCCCTCGAAAGATTATAGCCTGGACCAAGTTCAGTTACTCAACGCGTCAGTGCATGACGTGAATTCGTCTACTCAAAACGTGTATTGCTCTGTCGTCACGATATATTCCAGCTTTCTTCTTTACATATTATGACCGACGAAACTGGATGACTTCCTTCAATTGTGAATAATAAACTTCCTTTGCGCAATGGCTTCTTTCAGGACATCTTCGTTACTCTTTTTTTAACTGTCCGCGGTATTTTGTTTTACATTCTTCTGTAAATCCACATCTCTGCGTCCTCCAGAGCATTCCGACTTGTTTACTATTTGTGCCTGATTCACTTCCGTTTGTTGGGTTTGCTTTCATATAACACTGAAGAGCTCTCTCTTTCTTACTTCCACTGACAAAGAGTTGTTGCGTTCAATACTTTACTAACACTATAACAATAAAACTAACTGCTGCTCCTTTACGACAGCAAGACAACTCTGATTTTCATTATAACAGCAACAATAACAATGAAAATGAAAGGCTATCGTTATCAAAAACACCACCAAAACATTAACTATTGCAGGATCAATCACAACAAGTTTTATTGCACCTTCTGACATTTGCGACTGGAAATATCAGTTATTCAGTCGAACTCAAACCACTTTAGCAAATTGCGAACACTTTTGTTGAATTAACAAAATTTCATTACCACCATACTGCCTTTTTAAACACCGACTCCAACATCATTCAACGCTGCTCTTTCGTCGCCGATGTAGTGCTTGCATAACAAAAAGCAAAGTCGGAAATACCTGCATTTTTTATAAGAAGTCTATGTATTATTCAAGCACATGAAATGACAAAAACACATGAAATGGCATATGATATCTAAATTGCTTTGTCAGGTCTCAACAGATGTATTAGAACGACATTTCAACTACTGTCGTTTCATTGCGCCAGTGTGTTGACGTACCAGTTGTGGTTGGGTGTGGTATCACCTGACATAGATGTATTCCCCCGTATACTTGTGTATTTGCCAACCCGCAAGGTATGAAAAAACAACCCAAAAAAATAAACTTTTATAAATGGGTCCTTGCGTAGAATAGAATGATTGAGATGGTGTGGCGAAATCTATTGTGTTTTTCGGCCTACTTCTGTTTTTTGTTCACCCTGGACATTTCAAAACAACGACTGCCTTCTAATGCTATCAGCAGGTTTCCTCAGTGTGTGTCCTATCATCCATAGCTTCTTGTCCTCATATCCTGTTCCACCAGCATGTCTGGTTCTCAAGTTAATACGTCTGTCAAAAGTGAAACTGTTTTATGGAGCACATAACACCTCACAGCGGCTAAAACGTTGTTGTGCGAGGGATTAGCAACCCTTATCATGTCAAACAAATTACAACAGACACCGCCGCTGCCACAGTTTCTGCTGTGGTGTAAGCTTTCTAAAGGCCGCCACCTGTAATGGTGGGCTTCATGCTTCAAAAGGAGTGACAAAAGGAGATGATGATGCCGAATGATAAAGATCGGGTTCGCCACACATGAACGACTACTAGATTCATTATTTATACCATTATTGTACTGTCACCGCCTGACTTGAACACTCACCAAAGAAAGTAGAATCATCAATCATAAGATTTGTGGAAGGCAGAGACCAAAAACATCAACATGTCTGCAGAATTGGAGAATATTGGCTCCCACGACAAATATGGGTCCCAAAATCCAGGGATCAAGACTTCCAGGATGACCCAGAGTGCACACCGATATGGGCAATCGTTGTAACAGAACCACGTAAGGAATACTCTAATGAGGCACAAAATACGTTTCTTTTCAGATATTTGGTATTGTCACGGTTTGCCTCCCCTTAGCTCTGCAGTAGTGGTCCAACGGTGGCCAAAACTCAATAGTAACTGATGTGGGTCTTCAAGGTGTCTACCTTCGCACAAGATTACTCTTGGCAGAGTTATAGGTAGAAGGATAATGATGCTTCTACCTCCAGGGAGTTTCACAAGATATTCAGAAAAGCGACAACAGTGCTGCATTGGCTGAGCACGTTAACTCTAGGATCTGCCGACAACGTTTGTGAAGGATATAATCTTATAATTCGTTAGCTCGTTCAAGCCCCCAGCTGAGTTAATTCAGGGAATTTCCTCTATTATTATTTAGTAGCTCTGATTGAGTGTATTTAAGAAATTGTCTGAGAAATACTGATACAAGACATTCAAAATGATTAAATCAACTTTAAATTTGGATAGATATAAATAACAAATTTAAAAATCACTTAGGTTTTAACAGTTATTAAAAATTGAATATTCTTTTCAAAAATTGGTCATCATCATATGATGTTAATGGGGAATTATATAAGGGGAAGTTTCACTTGGCAGCTTTTACGTGTACACTTAGCTGCTGCTGAGGTTTCTGCTGCCGCTGGGGTTTTTGGTTCTTCGCAGATAGGTGACTGGATTGCTCACGTTCTTGGTCAAGATTTAAGAGTTGCAGCACGTTCCAAGTAGAATCAGGGAGTAACTGCAAAGCTGGTCCCGCGTCTCTAAGACCCGTCTGATGATGGTGTCTAGCGTCGACTTCAGGCCACTTATACCCTCACGTGCTCCAGAAATAGTACCCTCAACTGATACCACCAAGCCAATCTTTAGGCTCACAGACTGCTGGATCAGAGAAATAAAGACACTTGTAGAGGTCTCTTACACTTGTTCTGGGTTGTTGTTATTTTAGTAATAAGTTCCCACTTTGACTTGTGTTTCAGTTTCCTCAGATTCCGGGGTTCCTCTTTAATAATGTTTGTGTTTTCCTGGGCTTTTAAGTTCTCAAGAATTTTAAACGAGTCCGGTCCGATAAATGAAAGCTGATCTTAGTCTTAACTCTAAAAGGTCTGGTTGTCTTTTTGGCGTGAGTGAATTTTCATAGTGTTCTACTCTGGCTGAAGTGTCAGGTTATATTGACTGTCTTTCTCCACATTTGTTTGTTACGATATTAAGCAAGGTGTCGTGGTTGGGTTAAGGTTTTAGAGTATTTGTCGAGTCAGACAATTTTAGTGAAATCGACAATGAGAGTGAACTAACAGAATTATAGACAAAACACAGATAATGTGTAAAATAGGGTGAACTTGAGACAAACCTGGAACATTAAAGCTATCTCTCTTTCCAAGCCCCAACACACATATAATCTTAAGAACCACCCGCTCTCTCTCCTTTCTCACCGTCAAATAGAGACAACAGTAAGAGCTGCAATATTTAGTATGGATGAAGGATCGTGAACAGCGCGTTAATAAATGAGTAAAATTTATTAAAGGTTCTTGAAGGAAGAAAATATATGAAATAAGTATGTCAGCACAACAACATAAGAAAGGCATCAATATTCACATCAAGTTAACAAGTATTCTGCTTCTTCTTCTTCTTCGTTCACCCTCAGATGTCAACTTGAATAAGTTCAAAGAAAGCAGTGGTCAGCCTGAGGCTGTTGATATCTCCGTAGATTTTCTCCAGGAATGGTACTGGTGATGGCCATATGCGTTTTCTCTGTTCCTCATATGTTAGGCACCTTTTAAGCAGATGTTCGGCAGTCATTTTATCGGTGCCACATTTGTTGAATAGATGGTATCTCAATCTGTTATGACCTGTGCGAAGTCTGAAGATTACCACTTGTTCACTTCTGCTGAGCTGGTAATATGGATCATTTTTTGTGTGGCCTGGATGCTCTTCTTCCCACTTGTGCCTGTACCTGCGCTTGATAAAACTCTTGGACTCCTCATAGGTTATATTTGTGTCAAGTTGAGGAAGTTTTCCCCCTTCCTTTGCCAATCTGTCAGCCTCTTCATTTCCAGGGATGTTGCAGTGAGAAGGGATCCACTGTATCACGACTCTTTTGTACTGCTGACATAGTCTGTGAAGTGTTACTCTTAGGTCATCCAGTTCAGCATTACTTTGACTTTTCAGCGTTGTAATCACTGACAGTGCATCTGAGAAGATAGCTACTGGTCTCTCTGAGCTTTCTTCTGTCATTAGAATTTCTGATGCAGTCCTTAAGGCCTCTGCTCTGAAGTTAGTTTAAAATGTCCCTGTTGCGACTGCTATCTTTTTTTGTGTGCCATTGCTTAAGCTCAGGAAGACTCCTCCACCCCCATCTTCTGTTGCATTAGTTGCTGATCCATCTATGTATCCATGGATCCAGGTGTTGCTTGGGTAATGTTTCTTTATGTATTTTTTGGTTAGGACTCTCCTTTCTGTTTCATTTTGGCTGTTCTTTCTCTCAATACCAGGAACGTTTTCTATCATTTCAGGGAAGCACTGTTGTTTCCAAATTGGTAGCTCGTGTGCAGTACATATTGGTGTAGCTGTTGACATTGCGTTAATGGGGTCTGCTCTCATCTTTGTTTTGACTGTCTCTACAAAGTTGATTCGCTTCAGTCTTCCCCTTCCAAGTCCATTTATTCTCTGGTGCATTGGGTGGTCTATCAGCCTCCTGAATTTCTCGGCTTGTTGCTGGGCTCTGCTATCTCTTCTATCCTCCATAGGTTGGAGGTGAGTAATCTTTTCCAACTCTTTTATGGGCGTTCACCTCATGCCCCCTGTTATGATTCTCATTGCTTGGTTTTGGGTTCTGTTTATTTTGTCAAAGTTCCACTTAGCTGCCGTTGACCATGCTGCAATGCCATATTCTAAGACTGGTCTCACTCGCCCAGTATATAGCTTCTTTGGTACTCTTTCGTCTGCTCCCAAACTCGTGCCAGCAAGTTTTTTCATGATTGACATTCTCTGCCTTGCTCTTGTCCTGTTTTTCTCAATCTGGGTTTTCCAAGTCAAGCGGCGATCAAAGGTAATGCCTGGGTAGTTTGGGTTGTCATCCAGATGTAGATTTTTCCCATTTAGCACCAATTTTGAGATCTGTGGTTTGTTAGAGAGAGAAAACACTGTGAATGATGTTTTTCCTTCATTTATCTTTACTAGCCATGCTTTGGCCCACTCCTCTAATGATGTTAGGGCTTGCTGCATCCGAATGCTTGCCGTAGTGATATATTCCTCTGAGATCCACAGGGCTAAGTCGTCTGCAAAGGAGGCATTGTAGGTTCTTCTTGGAATATTCTCTGATATGTCATTCCTATATGTGAGGAACAACGTGGGTGAGAGGACTTCCCCTTGGGGAACACCCTGCTCCAATACCATCTTCCTACTGGTCTGTCCCTGTAGTTGGACTCTGGCCGTTCTATTCTCAAGATAGTGGCTGATCCATTTGAACATTCTCACACACACTTTACTTCTTTGCAGCTTGACTTTCAGTCCGTGTTTCCACACTTGTCAAATGCTTTTTCTAAGTCCACCCAAATCACCAGGGTGTGCTTTTTTTTCTTGAAAAGCGTCTTCAATTTTCTGAGTTATGTAAGTGATCAGGTCTTCAGTGGATCTGTGTTTCCTGAATCCTGCTTGCTGTGGGGCTAAGAGATGTTTTGCATCTAGATCCCACATTAGTCGAGTATTAATTATGCGCTCCATCAATTTTCCAACACAACTAAGTAGACTGATAGGTCTGTAGCCATTTGGTTCTGTCTGAACTTTGTCTTTCTTAGGTATCGGAATCAGTATGGCGTTTTTCCCTGCCTGTGGTACTATTCCTCTGTTCCAGCTGCAGTTTAGGATGGCCAGAAGCTTCGTTTTTGCCTTTGTTCCTAGACCTGTTAGCATTTCATTGGTTATCCCATCTTTTCCAGGTGACTTCTTTTTCTTTAGTCCCCTCATTGCCTCTTCCATTTCTTGCATTGTTAACTTTGCCATCATGTGTTCTTCTGGTGCCAGCTTTTTGTTATCATGACTCCTTTGTTCATCAGTGATGGCCTTTCTTCTGTCTATAGGGACATCAATGTGGTTTGCACCAGCATAGTGTTCGATGAGTGCATTTGCAGCATTTTTCCCCGAGAGCATGTTTTCACCTTGTTTGATTGTGATGTGATTTTGGTAAGGTTCTTCGTTGTTCAAAGCTCTAACTAGTTTCCACAGTTTGTTCCCTTCTTTATCTAGGTTGAGATTTTCTGTTGTTTGCCTCCAGCAGTGTCTTGTTGTTTGGTTTAATGTTCTTCTGTACTTTGCAGTGGTTGCTTTGAGCAAGATGTTTGCCTCAGTTGTTTGTTCTGTTTCTGCCGTGTCTCTGGCTTCTGCTACCTCATCTTCAAGTTTTTGCAGTTTTTCATTCCAGTATGGTTTATAGTTCTTTCTTGCCCCTCTCGGAATAGTATCAATAACTGCTTGAAGTATTGCTCTATTTAAGCTTTCAACCATATTTTTTCATGCTGTTGTTTCGTGTGTTGATGGTCTCGCAAAGGCTGTCAGTCAGCACTGCAAAACTATCCCAGTCAGCTCTTTTGTAATTCCATCGGCGCAATGGTTTCAATTCATGGGGAACATACTCCATATTAACCACTAGCTTTATTGGTCTGTGGTCGCTGCCTGCTAGCTGGCCAAGTACCTGTCGGCCAGTTTTGTGAAGGATGTCCCCTGTGGCAAAAGCTAGGTCTGGAGTGGAAGTGGTGTGCCTTCTTCTAGAGTAGAAACTGGGTTTATCATCTGGCCTGTTGATAAGGTGAAGATTTGTGTCTATCTCCCAGTCCTCCACTTCTTCTCCTCTACTGTCTGTATCCGGATATCCCCATCTTTCCGAGTGGCTGTTGAAATCTCCGACCACTATGCAGTTTGAGCTCTTTATTTCCATACTTGCAAGTGACAGGTCTTTGCTCGGTGGGCCATACAAATTGTAGATACGCATGTTTGTGTCCTTTATTTTAATATCAACCCCTAAAATTTCCGACTGGTAGTTGAAGTTCGCGGATACCTCGCTACTTGGTATTGAGTTTCGGGTAAATAATAGCACACCTCCTTTGTGACCTTCTCAATCGAGTCGGAAAGCCTGGTATCCTCTTATTGAGAATCTGTGGTTGCTGTTGAGATGTGTTTCTTGGATGCAAGCCACATCTATTTGATCCTCATAAAGGCGATTTTTTAGGGGGACTTTTTTTGTTGAGAACTCCTTCTGCATTCCACTGCAGAATGTTGAGTGTTCTTGGTGTTTGGTCAATAGCTTTTGCCCTTTCCCTCTGTACCTTGACTCCACAATTCAGGGGAAGGTGACCACCAGTAGTATTGGTTGGACCCCTTCGAGGCGGGGGATCCGGCACTCTCGCCGTTTGGCGGGACTCCACGGGACGAGCACCACAACGCTTAAATTGTATTCGTTAGGCGAAGTACGTTGCATTGTTCCGTTGAGCATGTAGCCCAGTGCATCCGATTTCAACAGGCGTTTCTGTAGGGTTGCGTTCCTTAGCCCTTGACTGTCCCCAGTCTACCTGCAAGGCAGCAGGTGGTTTAAAATCAGAGTTTTCCTTCTCCTAGACGAACTGCCTTCCAAGGCTTACGAGCTTCATCTACCCGGGATTTAACCCATGCCTGGGGTTTGGGTTGATGCTGCCCAGAGCATGGTCCACTCGCCGGTGGGTACTGCGCCTGCACTGTAAGGGGTCCCAAACTACTCCCGATAGACGACAAACAGTGAAGAATGAGGCAGGAAAGCATTTAACCCATGAGGTGGGGGTGGATTGGTGCAGACCAGAGCATGTACCACTCTCCGGTGGATTCTGCATCTACACATATAGGGTTCCACTCACTCCTCAACCCATTTTGTATGGCCCCTCACCAAGGGCCTGTCCGGCTTGGACGACCCTGCCAGGAGTAAAACTCCCACAGGCATAGCTCCCGGGATCATTGGGGCACTCAAGCTCTCCAACCAACGGCAAGGTAGGCTTACATGTGGAGAGAACAAGTATTCAATTAAACACCAACGAAACAAACAATCCACCAACACAAAAATCCCTCCTGTAGAACACCGACCAATAAATAAACAGAGTTCCTAATCCTTCCGCTTCTATGGAACCAAATTCAGTAACTCCAGTTAGTGTCTTTATATGTATATCTTCCTACAGGTGATGAACTACACTATAAATCCACTGTAGGCGCTATCCATGCGCCGTTGTTCACACAATAACAACAAGATAGGCTGTAGATTACTCTGTCTATATTCGGCTGACCTCTAATACGTGCGGAGGGTTTTGAATGACCAGAAACACACACAAGACGAGGTCAATTTATGACAGACAGTCCACTGCGCTATTATCCAGCGCGTGAAATAGGCATGCGTACTTGATTGTTGCATCCGGTTTGGCTGGTTTGAACTTTATTTGTGACTGAGCGCTCAGTTTAAACACAGTCTGGTGCTTTCAATTCTGCTGAAGACGCTGTGCTGATCGATATGTTGGAAGCCACTATGCTCTGACTTGTGATCAAGAGGCGAGTAGGAAACCACTACTGCCAAATACTATTTCAGATTTGCTATGGCTTGTTATACACTGCGTGATCTCATTTCCCATTAGAGGGATGGGCGTCGAAAAAGGTTGTTCTTCAGGTTTAGATGACAACTCGTGGTGCTTATTGCTTTCAGGAACCGTGAGATCGAGGATAATGTTACGTTCTTTGCCTGGCTGGAATCTGCGGTAACAGTGGGGTACCTTGGAACTGAGACCAAAACAAACAACCTTTATATCAAGCAAACAAAAAATTACAATAACGTTATAATAAACAGTTATGCCCCACTATGGGATTTATAATTATTGTTATCATTGCTAGGATAGCTTTTCCCCTACCATATGAGTCTCCCTCCTGTTACTTCCACTCTATCAATTATCAGCATGCGCTCGCATAGGCTAATATATCGTGTACATACATGTACCTGTCAGCAAATGCCCTGACAGCAAAATCTACTCCAAGTCCTCTTCCAACTCAACATAAGGGATATCTAACCCTGTAGTTCCAGCTGAGTGGATATGCCATTCACCTTACAACATTAAGTTAATTTACAGAAAATAAAAGCACTAGACATTACATAATAAATGGTATGCGCACAGGGCTCAAATCAGAAGAGGTTTTATGCCTTCATTCCGAGTGTCTGCCACTCGTTTTAACCAAGCGTGTTTTGTGAGGTAATTCAAATTATTTCCTCGTAGAAATTTCTACGCGTTACTGCAGAGGTCATGTCTCCCACATATGGAATGAGAACATCCGATTCTTTCTCGGCAATGTTTACAAATAGCTTCTTACATCTGCCCTGTCTATTACAAAATTTCCGCTCAGGTGTGTCTGATTGATAAGTGCATGTCTGTAATCTGTCCACAGACGGGTAATTTATAGCCCGGCATGCCTTAGGTAAACCCATCGCTCGGTCGCTGACTGGCCCATCTGGTTAATGGTGAATTATCACTGAGAGGAGTGTAAGATGATTTGAAAGTACAAAATATCTGCTTGATAACAGAAAAAAACAAGGCGACCACAGTAATTTTGTATACAAAAAAATGTAACTAAATAATCCCGGAGAGGAAAAGAGATCGACCCAATATTCTGTGACAGGTATGGATGAAAGTCTCAATCAGCAAAGGTAGCACGGGCATATAACTACAAACGGAAAGCTACTAGGAATATATTACAACCAAGGAGATGGTTAATTAAGGGGGTGAAAGATAGATCTATCATCATTATCATCTTTTCGAGTTTTCCTCAGTATGGAGCCACCGCTGTAGATTTCCTCGTTGTAGAAAACCTGCACCAAAGCATTCTTGGGGTCTTGCAGCAGTGATTTATGTTGCAATTTGTGTTGCATGATAAAGTTGCCAGGCCCATTCACAACCTCAAATAAGTCGCACCGTACGACATGCCTGAGTGAACAGTAATCCTGCTCTTTTAAGTCCTCTCAAGGACTACAGGAAACTACGCGGCGCAGAAAGGCTGACAAGAAACACCACATGGCTGCATTCCAGCCCACACTGCTAGATTGCGAAGAGTGCGAGCGGATTTTCAAGGCATAAAGCAGTAGACTAAAACCACACACACGCATAAAAAACCCACGCACACACACAACAACAACAACACAAACACAGGCACCATTAAAAACAAAAGTAAGCGAAGTTTCTTGAAGTAGTGCATGCTCTGGCCAAAGGATACGATCGGTTGTTTTGATGATGCTGAATGTAGGTGTGTTAATAAAAACTGAATAAAATGCTAAAAAAAAAAAATTATATCTGGCTCTTATCGAACCGCGAAAATAGGGGAAATAATGAACAGAGATCACAATATTGATTTCGCTTGACATTTTTGTATTTTTAGAAAATCGAGATTCACGACTGTCATCAACGCTTGTAGATTACAGCTTCCACATTGTTATTGCGCACTTAGAATAGAACTAAATGAGGCAGCCTGCAGGAAATACGAAAACATTTTCCAAAGTACGTCAGTTAATCTGAGCTTTCACCTTCAGCTGGAGGGCTTTTATCAAATGAAGATCTCCCCTTAGGATGTGGCTGTCCTTATCCCATGTGTGCCGAGTAGGCTGTGGCTGGTGGAACGGCCTTTAAGGAATACAGTATGATTATAAATAATATATTTTAAAGAAAACGATTTTAAAATTCACTAAATATAATGATCTGCTCACAGAGCTATGCAATTCGAGGGTCAGAGCAAAAGTCATAGCGGCATAAAGTAGGTGCAAAAGGTCTAGTGAGCGCCTCAGTAAACGATCTACTAAATCTATTGGACCTGAAAGGACATTCAAGAACAAGGGAACTTCGAAGTAGTGGAAAAGACATTGTGCTGCGTTTGGGAAAAAATTAATGGACTATGGAATTCATTCCGTACAGTACTTTCATAACTACTTAAAGTTTGCGTAATGGGATTGGTAGCCAATTTGAAAATTGCAACCAAGCTGAAGTGAGCCCAAATCCCAGCGCTGGAGAAAAAAAATCAATTGGAGAAAGGCGTTTCGTATTATGAAGATATTATTATTGTGTAGAACAGGATCGGCAACCAATCGATCCCTATCTACCGATAGACTCATTCACTCACTCCCACCCACCCACCCACCCACCCACCCACACACACACTCACACACTCACTCACTCTCACTCACTCTCACACACACTCACTCACTCACTCACTCTCTAACACACACTCATTCACTCACTCACACTTACTCTCTCATTCACACTCACTCACTCTCACACACACACTCACACAAAAACACATACATACATACACACACCCACACTGACTCACTGACTCACTCTCACACACAAACACATACATACATATATATATACCTTGTATATATATATATATATATATATATATATATATATATATATATATATATATATATATATATATATATATATATATATATATATATATATATATATATATTAGACAGCGCAGACTTCGCTGGCTTGGCCATGTTCGCCGCATGGAAGATGGTCGCATCCCAAAAGATATCTTCTACGGACAATTAGCAGATGGCAAGAGAACAGTTGGGCGACCACAGCTGAAGTTCAAAGATGTGTGCAAGAGAGATATGAGGGCACTGGACATGGATCCAGCAACATGGGAGGATGAAGCTGCCGATCGCACTAAGTGGCGATGCTATTTACGGCGCCACCTCAGATTGGCGAAGAGAGGCTCACACAAGAAGCAGAGGTGAGGAGAAAACGTCGAAAGGAGCACCAGGAAAATAAGCAGCTGAGGGCTGTCACCTCAGGGGCGCATTCCCATAGTCAGTTATGACTGAAGGGGCTATTATTATTATTATTATTATTATTATTATTATTATTATTATATATAATATATATATATATATATATATATATATATATATATATATATATATATATATATATATATATATATATATATATATATATACAGTAGAACCTCTATAAGTTGACCACCCAAGGGACTGTAGCAAACCGGTCAACATACGGAGGTGGTCAACATACGAAACGAGGCCTATTGTTCTGATACTTTACTTCCTTTAACAGCTTATATTGGAGAATACAGTATCATACGAAATCATACATAATCCCATCAAATCAAATCATCAACATCTGTTTTATCATGGTTTAATCATTCTTTCTGGAAAAAGGAGTCAATCTTGGTCTGTGTCTTATTCTTATTACAAACATAAGTGGAGAACGCACTCTCAACGCTGGCTACACCACTCAACATACCTGGGCATTTTTCCACAGCAAATGACTTAAACTGCATTATCAGATGCCTGACAGCCTCTTCTTTTGGAGTCTCTGCAATTTCTGTGTCATCGTCACTTGATTCTTCAACTTCACCAGCTGCTTCATGCACTGTTATGCTTGTCTGTACTTCGGTCAATATCGCTTGGAAAATTCCTTCTGGATCAGGTTCATTACAGGTTGCCACCTCATCATCCATTGCAACAAAACCTTCAAAATCTACTCCTTCGAATTCTGCCATTGGCGATTGACTGTCCGATGGGGCTAAAACGTCATGCTCTTGGGTTGTGACAAATCCACATTTCTTGAAACACTTCTGTATCGTTTCCGGCTGAACTTTATTCCAAGCATAACTGATCCAGAGGACAGCATCCAGAGCGTTAACTGATGCAGCGGATGAAGTTGCTTCCACTTGCGGACCACAGATCTGTGTTTTAGTAATGACCCACTGCAGGAGCTTGGCCCGGTAGTGCATTTTAAATGTTTTGATGATGCCTTGGTCAAGAGGTTGGGTTTTTGAGGTCGTGTTTGGAGGCAGAAATTTTAGTGTCACGTTTGTGAGATGTTCCACTTGTGGGTGGCCAGGACACCTGTCTACTGTCAGTAGAATAGACCGTTTCTTCTTCATTTCTCGGTCGATGTCCCTTACCCACTCCTCAAATAGGGCGCCAGTCATCCATGCGGATTTGTTTGATCTCCAAGTGAAGGGGAGGTCTTCGGGCTTCAGGTTCTTGAATGCGCGTGGCTTTGCCGATTTACCAATCATCAAGGGCTTTATTTTCTCTCCGGTTGAGCTAGCGCAAAGCATAACTGTGAAACGTTCTTTGGAAAGTTTTCCGCTCTTACATTTGTCACCCTTCATGGCGAGGCTCCTGTCAGGCATCGCCTTGAAAAAGAGTCCGCACTCGTCAGCATTAAAGATGTCGTCGTCTTTGAAGCCTCTGGCGAAGTAAGGAAACTTTTTGATGAACTCTTCCACAGCTTCTACTGGAACTTCATTGGATTCACCACACAACACTTTCTGGGAGATCGCGTGTCGCAGTTTAAATTTCTCGAGCCAACCACTTGGTGCTTGGAAATCTTCTGCCACCCCGAATTCCCTTGCGAATTTTTTAGCAACTTCTTGAATCATCGGCCCGGAGATTCGGGCGTTAACTGCCCTCATTTGTTTGAACCAGTTTAATGTGGCTTCATTGACTTCATCTAGGGGAGTTTTCCTCCTTTTCCGCTGTAGATCTCCGCTTTCCTTACCACATCTCTCCAAGTACTCATGTTTACGTTTTTGGATGTTGCTAACTGTGGTCTTGCTAACCCCAAAATGTTCTGCCGTCTTTCTTTGGCTGCTGCTTTCCAGAAAATGTAGAAGATCAATCTTTTCCTTCATTGTCAGCTCCTTGAGTTCTTTCCTTTGGGCCATCAAAAAGGTTAGGTTAATTTTGTCAAAGATAAATTGTATAAAACACAGTCTGAGAGAGAACTTACAGTTGAATTACTATCAACCGGCAGGGCAGTCATAGCAAGAATGAAGATTTTGCTTAGAAGTTGGTCTTTTTATACTGCATGTTTGCGAAAAAATCAAAGAGGTTAGGTTAATTTTCTTTGTCGGCAAGCATCATTCTAAAAGCGGTCAGAAAGCCTGTGCCGACAAAATTCAAAGACACTGATTGTTTTTTTAAAACTGGTCAAGTAATAGAGGGTAAATTACTATTCTGTGTCATAGTCCAAGTGGTCAAGATACAACTTACAGAGGTGGTCAACTTATAGAGGTCGTCTTCCATTGAGTACATGTGGTGCATGTCCGGTCTATGAAAATGTGGTCAACTTCGGGAGGTGGTCAATGTAGGGAGGTGGTCAACTATGGAGGTTCTACTGTATATATATATATATATATATGGTAGATGTTTAGAGGGCTCAGTGTTACTAAAGCAGATCCGAGAAACTCCTGGGTTGCCGATCCCTGGTGTAGAAGACGGAACAAATCCAGGAGACTATTTTCTGATTGTGGAAAAGAATTAAGAAAAAAGGTTCAACCAGTGAGTTTGGAATACATTTTTCTCTGTATAATATTTAGTCTGTGGGAACTGTAACATAATCATTGAGTCGATCTCTTTTCCTCTCCGGTAATATTTAGTTACATTTTTGTGTGTACTAAATTTATGTGCTCGGCATATTTTCTTTCTCTACTATCAAGCAGATATTTGGTACTTTCAAATCATCTTACACTCCTCTCAGCGAGAAGTCATTTCTGTTTATTTACCCGTTCATCCCTGCTGGCAAAGGAGACAGATGAGATAATGTTAACCGACAATCATGTTTCCAATCATGTAGGAAGATTTCGGGTGTGCCAGCCATCAGGCTACAGATTAGCACTAAAACCGCCCAGCGAATTTGTATTATCCCTGATAAGACTGATGTGCCTTCCTCGACCAGATGGGTAAACGAAGAATGCGCAAGCGACGGGTAGTTAGATTACTCACCTGCGCGACACATTTCTGGGCAGACAGAATGACATACTCGTTTCCGGTACACCTTGTTACAAAGACATTACTTTATATGAAAGTAATATCAAGTTATTTGTAAACATTGCCGAGAGAGTATCGGGTGTTTTAATTCCATATTTGGGAGACATGACCTTTGCAGTAACGCGCAGAAATTTCCATGTGGACATAATTTGAATTACTCCACAAAACACGCATGTTTGAAACGATAGGCAGACATTCGGAAAGAAGGCACAACGCCCCTTCCGATTGAAGCCCTGCTTAACATCGTAACAAACAAACGGGGGAAGACAGGCAATATAACCGGACACTTTAGCCAGGTTAGAACACTGTGAAAATTCACTTGCGCCAAGAAGACAACAAGACCTTGCCAGAGTAAAGATTAAAATCAGCTTTCATTTATCAGACCGGACCTAGTTTGAGCATTCCCAGGACTTAAAAGCCCAGGAAAATTTCTACAATTTTAGCACGGAAAACCGGAATTTGTGGGACCCGAATCACAAGTCAAAGTAGGAACTTATTGCTAAAGTAGCAACACCCCAGACCAAGTGTAACAGGTCTCTACAAGTGCCTTTATTTCTTTGAGCCAGCAGTCTGTGAGCCTGAAGATTGGCGTAAGCTTTACATTTTGAATTCTATATTTTTTTCATTTTTAACATGTGAACTAATACGTATATATTGACATGTTAAGTGTCACGAATTTTTGGGTTCGATCCCTTCTTCACTTCGGCGGTACTCATTTTCAATTGAAGTGGGGACAGAAAACGAGAAATTTTCGGGTCGACACATTTCTTTCTGCTCTTATCAAACAGATATTGGATATTGTCAAATCATTTTACACTCCTTTTTGGTGATAATTCATCACATTTCCTTGGCGCTTCACAGCTTTGCGGAGATTACCGCAGGTAAAACGCATATGGGCCTGGTCAGTTTTCGCATGGTTTTGTTTGCTCGGGCCGTGCCAGGCGATAAAATTACTTGAAAGCAGACGGATTTTGTGTGCTCAAGTAACGCATAAAGAGATTACTTGTCTGTGCGACACATTTTGTACAGACCTGAATGACATAATCGTTTCCTGTCCGACTTTCACGAACAGATTACTTTAGATAAAAGTAAGGTGTTACATTTGAACACATTGCTGAGAGATTGTACGGACGTGTCACTTTCATATATGGGAGACAATGATCTCTGACCTCGTCTTTGCGGACGACTGTGCCCCCAACACCTGCACAGAACTGGACATGCAGAACAATATGAGGAGGCTTTCTGTAGTGTGTGATGACTTTGGTCTTACCATCAATACGAAGAAATCTGAAGTAATGTTGCAACCTGCTCCTGGGAAACCTTACTGTGAACCAAATATCACAGTAAAGAACCAACGTCTCCAAGCGGTGGACAGCTTCACTTATCTAGGCAATACCCTTACCAAAGATGCGAGTATCGACTCCGAGGTCAACAACAGAATTGCAAAGGCAAGTGCAGCTTTTGGAAGACTAAGAGTAAATGTCTGGGATCGACAAGGAATTAGTGCCGCCACCAAGATAAAAGTATATCATGCAATAGTGCTCACTACCCTCCTGTATGCCTGTGAAACATGGACAGTGTATAGCAGACACGCCAAGAAGCTTAATCATTTCCATATGAGCTGTCTTTGCAGGATTCTCAGGATCAAGTGGCATGATAGAGTATCTAATTCTGAGGTCCTGAACAGAGCACATATCTCAAGCATATACACATTGCTGCAGAGGGCCCAAATTAGATGGGCCGGACATGTTGTTCGCATGCCCGAAAAACGCCTCCCAAAGTAGTTGATGTACAGCGAACTCTCCATGGGTAAGCGAACAGTAGGAGGACAAAAGAAACGCTTTAAAGACACACTGAAAGCATCGTTGATCAGCTTCAAAATTTAGGTCTCCTCCTGGGAGACTATCGCACAGGATCGCTGTGCCTGGCGGACAAACATTACTCAAGGTGCTCGCATTGCAGAACAGAATTTAGCTGATAAGGCAGAAGGCACGCGTGCTGCAAGAAAGGTCAGAATGCACAGCAACACTACTATCGACTCTAACCATGTGTGCCCCGTACGTGGCAGGGCCTGTAGGGTCAAAATAGGACTAATTAGCCACATGAGATCACGGCACAGATGTGACTCAACTCAAGTCTAAAGCTGTCGCCATCTTCGCTTGCGACGGGCAAATATTATTATATATGGGAGGCGTGACCTTTTGCATCACGCACATAATTTCAGGAGGAAATAATTTTGAATTACCCCACAAAACACGCGTGTTTGAAACGATTGGAGCTCTGCTTAGCATCGTAACAAACAAATGCGGGGGAAGACAGGCAATATAAACTGACCTTATTGCAAGTTTAGTTCGCTGTGAGAATCGCTTGCCAAGACGACCCCCAGATCGTGGCAGAAGTTAGAATCAGAATTCCATTTATCAGACCGGACTTTGTTGGAGCATTTTGAAAGACTTAAACAGCCCAGGAAAACTCTATCATTTTAAAAAGGAAAACCGGGATCTGAGGAAACTGAAAACATGGAGTCATAGTGGGAATTTATTGTTAAAGTAACGACTCCCGAGAACATGTAATAAAAGGCATCTGCCAGTGCCTTAACGTACTTCTCTGAGCAAACATAATGTGAGCTAAGATCGCGTAAGTTGCACATTTTACATTCTTTATTTTTCATTACTAACATGAGAACAAACGTGTACGAGTATATATTGCCATGTGAATATTAATATGTGAAAATTGCTAGTTGATGTCCAAGTCATTTGAGGTAACCTCAGCGTATAGAATGATGATTTCATAAACCACCACTGCAAGGGCCGGTGGCTGCTTTATTGCTAGTTTCTTAAAGAGAACTAAAAGCATAAGTAGTCCCAAGTTCCATGAGCTCCTCGTGGAGCAGTTCAAGGACATGAGAAGGTTCCTGGCGGAGCACGGGGCCGAAATTCTAGATCAGGTGGTACTGTTTGCTGACCGGTACAAGAGCGCCCAGTCGGAAGTGAATCCGTCTAAAAGGCGCCACTACGATAGTAACCCCAAACAAAAGGATCACTCAGATGATAACTCGAAAAATGCGGACAACACAACATACAAAACATCCCACCAACAGCAACAACAACCACAAGATTACCAGAGGCAGAAACAGAGCAATTTAGCCCAGGGAACTGGAAGACGATATTGTAAGGCGTGCAAATCTGACACGCACTTCACATCGGACTGTAAGATGCCTAAGGCAGGCCCTTATTATGCCCTTGCCTGATCAGGGGGCTGATAGGAAACCATGATCCTTAGGCATATGAACAATATCCTAATTACCCTTCTATTACGGAGCACGTAACAGTTGGAAACCATATCATACGGTGCTTAAATTATAGCGGCTTAGAATACTCGGCTTTAGTTTCTCCATCTTAGGTGAAGGTCTACCAATATACTGGTGAAACTGTAGAAATACAGGGGCCCCGGAAGAGTATAAATCCAATTCTTCTTCCGGTTGTGGAAATTGATGTCTCAACCCGATATGTTCGAGGAAAAATCAATGCCGCAGTTTTCGACGATTTAGACTATTCTCTCATTTTAGGGAGAAAATATGTGTTCTTTGGAGATCTTTCACGTGACTCCAGGCCGATACAACAGAGAGAAAACATAGGAGACGCGCAAGCGGCCCCTGAGCTCTTATCTCTCACCAGGCCGAATATTTCGGAGCTGAATCAGGCACAAAAGGCCGATAAAACCCTAAAGCCTTGCTTTTCGAAGTTGTATGGCAATTACTCTCATACTCTTCAGGATGCATTTTACAGGGATAACGGTTTGGTTTATAGACGGGAGGGGAATAAGAGGCAGTTAGTTGTTACACTCCCCTATAGCACGCGTCTAATGCAGGAAATGCATTCAACCCTGCCCACCCTTAAAGGTTTGCATGCCCTGGTAAAACAGGTCTCTTTGAACCACTTAAATGCAATCAGCGACCCATAGCTTGACTGCTTGCGTCATGGTCAGCGAACCTGAGCTGACAAAGACCCTTCTCCACCTCCAAGTGGTGGTCCTGGAAACAGGCTGCATCACTGCAGTCTGGATGATAGAGTAGGGATCGAAGAGGGAAGGCTAATCCGGTCCCAAAAATGCCATGCTGCAACCGGATGAGTTGGGCCGAAAGGCGCAAATATCGAAGCTTTGCTGTAAACGGCGACACAACGTAACAAATGTCCTTTTCAGGACAAACGCAGAAGAAGAAAGAAGAAGAACCACTTCTGACCAGGTTTCCGACACGGTGTTAGACAGTTTGTGAGAGATTGCATTGTTCGCCAGAACTCGGACAACCAGAAGGATGAAACTACCAAGAAAGAGTTTGAGCAGAGTACCCAACACTCAACATTGGATAGCTCGTACCTCAACTCGACATTTCTGTGTAGTAAAGCAAAGTTACAACAAGCGCAGAAGGATGACATTACCCTAGCGTCGTACCCTGAACAGAGTCGGATAACAACCAATGCTCACATTGCCAAGCGAGCAATTCAAACACTCGCCATCAAATCTATCAGAAAGCCACCAACACCAACGCAGGATGACTACCAAGCTATGAACAGATCAGAACTAATAGTCATTCTGCGCCTCAGAACAGGACACAACCGCCTCCGCAGCCACATGTATACAAAATTCAAGATTGGCAATTCAGCCATGTGTACATGTGGACAGGCACCCCAGACTGCGGAGCACGTACTTCAAGATTGCCCAGAATATGATATATTGAGGCAAACCCACTGTCCCAGAAAAACAACACTGGAAGCAAAACTATATGGACCTCTGTATGAACTACAAAAGACAGTGAAGTTTATACAAGAAACAACATTGCAGATATAGACAATATAGTTCAAGCAAACGAAAGAAGCAGAAGAAGAAGAAGAAACACTCGCCAACGGTATAACGAGAAGAACACTGTCACCCAGAACAGTATTAGAGGAAAGCACACACCACGCAAAAGTTCACGCCCAAATTTTGATATTTAATGCAATATCTTAGGTGACGGGGTATGTGACAAAACGTTTGTACATGTACTTTTGAGCCAATCACTCACTCCTTCATCCGCCTTTTATTTATAATATTTTATGCACCTTCATTCATTTTTTTTCTGTGACTACTCCCAGACTTGTTTCCGTTTCGCCAGGTGAACCGTAATAATACCAGGTTAATTAGACCGGGCCGCGACTAATACGTTTATCACCTTAGACGTCTGGCCACCTTTGATAGAGTTGATCTCTATTGACACAATATGGTCGTTCACGAGCGATGAAAAGAAAAGCCATATTGTCTGTCTGAGTGAGCCGTCTGGGTGTGCGAAGACAAAGAAGATAATCAGATAATCGTTTCCGCTTGACAATCGCTGTATCAATATTACATAAAATATGTCTGGGGAGACAATAATGGTGATAATGCATCTAAACATGAAATAAGAAAGAGATCACGCGATGGAATTTTAAAATTTGATATTTTAAAACACGGGGCGGGGGATATTAAATTAAACACCCCGACCCAGATAGTTTTAAAGAGCTTTCAATTGGTTTGATTTGAGAGCCGGAATAGACTTTAACTTTCATTGGAAGTTAATCTAAAAGTACAAGCTGGGATTTGAACTGAGAATTGGAAATATAATCTAGCGAAATCGGAGTCACAGATCTGACTGCATCGCCACGTCAAGCTAGCTATTCACCAGAGCCAGAAAGAGAAGGATTGGACTAAGAAATCCAAAGTTATAAGTGACAGATCGAAGTATTTGGGCAACTTTAAAACTTGAAAGTAAACCCGCATTTTTTAAATACAAAGACTGGAAACTTAAAGGACCAGCATCGAAGTATTTGGGCAACTTTAAAACTTACAAAAGTAAACCCGCATTTTTAAATACAAAGACTGGAGACCTTAGGAATCAGATCACCCGTCTTAAGAGGAATACAAAAATTTCTAGACCAAGTGATTCGAAAGCATCCCAAGTGCTGTGTAGATTCTAAACTGAGCTAGGAGATTGTATTCTCACAAGTTACTTTGGGGTAGGTGTGAACACTGACTTTACAAATGTGAATTTGACATGTTTTCCTTGCTAAGTGATTATATATGAGGCTGACAACCTCAACAAATGAAAATAGTATGTTAATAAACCACTACAGCAAGCGCTGGTGTTTGTTCTATGCTAATTCGCTCAGAAACGCGAAAGCAGCAGCAACCCCAGACTCCGATTGGAGCAGTGATGAGTGATGATTACATCACATTTGCATCAAGTGTATAGTATCATTTTGTCAGATACATGCACCTTGTTAATTGTAATTCAGGCAAATCATTGCTTTCGCGCTGTCCAAGTACATATTTTCCCGGTTTAATACCCAGAAGAATATTGGTGATTTCTAATCATCTTCATATACTCAAGAATATAATTATTCAGAGAGGCTAACATTGGTGGGTGGACAGCGAGACAATGCGCCTGTTAATTTGCAGCCCACAAATGTACTTAACAGAGGCATTTGTTCTTTTTATTTTAAGTTCTTGGAACGAAGCTATCAGACTGTTCGTGGAGCGAAGCTATCAGACTGTTTGTGGAACGAAGCTATCAGACTGTTCGTGGAACGAAGCTATCAGACTGTTCGTAGAACAAAGCTATTAGACTGTGAAGTGTCATCATCACAGAAAAATTGACTAAACAAAAGGACAATTATTGTTTTTTTTTAAATCCTCAAACCAAGTCTCAGTGAAGACAAATTTGATTTACATCTAAAACTCATCAACATTTCATCGTTATTCAAACCTGTTAAAACTAATTGATTATAAAATTTGTTTCATGTTATTTTAAAACTAAGCAATCATTGTTTATTTAGTTATTATCAGTATAAAAGCAAACCTATGAGCAAGACTCTTTAATATATATATACATTTAGACATATATTTACATATATAGAGTTAATTCTTAGAAAATAATTTCGCTGGATTTACACCAGCTGGGGGCTTGAACAGGCTAAAACCATTGCTTAATTGTTCATAAAAGGCGGCGGACCGATATAAGTTAACAATTGCCCTGACAATGCAGCATTGTTCTTGACTTCGGAAATATCTTATGAACACTTCCTTGGGATAGAAGCGTCATTACCCTTCTATCTACAACTATGCCAAGAGTAATGTTGTGTGAAGGTAGACACCTTTGACGACCCATTTTAGATACTCTTGAGTTTTGGCCACTGGTGGACCACTACTGCAGAACTAAAGAGAGGCAATCCGTGACACTGTGGTTGAACTATTATTAATCCCAAAGTCTACAGTGATTAAAATAAGACAACAGGAGGGTGAGACGCTTGGGAGTCATGACCCAAGTGGGCCCGCCCCCCTTAGAGTGTAAAGGAGTAATCGGGCCGAAACACTTGTCGGACGGGGGGACTTCTTCTGATGATCAGATTGCTTCCTGTTGTATCGCTCTGTAAAGAGTTTCCTATCATGCTACTTCTGATTTCTCAGAAGAGGGTAGTTGTCAATGGTGCGATATAAAATATTCAGGCTTAGATTCTTTGGCACTTCCGTCTGGATGATGCAGGCATTCTGCATGTAGATAATAGACCAGTGTAGTTAAGAAAGAAAGGTACCTTTCAAAGACTGGAATTCTACTGTTTCCAGTGTCGTTCGATTAAATCTTTTCAGAACTAGTCCACATAAGGCCTTCATTATAATGACTTAAAGACATTACTATTCCTCTCGGGGATTAGTATTTATCAACGCTGGAGGAGAGTTCAGACACAGAGACTTCTTTTCTTGGCTGGTAATTGCTCTGTGTTATAACCGAAGGGCTGTCTTTGGTTAAATAGAGCGCACTTCTCCACAGGAAAACAAACATGCATAGGCGAGGTGTAGATTTACTACAGTGCATTTCACTATAAAATCGATCGGTGGAACGGGAAGTCGTCTTCAACAGGTGCACGATCACAACATAAAAAATAATGAATATGCAACACTAGACATGAACATCTGTCGGTGAACTTAACATGTCAGTAAATCCAGTAATAGATTAAAAGGAACAAGGAAACATACATCACGTATTTTTACCTTCACCCCTAGGTGCACAAGATTTATGTGATATATATTTTTTTTAGCCTAATTCGCAAAAATATTTGTATGATAACATATTTTGTTTAGCCTAATTCATAAGTATTCGTTTTTTACACACACACACACTCTCTCTCTCTCTCTCTCTCTCTCTCTATATATATATATATATATATATATATATATATATATATATATATATATATATATATATATATATACATATATATATATATATATATATATATAGATCTTAGAGTTTCCTATCAGGATTAATCATTCCTTTATAGTATTTCCTAGCGAGGGAAATATAAAACTTTTGTTGTGACGTCAATGGACAATATAAACAAAATGCTTAACCAGAAACGAAGACAATAACAAACGTGTGATAACTAAAACCTGTTATCTTTATCTATTTATAATAAATCAGATGTTATCGTGGAATTTCCTCATCCTTAGCATACACTCTACCCAACCACAACGCACGCGCAGTCACGTGCCTTAGGACACAGACGATGACAAAGTCACGGCGCGAGATGTCGTTATCTGACGCAGACTATCAGGACGCTAGCAACGATAATGAAATGATTGGAGCTGAATGCTGGCTTTATTTTCTCATCCTGCACTGTTGAGCTGTTAGATGGAATACCTATATGCTTCCACGGTCTGGATTTATTGATCATGTAAGCTTTTCACTGTTTGTACTTCTTGATGTAAATGGTGTCTTGTAGGATTCTGACAGAAATTCGTAAGTAGCTTATGCATAGTTAGATAAATGTAAGTAAAAGGTTGAATAGGTAGATAGAGAGACAGATTATATATGTATATATATATATATATATATATATATATATATATATATATATATATATATATATATATATATATATATATATATATATATATATATATATATATATATATATATATATAAAGAGAAATAGGCATACATAGTCAGACAGGCAAGAAGAGAGACAGACAGATGATAGATAGCTAGCAATTAGATTGACAGACAGATATATAGATAGGCAGACAGATATTTATACAGACAGACTTATAAATAGATAGATAGATAGATAGATAGATAGATAGATAGATAGATAGATAGATAGATAGATAGATAGATAGATAGATAGATAGATAGATAGATAGATAGATAGATAGATAGACAGACAGTTTAAGATAGATTAATAGATTCTAGTACTAGCCAAATTAAGAGATTCTATTACACATAATTGAGGGAAACCCGAGGCCTGTAAACAGTAAATTAATATGAAACAAATATAAAGGTATGTTATCAGGCACTCGCAGGAAATAAAGAAGTAGAACACCAGACAACAGAAAAACAACAGACATGAGTGGCTTACCCAGGATTTGAACACTGGACCTTCTGTGCGACAACCCCGCCTAGCCATGCAAGCGAATCACACTATCCGCCCTGCCATCTACGCATCATCAAAAAATGATGTTTCAATGGCAGGTCAACAGTGCGAACCACAATACATGACACCAGAAGTCCACCATGGGCAGTTCAGCCTATTAATGACGCAATCACTTCTGTTGTATTTCTATCAAGCAGTATAGTCCGAATCCAACAAGACAAGGACCTTAATACTGAGTCCAGTAAATGATAGTAGACTAGAACAGTGAGAACAGAATAGTGGGTAGGTTTGGTATTGTAAGAGATTCTAGTATAAGGTAGGCGCTAAAATTAGATATTCTAATGAAATACAAATATCGAGATTCTAGTAAAATACAAATTCAGTGACTCTAGTAAAATACAAATTCAGTGACTTAAGTAAAATAAAAATTCAGTGACTCTAGTAAAATATAAGTTCAGTGACTCTAGTAAAATACTAATTATGTGACTGTAGTAAAATACAAATTCAGTGACTCTAGTAAAATACAAATTCAGTGACTCTAGTAAAATACAAATTCAGTGACTCTAGTAAAATACAAATTCAGCGACTCTAGTAAAATACAAGTTCTGTGATTCTAGTAAAATACTAATTATGTGACTCTAGTAAAATACAAAATTCAGAGATTCTTGTAAAATACAAATTCAGTTATTCTAGTAAAATACAAATTCAGACATTCTTGTAAAACACAAATATCTAGACTGTAGTAAAGTACAACTTGGCAGATTGCAGTAGAATACAAATTTAGTGATTCTAGTAAAATACACATTCAGAGATTGTTGTAAAATACAAATATAAAGATTCTAGTAAAATACTGCTTCAAAAGTTGCAGTGAAATACAAATTCAGAGATTCTGATAAATTACCACTTCACGGATTGTTGGAAAATACAAATTCAGAGATTCTGATAAATTACCACTTCACGGATTGTTGGAAAATACAAATTCAGATATTGTAGCAAAATACTAATTCAGAATTCTAGTAAAATACAAATTCACAGATTCTAGTAAAATATAAAGTCATATGATAGGAAACTCTGTACAGAGCAATACAACAGGAGGTAATCTGATCATCACAAGTTGTCCATCCGTCGGACATGTGGTTCGGTCCTTTATCTTCTTTACTAGGGAGGGTTACGTGGGTCATGACTCTCAATTGTCGGCCTCCTGTTGTCTTTCCTGCCTGTGCTGCGAATTGAACCCGCGCCACTTGGTTGCAACTTTTAACTACACTCTTGGTTTTAGTCATGTTGACTGCTGGAGGCAATTGTTAAAGTAAACATTACCTTGTATATAAGTTACTGCCCTAAATTCCAAAAGACCGTAAAATGTAGTCAAATTCAAATTCAATAATTCTAGTAAAATACAAACAAATTCACAGATTCTATAAAAAAAAAAAAAAAATTCACAGATTTTAGTTAAATACAAATTCTTAGATTCTCGTAAAATACAGGTTCATAGATTCTAGTAAAATACAAATTCACGGATTCTTGTAAAATACAAAATCAAAGACTCTGATAAAAAAAACAAACTCCCAGATTCTAGTAACATACAAATTCATAGAAACTAGTATAAGATAATGCTCAGTGATTGAGGTACCCGTCTATATTAGGAATTCTGTTACAAAACAAGCAAATTCATCACACTGATATATTCTTCCTGACAGTATTTCAGCCCTTTAAATGATATGTACTAATATTAATCCTTTTTTATAAGTAGATTACTTGATTGAGGTAACCGTACAAACTTTCGACAAGGTTTATTTGCTCTGTTTCGTTTATTAGAGTACGCAGCTTTTCAGTGTAATTTAAAATGTGTCATGTACTGTAAAAACTTTCACAATATGGTGTAGGTCTAGAACTGAATGGCTTGTGTTCCGTTTTAAAAAACATCGTACTGCTTTTAGTTGTCACGTCCCGTTATTTCGACGAATAAAAAAGGGGTCGTATATTCAATCTTTTTTTTTTTTTTAACCTTCCAATTTTTACGGAAATTCATTGTACATTTACTTTGGCTCCCAGGAGTGATAAAGCTTAAAGAAAAAAGACAAAACTAATGATCATCTCTTACTTATTTACTTAGTCGTTCCTCTTCTACACTAGATGTGAACCAACAAAGAATGAGAAGTCAGTGATCGACTATACCATAGTTAAGAGGAGCTCATTCAAATTTGTCCGGGATGCTATAGTATATAGGTGGCCAGAGATTGGAAGTGATCACTACTTGCTTACAATCAAAAGAACAACTGAAAGAGTTGCACAGCCTAGGAACTGCCCAACATCACGCAAAAAAACTAAGAAAACGAACGGGAGGAATGAGCATTAAGATCTACAAGCTGAGAGAGCCAGAAATTAAGACCAGATATCAGGGGCTTATTGCTTTAGCGGTGAGAAACACAGAAGAACAACCTGATGACTTGGAAACCCTGTGGCTTAAATTCAAGGACATCATAAAGACAGCTGCTGTAGAAGCATGTGGTGAAGTCCGACTTGGGAACAAGAGAAAGAGGACACCTTGGTGGACAGAGGAAGTCAAAGAGAAAATAAGAGAGAAGAAAATGGCATGGAAACAATACTTAGGAGCTAAAAACACAGCAGGACAAATAGAGAATAATAGAGAATATGTGATACTCAGAACAGAAGCAAACAACAAGGTGCTAGCAGCAAAACAGAAGTCCTGGGAAGAATTTGGAGAAAAGCTAGAAAAAGATGTGCAAGAAAACCAGAAATTGTTCTATAAGACCCTAAAGAACATGAGGAAGGAAAAACAATGCACTCTCAAATTTATAAAGGACAACCAAGGCAAATTGCGGTAATTTCCTATCTTTCGTACCTTTTTGCTCCGCAGTGAATATATGTAGTTAGGTGTTGTTTCGTAGCGCTTAGGGTTAGGGTTAGAATTAGGTTAGTATTAGGGTTATCACTAACCCTAACACAAACCCTGATCATAACCCTAATCCTAACCCTAATCATAACCCTAATTCTAACCCTAATCCTAACCCTAAGCGCTACGAAACAACACTTGACTATACATATTCACTGCGGAGCAAAAAGGTACGAACGATAGGAAATTACCCAAATTGCTTACTGCCCCGAAGGAAGTAATGGAAAGATGGAAAGAATATTTCTCAGAACTCCTTGATGGTGAGCAAGGTCAAGCATCAGAAATGATAACCACTAGCACAGAAGAGGAAACAAATGGTGATGAAGATGACATAAAGATGGAAGAACTGAAGGCAGCACTGGAGAAAATCAAGATGGGCAAAGCAGCAGGGCATGATGGTATAACACCAGAAATGGTTAAATACGTGGGAGCATCAGGCGACCTATTACTCTTAAGGGTCCTACAGGCAGCGTGGTGCAACAAGACCATACCAAAGGACTGGGAGATTGCCATCATAACACCAATTTTCAAAAATGGTGACAATCGACAATGTGGAAACCATAGAGGCATATCCCTTCTCAGTGTCCCTGGTAAAATCTACTCTAGAATCCTAGAGCAGAGACTCCGACGCCTAGCTGAGCCACAATTGGATGAGGTCCAGTGCGGATTCCGAGCAAACCGAAGTACTCAAGACCTAATTTTCACACTCAGACAGCTGAGTGAAAAGGCCTTTGAGTATAAGAGTGAGATCCATCTTTGTTTCATAGATCTGGAAAAGGCGTTTGACAGGGTCCCCTGCAGCAAACTTTGGGACTGTTTGGCAAGGAAGAACATTCCAGCACCTCTGATTCATGCTATACAGAGCTTCTACAAATCTTGCAGAAATTATGCGAGGACAGCAAACCATAAGCCAGAAGAGTTCAGGACCACCACTGGTGTAAGACAAGGTGATATCCTGTCACCTTATCTTTTCATACACCTCATGGACGATGTTATCAAGGCATGTAAGGAGAGAACAAGAAAGTATTCAGTAAGGTAGTGGAAGATGAGACAGGTATGTATTTCAGAGCTGGCATTTGCTGATGATGTTGCCCTGATTGCTAAATCAGAGGCACATCTCCAATCCAACCTGCAAGTCTGGAAGGAAGAGCTGGAGAAGAGAGGGGTGGTCATAAGTAGCTCTAAAACAAAATCCATGGTGATATCACGAGAAGAAAGAAGACATCAGATTAGGCTGGGAGAACAGGTCCTGGAGCAGGTCGACCACTTTAAATATCTCGGAGCTATTATAGACCGAAAGGGAGGCATCAAAGAAGAGTTGGCCACTCGAAAAGCAGCAGCTGGGAGACTTTTTCAGGCCATAAATCGAGGATTCCTCAGCAAGAGAGCGTTGGTAAGAAAACGAAGATGGCTGTATACCGCTCCACCTATATCCCAGTCTTGACATATGGATGCGAGTCATAAGCAATGACTACAACCCACAAAAGCCAGATCCAAACCTCAGAAATAAGGTATCTGAGGTAGGTGGTTGAAGTAACAAGAAGAGACGTGGTCCGCAACAAGACGATACGTCAAGGCCTAAAATCCCACCCCGTGCAGACCCAAGTAGAACAGTCCCAACTAAGATGGTTTAACCATGTCTGCAGAATGGGAGAAGATCGGCTCTTACGACAAGCATGGGAAACAAAGAGCCAGGGATCCAGACCCCCAGGACGACCCAGAGTCCGCTGGGAGGACAACATTAGACAATCTTTGAAGGACAGAGGACTAGAATGGAACCAGGCCAGGAGGAAGACAGCCGATAGGATATTCTGGCGCTCTCTCTTCCAAACCTCTACACCTTACGGTAGGAAAGGAACGACTAAGTAAGTAAGTTCCTCTTCTACCCTGGGGTGTAGAGGTTTGCCAGAGGGAGCGCCATACTATCTTTCGGCTGTCTTCCTCCAAGCCTGGTTCCAGCCTGTGTCGTAAGGTTTTTCTCGTATGATGATAGTATTTAGAGAAGAAATAGAATTCTCTCCAGAATGTATGAAGTCTCAGTGTCAGAGAAGAGCACTGGTATCACAAGTGAGCTACGGCTGTGAATACTCTGAACTAGACAATAGTTTAAGGCTTCAGAAATATACTTTGCCACCTTAGCTGTAGTAACCCATGTGACATTATAATAATATTAGAAAAAGTAACTCAACTTAAACAGTTAAAAACTTGAAAAGTCACTTGAGTACAATTTCATAATTTATTATGTACATCTATCTAATTAGGTAATGACGGGTGAGTGTTAGACGATGGTGATTATGGTTATGTATTTACATCAAGTTGATAATATATTTAGAAGTTTAAACTTAAACAAAAAGTCCCCATGGGATCTTTAAATTACTTTACACCAAAAATGTTTTCTCACTGTTGTTAATTATACTAGTCTGTCTCTTTAATTATATTCCCTAATTTCTCATTATCCGACCGTTGAATGCCTCACATTTGCCACCGGAATAGTCACTATGTAACTCAACTTTGAATCAGCACTTGTCCAGATATGGGTTGACACATAACACTGTTGTTCTGAAAGTCACACTTCAGTTCAATCCCAGCAATCAGGGGGAAAAAAGTTATGGAACACTTCAACCTCTGGGCTCCTGTTATGGTTAGGTAGCTGGATCGAAGGTCCACTTGACATCAGGGTTTTTTGAAATTCGACTATAGAACCCTCTAGGATCGACTCCAAGCTCTTATTAAGACTGTAATCTGCGAAGAATGTCTGCCCGTCAAGCAGTGGTAACTGACGCAGTATAGATAGCACTCTACTTGTCTTATGGCTGGGTTTTAGTTGTGTGTAATTTTGAACTGAGCGTTCTCGCCTTGTATATTGTAAGCGCGGGCGTCTGAGAGAGCAGGTAGGTTTTGTCTCTTTTCAGCACTGAAGTTTTCGCTCATTTTGGGTATTATGTGCAACTGTCCCAGAAATCGTTCCAATACACACTCAACCAAGTTTATCCAGCACGTTGTCTTATATTTCCTTTATCTTCCCCTACTGGAAGCTTTCTTTTCAGATACTTAAACCTACAATCGGGTATGACATGTATTTACTACAAATGTGTAAAGTCCATCACTAGGTTAGACCTGTGATGTGAAAGTCAAATAAAACTGTAAATATCTTAATATATACATAATTCTGTCAACTTTCCTTTCGGATTTCCATTCCTGCATATCCTTTCTGTGAAAATCTATCACATACTTTATAATTTACTGATACATAGTCCTAGTTTAAAAGAAATTCTTTACCTAACCTTCGACATATGCCTTCGCAATTGTGAATTTCCCATACCGGCCTCTCTCAGATAACAATAAACGAATGCTGATGCGTGATCGCTACTATTTTTAGAATGCTTAGTTACACGGTGTCCGTTTTGTTTACATGCCGTTCAAGGCTCTGGTCGAAACCATCATAATTTATTCTTTCTCTGTTCGTGCTATCAGTCCATTAACTAAGCGTGTTTTTGCACACTTTGCTTACACAGTCTAGTCCTCGGTCTTTCAGAGATTGTCTAGTGTTGTCTCCCAGCGAACGCTGCGTCGTCCCGGAAGTCTGGATCCCTGACTCTTGGTTTTCCCTATTTTTCGTGGTCGCGATATTCTCCCATTCTGCGGACATGTTACAAACCATTGTAATTGGTACTCTTCCCCTTGGGTCTGCAGTGAGGTTTCGAGGCCATGACGTATCGTCTGGTTGCGGATCATGTCTCTTCTTGTTACTTCAACCAACCTTACCTTGATGATTTCAGAACATGGGTTGTTTTTTAATGCAATCAGCTGTTTTTCTTCATGTGTTTTTATTCCAACACAAACGTCTATTCCTCAAGCCTTGTTCAACTGGTGTCTATTGGTTGTTTCCGTCAATTCCACATAACTGAGTTATACTACCTCAATTCTTCTGTTCCGCTCAACCACCTATTTATGAATATCTGCACCTTTCATATCATTTTTATTGTTCTCCATGTTTTACAGCCATTCAATAGGACTGACTTGACATTTGAGTCGAAAATTCCTATTTATTCTGAACAATCTGGCATTATGTCATCAGTATGTTTCTCATTTAGTCTAGCACATGAGAATTACCCTTAATCATTTCTGCTGTGATCTAAATCATGATTAATATTGCGTTAGTGGTAATTTTTTTATATTAATCTTTAATATCAAATCACGCTTAAAAAATGATGATGCAAAAAATAAGAGATGAATGAATAAGAAAATTTATCATTCAAGAAAATAGTAGTTATTCTACATTGCATCTCTTTGTCAATGTAAGAAGAAGGATAGTTTGTCAATGTTAGAGACAACCTATCATGTAGAACTAAAGAGAATCGTGGGCAATCAGTGAAGAAAGAAGAAGATGCCTAGAATCGACACAGATGTGGTTTTACGGAAGATTAAGAATACTACAAACTGAGTGAGGCTCCCAGGGAGCCGCGGTGTAACAAAACGTCTGAACATGCTCTTTTGTGTGATCACTCACACCTTCAGCCCTCCTGCAGTATCCTTTCTTTTCTTCTTTTTTCTCACATCGCTTTTATTTGGCATAAATCATGCCTTTTCATTCGTTATTTTCACTATTTTGCTCTATGCTGGACATAGCATGGTGAAGTCTCTAACACGCCACTCCCCTATAGCAGTATTTGCTACGGGAGTATTGCGTATCTTATTGTTTACCACTCCTCAGATGTATTATCGTAACAATACCCAGTCGTCAGACCAGTCAACCGCTTATCTCTTTGAATCCGTCTGACCATCTGTGGAAACGTGTCCGTCAAACATTTGACTCCATTGGAAAGCTGTTGATCATGTTGACACAAGCTTGTATTGTGCGTACGATGAAAGAAGGCAACACTGTCTGACCAGACATGTGTCTGGCGGAGGTATGCAAATAAAGGGGATAATTAGATAATCTGTCGGGATAGACATATGGGCGGAAAACATTACGCCAAGAAAACACGGTCACATTATTGTGATAGATTGAGGTGCGCCGGAAGACTTATGTAACGATTTTACATCAATGTTGTAAGAGGCCACACGTGTATATTCTATTTAATATTTTCGAATACGCGTTGGATGAGTAATGATAAACGTCCCTACCCAAACAGTGTTAGATAGATTTGATTGGTTCGCCAGAAGCTACAATAAATTGATTGGAACATTCAGCAGGAAACACAGCTGGGATTTGAAACTAAGGAGTGTGAGATACACTGTAGAAATCAGACACACACAAACAGACTGCATCGCAGCGTCAACTAAACACCTCCTACAAGCCAGAGGAAAGAGGATAGGACTTAGAATTCCACAACTATAAGTACCAGCGTGTATTGGGCAACTTTGGAATTTAAAAGTAAACCCGCAATTTTAATACAAAACTGGAAACTTGGGAATTTTATCACAAGGAGTCAGAGAGGAATTTAACAAAAGTTTTCCCAGGCAGAATTCATAGAACACCAGCCGTCAGAGGAATTAACTCATATTTCCCAGACCCAGTCATAAGAGGAATTATACCAACAGTTTTCCTAGGCAAGATTCATAGAACACCTGCCGTCAGAGGAATTAATTCATATTTCCAGACCTAAGTGATTCGAACAGCATCTAACTAAAGGACTGTGTGTCCATTCTAAATCTGTGCCAGGAGAAGTGTGTATTCCCGAAATTTTGGGTTTGTGGTTACAAGCCACCAGACAACTGTGGTAATAACACCGTTACTGTGAGAGAAGAGCATCACCACCAACACCAAAATCGAACAAATTGAGTAAAGAAGTACCCTCATCACCAAGAAGTGACGAAAACCACGGCTGCAGGACTCATCTGGAGCTAAGTTTTGTGTAACAGGCTACAGCAAAAATACGGACATTATTAACGCCCTATCTAAACCTCAGTGAGGAAACCTTAATTTCAATTTTTACCCAATTTTCCATATTTATTTTCCCATGTTAAAGACTACTTGACTATGAAATTTGTTGTACGTTATTTTATACTAAACAATAATAGTTGATTCAGTTTATATGTACGAAAGCAAACGTATGAGTTAATTTTTCTTGATAAATAAATAAATAAATAAATAAATAAATAAATAAATAAATAAATATATATATATACACTGAAGCACATTAAAAACGCACCACTATTATATATACTGATGCCGAGAAGCTGAAAAACAAAAGTGTGGGAATGGATTTTCCCCGTGTTTGCCAAGAGGTAGAGAGCGAATGGCTGCTGGAATGGAAAGTGCATGATTCAACCCACGGGTTTGTGTACAGATTACATGAAAACGATGAAAGTTACACGTGCAACACGATTCCCAACAGCTATGACCCTGAAAATGTGTACACGTTGTGGCAGTATACTCGGTATAAAAGGCCGTTGAGACAAAACACCCAGTACATGTGCTTGAAATGCCACGACTATCTGAAAACGACCGCCAACGAGCCATTGGTATGTTGGAGACCGGAATGAGCTCACGGGCCATTGCCAGAAGGATGAATTGCCACCACAGCACTATTGTACGTCTCAATGAACGTTACGGAACCACTGGCAGTGCCCGGGATAGACTTCGGAGTGGCCAACCACGAGTTACTACCCCTTCGCAAGATCGTCATATTGTGCTGAGTTACCTAAGGAATCGTACTCTCCCGGCAAGTCAAACAGCAAGAGCAATAGTGGGTAGACATGGGCAAGTCTCTTGAATGACAGTCATACGATGACTCAGAGATACAGGCCTTACTGCAAGACGACCTTATGTTGGGCCAAACTTGACTCACAGACATCGTCAGCAGTGCCTGCAATGGCCAGAGCAACATTTCAGATGGACTAGACTGCAGTGGAATGCTGTCCTATTCACAGACGAGAGCAGATTCAACATATCCTTTGCTGATGGACGTATGCGGATTTGGCGACGGTGTGGAGAGCGCTTTGCAGATTGCTGTGTCAACCGATTTGGAGGTGGCAGTATTCACATTTAGGGATGATTCAGTTTTCGCCATCGCTTGCCTCTTCACGTCTTCCGTGGAAATGTTAATGCTGTGACATATCGAGATGAGGTTCTGGATGCACTGGTTGCTCCTGCGTTCACAATTTATCCAGACTTGCAGCTTCTCCAGCAGGATAACGCACGTGCATTTTTTTTGTATTTTTGGTTTTCTCCCTTGCCTGCACAGAATGCAATTAATTTCATAACAATCAAATGTACAAATTAATGACCAGCATGGATTCATAGGAAAATGAATAAAGATTCCAAATATGTAAACTTGTAAACACTTATATTTACATTTCACACTCTGTTCCTGGATTATACATGTGGTGCGTTTTTAATGTGCTTCAGTATATATATATATATATATATATATATATATATATATATATATATATATATATATATACAGCCATTACTTATAAGAGGCATTCGTTGGATTACTCCAACTGGGGGCTCGAACGGGCCAAAACCATTGCATAAACCCTTCACAAAAGGCGACGGGCCAGATAATAAGTTAACAAATTTGCTCAGCCCTTAAGCAGCGTTTTGTTCTTGACTTCTGGGAATATCTTGTGAAGGCTCCCCTAAGGTAGAAACGCCATTCATCTTCTTTCTACATCTTTGCCAAGAGTAATCTTGCGCGAAGATAGATACCTTACACGACCTACTTTTAGATACGCTTGCGTTGTAACCTTTAGTGGACCACTACTGCAAAGCAAGGAGAGGCAATTCTGTGACACGCGGTAGCGCAGGGGTTAGCGCACTGGCTTCCTAGCTCAGTGGTTCATGGTTCGATCCCCAGTTGAGGAGGGCTTAGTAGAACTCAAACGGCTCCGGGGTCGACCCAGCCTTATGAATTGGGTACCAGAGCAACTCTGGGAAGGTTAAGGCGGTCGGCGTGATGCTGACCACATCCCCCCTAGTGTTTCGACGGTCAAGAAAATATGGGCCTAACACCATACTCCCAATATGCCTCAATGGGAGTGTAACATGATTGTGACGTTATTACCTCCCCTGCATTGCAATAGTGGTGGTCCAACAGTGGCCAAAACTCAAGAGTATCTATTTTAGGCTTCAATGGAGTCTATCTTTACACAAGATTACTTTTGGCAGAAATGTAGATAGAAGAGTAGTAAAGCTTCTATCACACGGGAGTCTTCATAAGATATTCAGATAAGCGAAAACAATGCTGGTTGTCGCTAAGCACGTTAATTCTGTAATCTGCCGACACTTTTATGAAGAATTTAGCAATGGTTTATTCTAGCTCGTTAAGCCCCCACCGTTGAGTTAGTCAGTGGAATTATTATTATTATTATATATATATATATATATATATATATATATATATATATATATATATATATATATATATCTATATATATATATATATATATATATATATTTAGAGTGTGTGTTTAGAAACTTTGACTGAGACAAACATGTAATACATTTAAAAGGATTAAATCGAAGTTAAATTTGTAACATTACAAATAACAAAATGTAATAATCACTTTATGTTTTAACAGTTGGAAAATAAATTGAATAGTTATGGAACAGGTTTCACCACTTGATTGGGATTTAAATGAATAAAGGAGGTCACTTTTGGCAGCGGATATTTTCACTTAGCTGCCAAGGGTAATTTTTTCTCTTGCTGGGTCAGTTCCTTTCCACTCTGCTCTCGCTCGTCTCTGGCCGAAGTTCCGGCGCCGCACGTTCCAAGAACGTTCAAGGAGTAACGGCTAAGTTGGTTTTACTTCTGTCTATAAGACCCTCTTATGATGGCGTCTCGCAACACGTCAGTCCACTTCTACCTTCGCTTGGTTCCAGTAATAGTACTTTCTGCTGGTACCACCAATAACTGGTAATAGAAATAGAAATGAAACGCTCTTCTGATTATGGCATTTTTCCGACACATTTATGTGCCCCCTTCTTCTATTCTACCATCCCATGTCAGAATGTGTCCTCGATGAGAATTAAATTTAATCCCTCGGGATAAAACTTCCTCTACATTTAAACTGAATAGCTTTAGCTTTACATTACATTTAAAGGAAAATGTTAAACGTACAGATATAATATGTTTTACATTTACATCTGCACTCTTTGAAAAGTGTTCACAATATAACTTCATTTATGTTTCATTTATATTTACACTTATGGAAAAGTTTGAAACTTCTATTAATTTAAAATTAATATTTTCACATAGACATTTACGCTGGTTTAAAGTTTGAAAACTTACATTAATTTTGAAGTGAATATGCTTATAGGGACATTTACACTGCTTTGAAAATGTAAGTATTATTCTAAGAATGTACATCATTTCTTTCATCTTTCCCTCCCTGCTCCATAGGGAACCAGGAACGACTTTATGCTTTTAGTTCTCTTAACGAAACTATCAATAAAGCAATCACCAGTCCTTGTAGTGGTGGTTCATGAATCATCATTCTAGATACTGAGGTTGCCAGCCCCAAAATACTTTGACATCCAATAGCGAGTATCACACATTAAACTTTACATGGTAATATATATGTTAGTTCACATGTTAGTAATAAAATATGAAATGTAAATCACAACTTACGCCAATCCTGGCTACAGACTTGTTTGCTCAGATGAATAAAAGAGACGAATTGTTCTCTTACACGTGTCTGGGATGTCTTTAATTTTACAATAGATTGCCCCTTCTGACTTTATGGTTTTTCAGTTTCCTAGTCCTGGTGTTCCTTATTAAAATTTGAAAGAGATTTCATACTTTATAAGTCTTTCTGGTTCTCCAATAAAAGGTCCGGTTAACAAATAGGAATTCAAAGATCGATAGAGGTCGTCCGTTTCGTCATAGGGATAATTTACCTTTTCTTTTTACAAACTGAGTAGAACAAAATACCCTCTTAGGTCTAGCCCTGATGGGTTAAAAACGGTCAGAGCACAACGTCAGATTATTAAACGCGTTGGATGAGGTAGTCAACTTTTATCGGGCATGTTATAAGAAGAAATCAAGTCTAACACAAAAATCAGAATCTTCAATTGAAATGTCATGTTAGTCCTGTTCTATGGCTCTGAGAAATGAAGAGCAACAAAAACAACAACCAAAAAGCTACTGGCTTTCATAAATGGGTGCTTACGTAGAGAAGGGCTTAAGTGGTATGATAAGATCACTAATGTGGAACCGGTGACAAGAACCAGACAAGTGCCTGTGGAATAAGAGATGAGAAGACGACGATGGTGATGGATAGGACACACATTAAGGAAGTCAGTTAATAGTATTACCAAGCAGTGCTTGTTCTTAAATCTCCATGATGAGAGAGGTAGAAAGAGACAAAGGAACACAATGAAAAGAGAACTGGGGTCAGACGTAAAGGCCATTAAGAAGGCATGGAAAGAGCTTGTGGTGATGGCGCGGGACAGGAAGACCTGGCATAGGTTTGTTGAAGGCTTATGTCCTTGGTGAGCTGAAGGGTGATGCATATTAGGAGACGAAATTTAGAATACACGGATAGGGAGTAAGGGTTGCTTTAGGTCTCATAAAAAAGAAAGAGAAATGCCTGCAACCAAGCCAACCGTACCTTCACGCGTGGTCCAGTTCTTGGACCCGGTGCTCCCTGTTTCTACCAACACGGATGTGGCGAGTATCTGGCGCCAACAAACCAGACCCCCAATGTCTACTGGGGTAAAACACTAGGCTATGGGGGAGGTAACCCTACAGAAACCTCTGGCAGAGCAAGTCCTCCATCAGATGCGGCCGATGTTGGGCCCACTGGCGCGTGGACACGTCCCGATCCCCATCGAGACTTGCCCGGGGAACCCACCCCGGCTCAAAAAGCAGAGAAGGCTACTCTCCAAACCTCCGATGTCTTGCGGGCAGTGTTAGGATGTGCAAGAACATGGACAGGAAGGCTCCACAACTTCCCCGCCGAAGACACGCCCACGACGACCGTTGCCTCAATTGGCTGTGTGTGGTGTACCCGGAAACGGGGCCTCCCAGTACTGAGGCTCAGTTAAGTCCCCGATGTCCCTTATCGATGCAGAGTTGAGAGAGATGACTGAGCGAAATGCAAACAACAACAACACAAATTGGCTCAGCATCACAATTCCCCCTGTGTTGCAGCATGTTGAGAACAAAGCATTGCACACTAAACTTGGGGGAATCACATGGGCACCAGACTTAATACTGGCTCTTGACTGGATGGCCGCATGCAGGTGATTTCTACAATGGAGAGATGGCAGGTGGTGGGTATCTGGAAGTGGCTCTGTGCAGGACGTGAGGATTCCTTGGGAGAGCCCAGAACCAAAGCACAGCATTGTGCAAGCTCTGCATAGTTGAAGAGCCCCCTGTCGCGAGAGGTTAAATAATTTATGAATAATATAGACAACAAGGTGTATCAGGTGATACAAGGATAGTTGTCAGAGAAGAGTCTGGTCTTATAAGAAATACCCCATTCTCAGAAAAGAGCAATGGTGTATAGAGTTCATAGGTTTTAAAGGGAGCCGCGCTAACGTAGTGGTTACAACACCGCTCTGGCGACCGGGTGATTCAGGATCAAACCCAGGCGACGGCATTTGAGGATTTTTCGTCGACCGGGATTTGGACTGGATTAACTAGACCTGACTGACGTAAGGCTCCCTTGTTATGAAAATAGTCTTAGTTCAACTAATCACTCTGGAACCAATGTTAATGATGGTACTAGAATTTATCCTCAGTATTTGGGTGATAGATATTGACAACTGTCACAATGACTTCACTGTTACTGAGATCACTTGAATTCAAAATATTTCTATGTTATGTAGCTTTTGAAAACTGTCACTCTGACTACAATGTTACTGAGATTACTTTTTTCATCACTACAAAGTTAGACCGGGTGTGCTACGCCAATGCTCTGCGAATCAGTCTTGTCTAATGGGACTTAACTTCTTCGCTTCCGCCTTTTAACTTGAAGCAGGAATATAAGATGGAGAAGCCCAACACTGAGGGTCCCCACTCTTCAAACTGATGTAGGTACGGGGTGCTTGTTCAAATCATACACCGCAAGGTACAACACCAATATTCGTCTCTGCTAACAAGATGAGTGACAGGATACCTCTGACCTGAAATGTAATAGGTCCTACACAGCATCTGGCTCTAAAATTCTCATACCCAGATCGTAGATTAGGGAGGCAGTTCTGAACAAGTGATGGTAACTCAGGAAAGGTAGACTCAGTCAGTGACAATTAGGTTTATGCAATAATATAACACAACATTACAACACACACTTTCCTAATATGTCCATGATTGACATCACTAAAACTGCATAGGCCTTATAGTGAGTGTTGAGTGTCTACTCAAAAAATACATTAGATTACAATCTTTCTTCTTTTACTTATTCCTGATAGTATTGTCCAGTCCAGCAATCAGAAAAGGCTTTAAAAGCTTCTAAAAATAACAGGCCTCATTCCGTCCGGCATTTGCTTTAATGTCGAACCTAATTTATACAACACAAAACAGCTTTCTTTCTACGAATCACACAATGAGATTTTATACACAAAATCACTTCCATTAACCACTAGTAATTAATATTATACATATTATGACTTAATTCTCTTACCCACAATCTCAGATTCAACAAGCTTTTTAATAAACCCATGCAGTCTGCTTCACAGGCAAATGGCAAAGGAGCTCTGTAGTAGAATCTGACATCTGTCCTCTGACGAATTTGTTTATGGCGGTTCAAGAGAAATATTCCACATTTGCTTCCCTTTTTATTACAGGTAGTGGGCGAACAGAAGAAAAGCGATTCCATTGGCTGCCCGGGTCAGCTTAGTTTACCAAAATTTCTGTAAAGTTGACACTTTCTCCCCGATTTGTAAATCTTACAAAACTTCGATAATTTATTATCCCGGTGTTTCCCAACCGATTTCTTTCATCCAGATCTTGATTGGGCGCTACCACTTTAACAAGCTCTCCCTTTTCTGCCTCCCTTGCAGCGTTTGCAATCGCAGTCGAAACCCGGGAAAACAGCCTCCGCTCTAAGCTATTATTGCATGTAATCACCTCATAACTCCTGTGTACATGCTTCTACAACTTAAATTCATGTATCTAATGAAAGCTTATGATTCCTGTTATCTTACTGTGCTCACTGTTCCGAGGGACATACCCTATCCTTTGGCCTGAAGTCACAAATACACATTCACGTTTGCACAAATTTCATCCAGCTATCCTGCAGCCTAAGGTTCAGGCTACGGGTTTTCAGCTCGTGCAGCGATTGGTCGAAACATTTATTGACATTCCGATATAGGTAGGTAAGCTCTCGTTAATTACCATTAGATATTCGTTCAGAACTACGCTACAGATAGCCCCCCCAATTTTTAAGCGAGAGATATCTGTCGAGTTTCAATCTGAGACCAATAACGAGGCAATCATCCAGCAGGAATCTATTCTTCCCTCTTTCCATCCTGGTTCTTATCAGATGGGTGCCTACTAAAGAAATCTGCCCCAACATTCTGAGATCCAGGGATAATAGATGTTCCTCGAATGTTTCTGTTGCTATGAGGGTATCATCCATGAAATTAGTGATAGCTGGGTTTTGTAAAGGATCCAATTTTTCCTCATCATCCTGGAGAAAACACTCGGAGCATTCTTCAAACCAAAAGGCAATACATTAAATTGATAATGCCCCTCCGAAATGCTAAAGACCAGCAATGGTCTGATCTCAGGGGCTTGACGGGAATCTGGTAATACCCTTTACTTAGATCCACTTGTGACTCTGTGACAGCATTCAATTTCCTGTAATCCATACAGAGTTTATGTCCCCCAGAGGGTTTCCTCAGCTAAACCACACTGAAGCTATAATATGATTCATATGGGGAAATGAAATTTTCCTGCACCAAGAAATCAATTCTCCTTTTAAAGATGCCATATATTACTTCAATCCATGTCCGTATCAATACTTCCAATGGACTGTGATCGCTGGCCAGCTACCAATGTTGCCGGAACCCTTTTCAATGCTAATGTAAATAGCCGTATAGTGAAGTTGGCTGTGCATCAGTCAAATGGTTCGCACTGCCCAATCTCCCACTACCTATTTTCCTGGGGTTTCCCCGCAGGTCCTTTATCACGGGTGGCTGACTAACCACACTCCTATTTTGTTCCAGTACCTGGTGTTCCGAACAAAATCTTGTCGGTATGGGACGTGTTGTTTCCCCTCCCTGTACAATACGGAGAGTTGCCATGGTAACTGGTTGTCTGGTAGACCCTTTGTGAGATGGTGCCATCCTATCCACTATGTCTACCTTTTTATTATCAGGCCTACGTCCGCCCCAATGCGTTCCTAGGTCCTGTTGGTTTTCCCAACGTGTGTGTTTTACCTTGCTACAGTGTGCACAGGCAGTCACATACCGAACTATGTCTTCAGCGATGCCTGGCCAATAGTGATGCACTGGTGTCCTTTGACAGGTAGTACCGATTTTCTTATGTTAACCGTCTGATTCAACATGTGCTAGTTCCATAGCCTTTTCCCTGTAAATAGATGGCAGTACTAACTGGCTATGCCCATTGGGTCCTGTCTCAGCTTTCCTGTAAAGCAATCCATCATTCAAATAAAACTGTCTTTTCTTTGGGGGGTTATGTCTGTTTGGCAACTTTCCAAAGCAAGGTTTTAATGTGCTATCTTTAGCTTGAGCCTTTTTCATCTTTCTCGGATGAATGTTTAGTGGAATTCTCTCCTCCTTCTTAGGGCTAGACCGGGTCTGGGGTGTTGCCATGATCACATGTTTTATAGGTTCACACAAGAAGACATATTTACTTCCTATTACCAGCGGGTAAATGGGATCATCACTCACTGCTGCACTGATCACTCCTTTCACGTAGCGAGTCCTGACATTGATCCTAGCTATGGGAAGTGTCATGGTAGCGGTTCCTTTTAATACCCCTTGTATCTCCACTTTTTCTGTGGTGTATTGATCAGGGTGCACTAAGGATGCACTCACGACTGAGACAAATTCCAATCCTGAATCATACAGGCACAATATTTTAGTGCCGTTACATGTTACTTCTTCACAGGTGGGGGGATAATGGAGATCTCTCTGGTTGTCTGCCAGTTCCTTCCTTCCATTGTCCACTGTTATAAGACATGCAGCGTGATATGGAGGGATTTTCTTTCCACAGACCAAAGTGTTGTGGTTGTTCATTTTGCACCACTTTTCTTCCTTTTTGTAAGGTTTCTTATCCTGAAATTGTGGGTTCCTATCCTTATTATCATATCTTGGCCTGTATTTTGTTGCATGGTCCTTTTGATCAAACTTATTTTGAATTTGGGGCTGCTTAACTCCCTCCTGTTTCTTTTTACTCCCTTGAGACAGGGATTGAGCCAGGTGGTGGCTTTCCGCATATGTGATTATGTCAGCCAACCCGTTTCTTTTGTTCTCAATTAGGAACTTCTTAGTTTCTGGGGTTATGGAATCCAATAGTTGTTCAATCAACATCATTTCCTCTAGCCCCTCGAAATCTGGGGTGAAGTTTCCTAACTTACACCACCTCAGTAGGTAAGTTTCTAATCTTTCTGAGAACTGTTGATACGTCTCTCCTGGTTGAAGCGTCGTCTATATGCTTCAGCGTTTTGTTCATATCGAACAAGCAATGCCTGCTTCATGCTTCGTAATCTTCCTGATCCTTTTTTGGCAATTTCAAAAAGACATCGTAAGCAATTCCCCTCAAACCGTGCGATAACTTCAGACTCCACTTTTCCTTTTCTAGAGAATACGTAGTCGCTAATCTCTCATATCTTTCTAGATAAGCCTCTATGTCGTCAACCTTGTCCACAAATGGATCCAGATGAAAATTCATGGCTTTATTTGCGGTGCTCTGACTGGAGCTGTTGTCCAAATGAGGTGAACTACTACCATTGTGGTTGGCAGTTGCCTGAAGTTCAAGCTCTTTTAATCTCAGCTCATGTTCTCTCTCTGCTTAAACCTTCTTTCCTCAGCCTCCAATTGCAGTTTCCTATTCTCTTTCTCAGCTTCTGCTTGCCGTGCTAACTGCTTATTTTCTCTTTTCGTGAACTTATCGCACTCAGTCGTAACATACTGGATCAGAGCATCACCAGTCATCCCAAACTCCTTTCCCATTTGCACTGTTGCTGACCTGAACTTTACTAAATCTGCCATGGCAGTGTTGTAATTTAGTTGCAACCAATACAAAGTAAAAAAAATTTTCCCAATATAATTAGTCACTTAATCAAATTAATTTCTTAATTAATTAATTAATGACTGATTTCGCGTCACATGTACCACACCTTAATTTGTACTCAATGGTGCTCAAAAACCTATTTCTTAACCTGCCCTATCAAAAATTTACTTATCAAACATTTCCCTCTGGACAGCACTAAAATGTAACTGCAGGCTCAGAATATACAGGAACAATCCCAGACGAGCGTCCCATTGTCGCGAGAGGTTAAATAATTTTAGAAGAATATAGACAACAAGGTGTATCACGTGATACAAGGATAGTTGCCAGAGAAGAGTCTGGTCTTATCAGAAATACCCCATTCTCAGAAAAGAGCAATGGTGTATAGAGTTCACAGGTTTTAAAGTTAGGCTGTAAAGAATTACTGGCCGAGATAGTAATATTCAGTACCAGTATTCTATGGTGCCTCTCTCGGAATTATACCTATTGGCTGTTATGGTATCTAAGGGAATTAATTAAATTCAAAGTAAAATGACTTCAAAGCTGACATAAAGTAATCAAAACAGTGCGCTACAATTTCTTAATTTTATTTATGTACATTCATCTGTTGTGTTTTGTTTGTGTAAACACAAAACCAAAAATTAAAAATACACTGATGATGCATGTAATGTACACCAACTACAATTCAATTACTAAAATAAAGTCTTTTCCTTGTTGCTAAGGCTCCCTTGTTATGAAAATAGTCTTAGTTCAACTAATCACTCTGGAACCAATGTTAATGATGGTACTAGAATTTATCCTCAGTATTTGGGTGATAGATATTGACAACTGCCACAATGACCTCACTGTTACTGAGATCACTTGAATTCAAAATATTTCTATGTTATGTAGCTTTTGAAAACTGTCACTCTGACTACAATGTTACTGAGATTACTTTTTTATCACTACAAAGTTAGACCGGGTGTGCTACACCAATGCTCTGCGAATCAGTCTTGTCTAATGGGACTTAACTTCTTCGCTTCCGCCTTTTAACTTGAAGCAGGAATATAAGATAGAGAAGCCCAACACTGAGGGTCCCCACTCTTCAAACTGATGTAGGTACGGGGGGCTTGTTCAAAACATACACCGCAAGGTACAACACCAATATTCGTCTCTGCTAACAAGATGAGTGACAGGATACCTCTGACCTCAAATGTAATAGGTCCTACATAGCATCTGGCTCTAAAATTCTCATACCCAGATCGTAGATTAGTGAGGCAGTTCAGAATAAGTGATGGTAACTCAGGAAAGGTAGACTCAGTCAGTGACAATTAGGTTTTTGTAATAATATAACACAACATTACAACACACACTTTCCTAATATGTCCATGATTGACATCACTAAAACTGCATAGGCCTTATGGTGAGTGTTGAGTGTATACTGAAACAATACATTAAATTAAAATCTTTCCTCTTTTACTTATTCCTGATAGTATTGTCCAGTCCAGCAATCAGAAAAGGCTTTAAAATCTTCTGAAACTAACCGCCCTCATTCCGTCCGGCCTTTGCTTTAATGTCGAACATAATTTAAACAGCGCAAAACAGCTTTCCTTCTACGAATCACACAATGAGATTTTATACCAAAAATCACTTCCATTAACCACTAGTAATTAATATTATACATATTATGACTTAATTCACTTACCCACAATCTCAGACCATGCAGTCTGCTTCACTGGCAAATGGCAAAGGAGCTCTGTGGTAGAATCTGACATCTGTCCTCTGACGAATTTGTTTATGGCGGTTCAAGAGAAATATTCCACATTTGCTTCCCTTTTTATTATAGGTAGTGGGCGAACAGAAGACAAGCGATTCCATTGGCTGCCCGGGTCAGCTTAGTTTACCAAAATTTCTGTAAAGTTGACGCTTTCTCCCCGATCTGTAAATCTTACAAAACTTCGATAATTTATTATCCCGGTGTTTCCCAACCGATTCCTTTCACCCAGATCTTGTTTAAACCGGCCGATTGGGCGCTACCACTTTAACAAGCTCTCCCTTTTCTGCCTCCCTTGTAGCGTTTGCAATCGCAGTCGAAACCGGGGAAAACAGCCTACGCTCTAAGTTATTACTGCATGTAATCACCTCATAACTCCTGTGTACATGCTTCTACAACTTAAATCCATGTATCTAATGAAAGCTTATGATTCCTGTTATCTTACTGTGCTCACTGTTCCGAGGGACATACCCTATCCTTTGGCCTGAAGTCACAAATACACATTCGAGATTGCACAAATTTCATCCAGCTATCCTGCAGCCTAAGGTTCAAGGCTACGGGTTTTCAGCTCGTGCAGCGATTGGTCGAAACATTTGTTGACATACCGATGTAGGTAGGTAAGCTCTCGTTAATTGCCATTAGATATTGGTTCAGAACTACACTACACCCCTCTGGATGACGGGGAATGCACAGTATGCCACCCCACCCTATCCCCAACTGCTAACTTAGAACCAGAAGTGGGGTCCTCTGGATGCGTGCCAGGCCAGGATAAAATGCCTGGGAAAGAGACTGGAGCTCAGAACTCCCCAACACGAAGTTGCAGGATGGCAGAAAAGCCACGGGAAAGACAGGTCTATTTTGAAGATAATGCAACCATATTTTCACCCCCGCCGCCTCGGTAAACAAGGTCCGAGCAGAGCAGTGACACCCCAGGCTGCTTGCGAATAGTCTACTACTGATAACATAAACAGATTAGGGATGAGCCCACTCTCCCGTTGAAGAGGTGCTGAAGTCGTAGATACTGGGCCAGAAGGCGCACCGGAAACCACAGTATCACGCAACTCGCTTTTTTCTATGGATGAGTACACCGTCAAATAAATCTCGTACTGGTGCTCGCTCTCTGGAACTCCACCAGGCAGTTGCAGTGCCGGGCTCTGAGCCTCGACACAGCCCACCCTCAGCTACTGGAGGACCCTCTAGAGTCTAGACTTGTGGAGTCAGCAGACGAGGGAGGAGAACTACTGACCGAAACAAAACAGAAAAAGAGAAACCCAGAGTGCCTCTTGTCATAATGCCCTGGAATGCAGAGGGAGTGAACAGCAAGCAGGCTGGATACAGCAAAAAGACAGAGCTGGAAAACATCTTGTATGAGAAGCAAGTCAGTGTTTGCTGTATCCAAGAGACTCACTTGAAAGCAGATCAAACCTTTAAAATAAGGGGATATCAATGCTTCAGATCCTGCAGACAAGATAGACGAAAAGGAGGAGTACTTACTCTTGTAAGGAATAACATTCATGCACACGAAAGGAAAACCTACATGGACGGAGCAGAATATCAGCTGTTGCAGCTAAAGGTAGACAAGATAGAAAAAGAACTTCTGAACTATTACTGTCCAAACAACAAACCCCTGAGTCTCAGCTCTATACAGGTACCAGCCACCAACTTTATAGCAGTTGGAGACTTTAATAGCCACTCCCAGAGCTGGGGCTATAACCATCTAGATCACAGAGGTGAAGAGGTTAAAACGTCACCACAGCAAATTATAGAATGCAGCGGGCAGCAGACACGGTAGTGTCATGGGCAGAGAAATGGCTTATCACAATAAACACAGACAAAACCTCCACATCACTGTTCTCCCTCGCCCCCAAGGACAAAGCAGCAAACATACACTTTGGGACAACCATGATCAAGGATGAAAGCTACTCCCCCTATCTTGGAGTGACATTTGACCAAAGGCTTACGTGGAATAAGCATATTGAAAATGCAGAGGGAAAGGCCCGAAGACGACTAGGCATACTCAGAAAACTAGCAGGTACCAATTGGGGAGCAAATGAACAAACTCTAAAGAAGATTTATAATGGAGTAATAAGACCACACTTAGAGTTTGGCTCAGCAGCATGGTCATCAGCTGCTAACTCACATCTGCAGTCTTTGGACAAGGTGCAAAATCAAGCTCTCGGGCTCATTACAGGAGCCATGAAAACTACACCAATATCAGAGATGCAGAAGGTTGCTGGATTACAGACATCGTCCTATAGAAGAGACACCAAAAGCATGATCCAGATGGAAAAGTACAACAGTATGCCAACGCACCCAATGAAGGCAAGACTAGATGATCTGGCATTGGGACTTCTAAAACGTAGCAGCTTTGTGCATCGGGGAAAAAGACTTAAAAGACAGCAACAAGAAGACCTATCCATGAAGACAACCCCGCTGAAGCCCACCCTATACCCGTACCATGTGAACAGTCCAGCAGTGCCCTCCAAATTAATACATCAGTCAGTGGTCTCACACGTGGATGTGGGTATAATGATCTGCAAAAACGAACTGCTACATTGAGTATGATCCAAGAAAGCTATCCCGATCAATCATGGATACATACCTATACAGATGGATCAGCAACAAATGATGTTAGGAATGGAGGTGCCGGTATCTTTATCTCATATCCTGACAACCACTATGAGACTAGGCACAATCCCACTGGTAAATTCTGTTCCAACTATACAGCTGAGGTTCAAGCTCTAGAGCAAGCAGCAAATATGATTTATAACACCAACTCTGACTGCCACCAGGTAGTCTTCCTCACTGTCTGTCCTGCAAGCTCTCAAGGGTGGTAAACTCCCGCATCTGAGAAATGAACTAAACAAGGTAGCTGCCAAAAAGAGAACCATACTTCAGTGGGTACCATCTCATTGTGGTGTACCCGGAAATGAAAAGGCAGATAAACTGCAAAAAAGGGAGGAGAATGTGAACAAGAAGATAATGAAGTCACATACTTTGAGAAAAAGAGAGCTATCCAGACTATCAGAAGAGAACAGAACCAACCCAACGACGACTACCACATTCTTGACCGGCAGGGACAGATAACCATTTTTCGCTTCAGGACAGGGCATAAAAAACTGAATAAATACATGCACAAGCTACGATTGTCTGCTTCACCACTGTGCACATGTGGATTAAACGAACAAACTGCTGAGCATGTTCTACAGGACTGTCCTCTGTATGACCAGTTAAGAAAGATATACTGGCCCAATGACTCAACACTAAACTCAAAGCTATACGGAGCTAAAGAGGAACTTCAAACAACTGTCGAATTCATCGTGAGAACTCGTCTGACGGTGTAAACATCAAAGATGCGATCGCAAGAAGAAGAAGAAGAATTAACGGATGAGACCGAAGACGCAGCAAAAGAGATGATGCAGTCAGCAACTCATAGCTTGACTGCTTGCGTCAGGATCAACGAACCTTAGCTGACCAAGACCCTACTCCACCTCTGTTCAAAAAGAGTCTAGCCTACTCTGGTGCCTACTTATGGAACAGCCTTCCACACCACCTAAAAAGCCTACCTACACAATATTCTTTTAACAAAGCACTTTTCAAACACTTCCTCAACACTGATTATCTACCCCCATAGAAACAGTATTTGCCTGTCAACATCTCATCCATAGGTCAACATTTCTTTTCCTCTTCCGCTCATTTTTGTGTGTGAATAATTTGTTTTATATCCATGTAATATCATTATTATATTCACTTTAAAATATTATTATATAATGTAATGTATGTGTGAATGTACCCACATAATACTGTACTTTAGAAATGTGAGTCGTGAGAATGTACCCGCATACCAAAAATACAGATTAATTGTAGACGGATTGACCGCATGAGTGAGTGTCGGTATACAGAATTTATTTATTTTTATTTATTGTTTTATTTATTTTATTTTATTCTGATGTAGAAAGTTATGAAGGTTGGGTGTGGGGTTGATTACTACTTTTTTTTCCCCCATTTACTAGCTTGTTTGTTTCAAAAAAAAACCCTACTCATTTTTTTATTATTATGCTTGCATACTGTAAATGAATGCTGTTATGGTAACTTTATAATGTTGCATGCCTTTAAATTAATGCTTAAAGCATCATGTGGGAATGAAAGGATATAGTATGCAAGATTAATGAGAGTGGAAGGGCAGAATGTTAGACGGGCCTGCGCGCCCAATTCTTTACCCTTCGAAAATAAAGTTCGTTCGTTCGTTCGTTCAAGTGGTGGTCCTGGAAACAGGCTGCATCACTGCATTCTGGCCGAGAGAGTAGGGATCGAAGAGGGAAGGCAAACCCGGTACCAAAAAATGCCGTGCGGAAGTCGGATGTGTCGGGCCGAAAGGCGCAAATATCGCAGCTTCGCTGTACACGGCGACACAACGCAACCAACGTCCTTTTCAGGACGAACGAGGAAGAAGAAGAATAATACACGGATACACAGGAAGGGTGATGAATCTTAGAGGACGAAATTTAGAATACAAGTATTCACCTGAATAGCGATGAAGATTAGAAGATGAAATTTAGAATACACGAAAACACCATGCACTCGTGATGGGCCCAAACAGAGGACAACAATGAAATAAGACAGTAGAGATAAAGTTAACAATAGATGTTACATTATGAACAGATTTTCTAGAAACAAAACAGCATGGTTGGAAGACAGTGAATCAAAAGTAAAATGGTATTCTTGTCATACCCTTTACATCTCATAAAACGACTACCTTTTATTAGATTTGCTTTAATTCATTGGCCCATGATACTTGCATATCTGTTTGTTTGGTCCTCATTTAAACATTAATTTTAAACATGAACATCCCTGCGTGGCCTTGAACCACCAATCGTTAAGTTAAGCCTAGTGTTTGTCCTTTCCGCCACGTAGACATTTACTAGTGACTGTTTGCTAGTATATACCATCATCATTATCATCATCCTTACGGTGCATGCAGCCACAACATCAGCTGCTTCCCGTACAAGAAGCCTGCACAAATCTGTCACGTGCTCTTGCAGAGATAGTTTATGAGGCTATTTGGTTTACCTGATGAGGTTACCAGTTCCAATACACAACTTCATATTAGTCGCCTTATACGACACGCTTAAGTATGCAGTTGTCCCAATCTTTCTATATCTCTTCAGAGAACCCCTGGAACTACACGAGACAAGAAATCGTATATTTCAATCTTTTATTTTAGTTAAAACATCTATTTCTTAAAGTAAAAGTCAGTTATTAGAAAATCTCTTCTTATTATGAGATGGGAGAAGGTTTTGGCTAAAAACAGTTTCACCTTTAAAAAAACATTGATAAGTTAGCTTGCAACGAAACTACCACATTGTGAAACCATTATTTGGTTAGCTAAAATCTATTCCATTATACATTTTTCTATTTGACAACCTTAAAACTACCTTGTTGTAAACTGTGTTGCGCGAGTTGAATGTTAACAAAGACCAGGTAACGCGCGCAAAACGAGTGATCAATGAAGAGCTCTCCGCTCAATTCTCCGAACTTGTTCAACGATTTTCTCTTGTCTGCAAACAGTTCTGTGTCATTATTCTGGAACGAAAAACAGTTCTTTCCATTAATCAGCATATACTCTTATCTTCTTAATTGTCAGAGATTTGCATTTCAAGGAGATATTTATAGCTCCTTAATTGTACTCAGGGTAGAACGTGGCTTTATAACGTGGAAATTTCGTTTAGACCAATTAGTCTTTTCAGGCATTATGTGTTGTTTTTGGACACTTCTTAGAAAACTGATAGAATCGTGTCAATTTATGTTCCATATGGAGCATACAGCAACCACTACAGCTGGTTCAATTGCAGGAAGCCTGCACCAAGGCATTCATTTGCTCCTGCCACAGTGGTTTCTGTTTGTTTTACATGATCAGGTTTCCAGTCCCATACGTAATCTCATATTAATCGACTCTTACTTACTTACTTCCTCTTCTACCGTGAGGTGTAGAGGTTTGTAAGAGAGAGCGCCATACTCTTCTATCGGATGTCTTCCTCCTGGCTTGGTTCCATTCTAGTCCTCGGTCCTTCAAAAATTGTCTAATGTTGTCCTCCCAGCGGACTTTGGGTCGTCCTGGAGGTCTGGATCCCTGGCTCTTAGCTTCCGATGCTTGCCGTGGTATCCGATCTTCTCCCATTCTGCATACATGGCCAAACCTTCTCAGTTGGGACTGTTCTACTTGGGTCTGCAGGGGTTGGGTTTTTGGGCCTTGACGTATCGTTTGGTTGCGGACCATGTATTAATCGACACACCGAGAATAATTCAAACATGATTTGATTATTCAGTGCAAATATATAGAGCTCTATAGCTAAGAAATTTGGCGTGTCACATTCAGTCTCCAGACATTAACCAACCGTTGCCACCGCCACATCCTCCATTTGAAAAGGTTAGGTCAAGTAACAAATGTAGGCGTGAAGAACAGAAGCTGCTCACAACAAATGCAACTGGAGATTAAAGAGGGATAGTGGACATGTGCAGGACAGACTCTTCGGAAATAACTAAACAGTATGACCTGACATAGCTTTGATTGAAACCCACAGAGGAAGAGAAGGTTTGGGAGACCAAGGAAAACTTGGAGAAGAAGGGTGAAGGAGACCACCCAGGTAGTAGAAATCACGTGAGCCGCGGTAGCACAGTGGTTAGTGCACTGGCTTCCTAGCTCGGTGGTCCATGGTTCAATCCCCAGTTGAGGTTAGATTTTTTAGACTGCAAACGTCTCCGGGGTCGACCCAGCCTCATGAATTGGGTACCAGAGTAACTCTGGGAAGGTTAAGTCGGCCGGCGTGATGCTGACCACATTACCCCTAGTGTGCCGATGAAAATATATGAAGAAAATATAGGGCTAACACCATATTCCCAATATGCCTCAACGGGCGTTCTTCTTCTTGTTCTTGTGGTCACATCTTTGATGTTTACACCTTCAGACGAGTTCTCATGATGAATTCGACTGCTGTCTGGAGTTCCTCTTTAGCTCTTTACAGCTTTGAGTTTAGTGTTGAGTCATTAGGCCAGTATATCTTTCTTAACTGGTCGTATAGAGGACAATCCTGTAGAACATGCTCAGCAGTTTGTTAGTTTAATCCACATGGTGGTGAAGCAGACAGTCGTAGCTTGTACATATGTTTATTCAGTTTGTTATGCCCTGTCCTGAGGCGAAGAATGGTGATATGTCCCTGCTGGTCTGTGGCAGTGGTTGTTTGGGAAGTAATTGTTCAATGCTCAATGTTTGTTTCTAGTCTATTGAATGGTCATTGCTGGCCAGGCACGTGTTTTGATCGTACAGTGGAAAACTCTAACGTTGTGTGTTATGCGACAACCCAGCAGGTTCGTTCTTCCGGATGAGAAGGCTGGCTAATTGTTGGTGTTGATTGGTGATTGACAATTTTATTCTTTGGTGTTTGTATTATTTTCTATCATTCTCCAGTTGTTTCTACTGAGTTAGTTTTCGTGGTCGTGTATCTTTCATTGTTGGTTGGTGATAGAACATTTTATATCAGATATGATTGATTAAAAACATTGATCACAACTGCAAACACTTCTCCAAGCACAGAAACATCTATGGAGACGTACTATGTCAATTTTGACTTGGACGACATGTATGTCGTAACACCACGACAGAAATACAGGCACGGTGTTGTACATCACGATGAAATCACATGAATTATCCTAAAATAAGATCCAGAAAGACGTTTTCATGCCTGTTTATTGGTTTTTGATCTTCTTTGTTCACAATGTCTTTACAAGTACTTTTCGTGGCAATAGATTGTAGGTTATAACTGGTAACGAATGGCTTGCTACTATTATAGTCTTCAATAAAATGTCCCTACAGTGATTCTCAGCCGTTTGGTACGAGTGCTACAACGTCCTGTCAAGGGGAAATTACTCTGTCAAAAGTTTTCGTTCAGCAGTAATCTATTATTCGGTCCTTTTTGATGAAAAACTATATTAAAAAACTATATCCAAAAACTATCAAAACGGAATAAAAAACGGTATCAAAGACAGGCATTTGGAAATCTCCTTTTAGATGGAAAAATCGGGCGCCCTAGACTCAGAGGACTAGTTGTTACAATGTTGTAGGCTCTGAAAAAGGTTTCTTGATGCTTTCTATTTCTGTCCCTAACAATTTTTGTAAGTTCTATAGTTGAAAAGACCATTCTAATCTCTATCAGAGCTTCCCTCTGGTCGGCAATTGCCGACCTAACTGAATTAGATCAGCCTACTGCTTTAGTTTCTCGTTTTACTAAAGGAGTGTCACGCGATTCTGTACGATGACCAGAGCTGGATTAACCATTAAACAAAATAAGCATGTGCTTAGGGCACCAAGGGAAGGGGGCACCACAGAGTTTTCCCCTCAGGACTCACTTAGACCAGCTAAGTTTATTAAGGAAACAGCAAAAGGACAATTGTTTTTATCAATCCTTAAACCAAGTCTCAGTGATGACAATTTTATTTACATCTAAAATTCACCATTATTCCATTGCTATTTTAACCTGTTTAGACTAATTTGGTTATTAAATTTGTTACATGTTATTTTAAAACACAACAATCATAGTTGATTCAGCTATAATAGGTATGAAAGTAAAAGTATGAGCAAGACTCTTTAATATATATACATCTAGACATATATTTACCTATAGAGCACATACTTATAAAAAGGAATTTCGCTGGATTTACACCAGCTGGGGGCTTGAACGGGCTAAAACCATTGCTTAATTCTTCACAAGAGACAACGGATCAGATATAATTTAAGTGTGCTCTGCCCTATGCAGCTTTGTTCTTGACTTCTGAAAACATCTTGTGAATACTCCCTTGAGATAGAAGCATCATTATCCTACTATCTACAACTCTGCCAAGAGTAATCATGTGCGAAGGTAGACACCTTTGAAGACCCATATTAGATACTCTTGAGTGTTGGCCACTGGTGGACCACTACTGCAGAGCTAAGGGGAGTCAATCCGTGACAACCCTGGAGGTAAAAATTTGTCAGAGATAGCGCAAAACTCTTCTATCGGCTGTCTTCCTCCTGGACTGGTTCCAATCTAGTCCTCTGTCCTTCAGACATTGTCTAGTGTTGTCCTCCCACCGAACTCTGGGTTCGCCTTGAAGGTCTGTATACATGGTTCTTGGTTTCCCATATTTGTCGTGGTAGCCGATCTGCTCTTGTAATCAGATTTTAAGACAAAACAGATGATTAGTCTGTTGTGTCTTTGCAAGTTGTGGCGGCTGTCTCCTCACTTTCTTTACTTTCTGCTCTAAAATGACATCTCTGACCACTAATTATATTAGTCACTGCTCTACAAACATGAGGATATAGATGACCTAGAAAAACCTTTACTTGGTGGCACAGGACATGAAGGCTTAGCATGTAATTGCTGAAAGCCATTCCACGTAGAGCTGAAAGTTACGGCATGAACGAATTGCCCCATAATTTGCTTCCATGTAACAGAATCGGCATTTCGTAATACTGTAAGTTCTCTATACTACTTCTGCTGACAAACATGTGAAGTAGTATATAAAGCTGAAAAAAATGTGAATTTAACTAACGATTTTCCAATTCACATTTGTTTATAGAAACCCGAAACTGATACTGGGTGCTTAGTTGGTCATATGCCCTAATATTCTCGCAGCGATGCGAAATGGTCCCTGGTCCGCAATCCTGAAGTGCCTACCACATTTATTACTTTTCTGGTGTCTAGTGTTGTCCTTCTTTGTTTTTGCTTTCCTTGCGAGGGCGTACCATTTACATGTTCTCGTTAATTATTTACTAGTGATGCAAACTTAATGCTAGCCAACGCAAGGTAAATCACATTAATCAATTTCCTGTCATCTACTTATGGAGCAGGGACTACCACTACAGCTAGACCACCATGCAGGAATCCTGTCCCAAACATTCACATTCTCTAGCAGTGATGGTTTATATAGCCATTTGTCTGACTTGATGAGGTTGCTAGCTTCATGCACAGTCTCATAATTGTCGCCGTTTACGACATGTGTGGAGGAGCATTAGTCGCTGTCTTTCTTTGTCTCGTTAGACACTCCGGCACATAGCGTGTTAAAATAATATGACCTATGAGGCGTGGCAAAGAGCAGGATGTTCATGGTTGCCAGAAATAGAATTGTCACGTGTATTATATTCACGGTCTCATTCTATTTTTATCATATCACGAGACAGAAGAACGTTAACCGCGTTGTGCTCGCCAAAACAGCCACGAATCTTATGTCATTCTCATTCATCCGTCCCCTTTGTGCTGCTTATAGAGCATCGAGCCACTTCTGCTGCTGCTCCCTTAAGCAATCCTGCATCAAGCATTCATATGCTATTGTAACAGTGGTTTCTGTGCAATTTGTTTTACATAATAAGATTGCCAACCTCATACACAACGTCATATTTGTTAACTAGTACAACATGCCTCATGGTGTAGTAGTCCTATTTTTTCTTTCTTTTCTCAGAAACTTCTGGAACTACACGTTCTTTCTGTGCCCATATATTAAGTCTGCGTTTCTCAGAAACCCCTGGAACTACACGTTATTTCTGTGCCCATATATTAAGTCTGCGTTGTCGAGGAGATTTGTCACTCTAAGGTCATAATTTTCAAAAATCTTCTGAGTATCACAAAAATAATTGTTTTGATGTTACTTTCATGAATGGTTCTCTATGTAACAGTTATTTTCATAACTGTTACTTTCTACATCACTTTCATTAAGGTTGAGTTCTGTAACAGTCACTTTCAATATCCTTTCTTATATAACAGTTACTGTCACAATTGATAGTAGTTACCTTCTGTAATAGCTGGTTTCTTAATATTTTTTTTTCTTCTTAAGTTATACATTTATACTATTTAGTTTGGTTTCGTTTCGTTTTAATGACTGTCTTCATTGTACACGGATTTTTAACGTGCGCAACCTCCTATTTTTTTCCTCCTTATCTGAGAAGGCTAGGTATCCGATCTCACTACCCAGGACACCAAGGGATAGTATGGCATGATTAGGAACACTGGTTCCGAAAAAAAAAAAATTCCATAAATTATTTTCTCTCTTCTGGGAATAGAACCCGGTACCTTTAGAATTAAAGGCGGACATCATATCTTTTGGCCACTCCGACCTTATTATAATGTTTAAAAACTGGGTAGCAGAAGCCCTTAAAAGTCTTGATTTTGTTTTTCGATCCATCTTTCATAATTATCATTGCGTTTGTCAAAATGTTTTCGTTGTTAGTTATTGTTGTTCAGAATCGACATCACTGTACTCCGAATAATTCAGTCTCCATCTGTAATAATTTTAAAAACATAATCTCGTTCAACCCTTGATGGGATATAATTAGGATATATAGTGCGGTTAATTCAAAATAATAATTCTGATTTCCGATATCAAAATATGGTTTCATCTTCCTGCTTCACTCACTTCAAATAGAGTAAATTAAAAATATAAAACTGTGTTAATGTATGTGTGTGTGCACACCTCTTTCCAAAACAAATTAAAAACAAACAAACAAATTTTAAAAAAAATTAGAAAAGAAAAAACAAATACAACAACAACAAATAAAAAATAAATCAACAGTCTCTCACAACTGCCATGTAGTTAGTTATCAGCAAATGCCGAAGGGTACGAACGCTAATTGTTCCAGTCGTACATCGATTGTACAGCCTACACACCAGATGCATTCCCTCATATCATACGTCCGTCCCAGCTAGTCTTACGTTGGATGCCAAATTCCAGCAATCTTAGCCTTGTTGATTCATCGGTTGTTAATTGTCCTCAGTATCTCTCCCTTATCCATATCCATTCTGTTTTGGTTACTTTCTGTGTTCTCTCATACATTACAAGGCCTGCCTCAGGTTTCTCTCATCGTCTTACTGTTTTTATGTTACCAGGGTTGGCGAAGAGAATGCTGCCTGTCAGCTCTTCTCGTAGACGTGCAACCAATTAGTGATGTTAACCTTCTTAATCTCTACGGTTTTCTTTATGTTTTTTATAGTGACATGAACCTATTTTCTCTAGTATTATGCCTCAAATGTTACGATATTCCTTGTCTCCGGGTGATTTGTCACGGATACCACGGACATAACATGAATGCATTATTTATCAGTTGTCGCTTGTCTCCATGGAGATGAATGAGTGTCGAAATGAATTATCTAACAGTACTAGGTCAAAAAATGACTATTGTTTGTGGGGCGTTCAGAACCTTATCACAGACGAGTATTCATTGCTGAGCAAGTGTAATGTGAAAATAAAACTCTTCAGTCTAAAACAGTAATAATCAACAAATTAAAGATAGGAACTGCTGATGAGTGTGACTGTGGCACTGATAAAATGACTGCCGAACATCTGCTTCAAATGTGCCCAACATATAAGGAACAGAGAAAACGCATATGGCCATCATCAGCACCATTCCTGGAGAAAATCTACGGAGATATCAACAGCCTCAGGCTGACCACTGCTTTCTTTGAACTTATTCAAGTTGACATCTAAGGGTGAACGAAGAAGATGACGAAGAAGAAACAGTAATAATGACACGAATACTTTATATTCCTTATTAGCCATAACATTTAATTACTCGTTTGTTTCACGGTTTTGTGTTTAAATTTTACAGTGTTGTATTTTTATTGGTGGCAACAACACCAGTTATAATTCATCACCCTTTCGCCCCACAAGGAGCAAATTCCTTTAGCAAATATGCCAAGTCTCCCTATCCAACGCAATCATTTCAAGGTATGTGTCTTCCTCATTCTTTTAATGTATTTCTCCACTTCTCCTATAAAAAAATCTCCTTGGTCTCGCTCCACCTGGCGATTCCATAACAAGGACCGTTCCTTAACACTATCAACAAATTTCCTCAGTGTGTTCCCCATCCGACATATCGTGCTCCTCTCATTTCTTGCTCCACCAGCACCCGGACGCCTCATGTCGTCAGTTCCACTTGAGCGATCCTGCCACACCAGTTCAATCTTCTACTCTACGCAAGCACACATCTATTAAAGTCTGTAGCTTCTTTGTTGTTGTTTTTACTGGTCTCTGATTACTGAAATCAGGAGCAATTAAGTAATCAGAGACCAATAAAGTGTCAATAAAATCCTCAGTAATCGGAGTATGGGCTAGGAATACTCACGCTATCAGTGTCACAATGTGAACGACTGGAATGCAATCAAAATGAAGGGATGCGACTAGTTTTGGGTGTACGCAAGATTCATTCTCCCATTGTGACAATGAGATACATGCTCGGACAGCTGTCAATTAGATTCAGATATGCGATGGCCCAGGTAAAAGCCTATATGTGGGTAACCACCGACAAAAGACACCCCCTACATGAGAACGTAGCCGACATCAAAGGAGCAAGAATAAAGACGGGGATGTCGTGGGTGGCACAGGCAGAGGCTACGATTGGTCCGGTGACCAGGGTTGAAAATATCCAAAGGAGAAGAGTGGAGTAAGTCAGGGGAGAACTGGATAAACTACCAGCAGGTCATCATTAGCCTTGGCAGAGAGTGCAGATCGTAGGGCAATGGAAAAGCAGAGCTGGACATTAATCAGCTGATAAGTGATCATGCTGGGGATGATGACGCCATTGTGTACACTGATGAGTCTGTAGTGCGTGGAGGATGGGGCTTCTCTGCGAGAATAAAGGGCAGGTCGTCGCTGAACAGAGTGGAGCCTAAATGACAACAACCTCCAGCATGAGAATGGAGGTAGAGGCAGTTACTGCAGCACTGAGGTGGCTGTCTGCAGCTCCATCAACCAGCGCAGTTATATTATCAGACTTTCAAGCCATGCTTCAAAAAGTTCAGAATGGATGGCTGCAGCAGGAATGGAAAACATCAATAAAATCCTCATGTCTTCAATAACTGGTCTGGATTTACTGTCCTAAAAAGTCAGGTTATGTTGCAACTTTCGTCCCACGCACGTTGTTGTTTACTATTAGACCAGGCTCCAATTAGAAATGTTGTTATGTTTACATCTCGAATGCCTGCCAATAGTTTCAGTCATGCGTGGTTTGATGGCGTGCATTCACAAAATTTCCTCATAGGAAAATTCTGCGTGTTATTTAAAAAGGTTCACTTTCCAAATATGGACTTGTTATATCCGTCGATTCGCGATAATGATTGCAACTACAACTCCCTACATTATCACAAATAATGTCTTCGTAACAATTCTGTCCGGAAGCAATTACAACATTCCGTCTTTCAGGTGCATGTCTGTAATATGTCCGCAGACGGATAATCTATCTCCTCCTACTTGTGCAAACACCGACCCTCGTTTGACCATCTGGGCTGTGACTCTTCACGGCAGTAATTAGAAGGTCACACTAGCCATATCAGCGATACGCAAGCTCGCTTGGCTATTTCCGTGTGAATCCGGCGTCCAATGTCTGGTACGCGAGAATTTTTTCAACATGACTGTAGGTCAAGATTGCATCATCTGTCTACTCTTTCAGCAGGGATGAACAGGTAAACAGAGAAGACGAATTATTACAGGAAGAAGTATAAACAATGACTCAAAAATACCTGTCGGAAAGTAAAGGTTCCGACCATTGAAACGTGTACAAAATTCGCACGCCCATAAAGGTAGCTAAATACTGCCGGAGCGAACAAAGAGCTCGACCCAAATTATGTGACACATGGTCAAACATGGGTACATGGCAATGAGAGAGCTGACAGACTGGCCTCGAGAGCACACATAGTGGGGACACTGGACATGGATAAGGGAGAGATACTAAGGACAACTAATGATCGCCTGCTATGTAATGACACTGCAATGGATGAATCAACAAGGCTGAGACTGTTGGAGTTTGGCATCAAACGTGGAACTAGCCGAGATGGACATGAAAGAGGATACATCCGTCGTATGTACAACTAGCGTGCTACAGGTACAGTTAGCATTCATACTCTTCGACATTAGCTGATGGAGAATGAGCACCTATGGGTTTGCCCGGAGTGCAGTGAGGTCGTTTATGATTAATAATAACAATAACAACTGGTCTCTATTTTTCAGAGCCATAGTGCCATACAATAGTACTGACTCGACATTAAAGCTGAAGATTTTGTGTTGAACTTGATTTTTCATTGATCCCAATATATTCCATCAATTATATTGGTGACTGATACATTTATGTTAAACTAAAGAGATTAATCCTGGTAGGTTCAACCAAGCTGGACTGGTCTGCGTGGGTAGGGGTCAGACAAAAGCTGGTACCCTGGTCCTCCAGGTTGGGGGTTTTAGCACAGGGCCGACACCCCTGTCTATGTAAAAAATCGCACATGTTACGGAAACATCAACAAATGAAAAAACTTTGATGCGGGACGGACATCCGGAGTCTCAGGCTCGTATGACTGACAGTGGTGAAAGCCGAAAGGAAGCCATTGGCATGAAAACGGATGCCCTGACCGCAAAATACGAAACCAGAATTTGTTTTTGGAACGTCAGAACTATGAATGAGGCAGGAAAGCTGAGACAAATCACAGCAGAGATGAGGAACTACAAATTACATATCCTGGGAATAAACGAGAGCAGATGGACAGGGATGGGGAGAATAAAAACAGCTACAGGGGAAACAGTACTTTATTCTGGTAGAGAGGATGGTCAGCACAACGAAGGTATAGCCATTATCCTGAAGAAAGGAATGGAAAGGTCTTTACTGGAATGGAAACCCATCAACAACAGACTGATAAGAGCAAGACTGAGAGGGAGATTCAGCAACACCACAATTATACAATGCTATGCACCAACAAACGACAGCGATGAAGAGATCAAGGACGAGTTCTATCAACAGGTACAAAAGGAAATGGAAACTACACCCGGGTACGATCTTATTATAGTAATGGGAGACCTAAATGCGAAAGTTGGAACACACAATAATTATAACGAAAGAGTAATGGGGAAATGCGGCAGTGGAACAGTAAATGAGAATGGGGACAAATTAAAAAGCTTCTGCAGTATTAACAACCTGGTCATTGGAGAACACTTTTTCCACACAAAGAAGTGCACAAGTTAACATGGGAATCACCAAACGGACGAGACAGAAACCAGATAGATCACATAATGATCAATGGCAGATGGAGACTGCACTACAAGACGTGAAAGTAAGAAGAGGCGCAGAGGTGGGAAGTGATCATCACCTAGTAGTAGCAAGACTGAAGGTGAAACTCAGAGCTGCTGGGCCAGTTGCAGTCAAACAGAAAAGATATAACATCACGAAACTCAAGGACCCCCTCACCAGAAAAGCGTTCGTGGTTGACGTAAAGAGACGATATCAGATTACCAGAAGCCAGGAAAGAACAGAGACCGATGATGTCGACCAGAAATTCAACACCATCCCAACAATATACAAGGAAAGCAGCAAGTCATGCTTGGGGTTCCAGGAAAGAAAGAGCCAAGACTGGATAACACCAAATACGCTAAACACCATAGCGAAGAGAAAGGAAATGAAAAGAAAGAAAACAGAAGCTAAGTCTCCCAGGTCAAAGGCAATATATAGTGAACAGTACAGTCAGCTGGACAAGGAAGTAAAACGTCAAACCCGTGCTAACAAAAGGACATTTCTGGATGACCTTGCAAGACAGGTAGAAGAGGCAGCACTGAGAAATGAACAAAGCACAGTATACAAAATAACTAAAATCATCAGCGGAAAACGAGGTGCAAAGAATATTACATTAGTAAGAGATAAGCAAGGAAATCTCATCATGACAGCAGAGGGACAGGAAACAAGATGGGCAGAGCATTTCAGAGAAACTCTGAATAAGGAACCACCAGAGACACAATTGAATGTTCCTGAGGCTGAAAATGATCTAGATGTTAATACAGACATTCCACGAAAAGAAGAAATCATCACAGCAGTCAAAGGGTTAAAGAATGGAAAAGTTCCCGGCCATGATAACTTAAATGCAGAGCTATTTAAGACAGACCTTGAGCTAGCAGCAGAGGTATTAGGACCACTATTTGCAAAAGTCTGGAAAACAGGGACAACACCAACAGAGTGGAGAAAAGGAACAATTGTCAAATTGCACAAGAAGGGAGATCTTGCAGACTGCAATAATTGGAGAGGAATCACTCTTCTCTAAGTTCCCAGCAAAATACTAGGCAGAATAATTATACAGAGAATTTCAAAAGCAGTATACCACAAACTGAGGAAAGAACAAGCAGGATTTAGAAAGAACAGAAGATGTGTAGACCATATATTTACCCTCAGGAACATTATAGAGCAGTGCTCAGAATGGCAGAGACAGCTGTACATTAATTTCGTTGATTTTGAAAAGGCTTTTGACAGTATACACAGGGACAGTTTATGGAAAATACTGAGGGCTTATGGAATTCCAAGCTGCATAGTGTCAATCATAAAAAGCCTTTATGCCAACTTTACGTGTAGCATTGGGCAGAGCAACCTAACCTTTGAGGTGAAGACGGGAGTACGACAGGGATGCCCTTTATCAACCACTCTATTTTTAACAGTCATAGACTGGGTGATGCGCCAAACAACAGAGGGCAGTCCAAGAGGAATAAGACGGACTACATTTTCTACATTGGAAGATCTGGAATATGCAGATGACATTGCACTACTAGCACATTCACATCAACGCATCCAGGAAAAAACGGATTGACTTAATAAGTATAGCCAGCAGGCGGGCTTGAACTTCAACCTAAAGAAGACAGAGGTCATGACGCTCAATGTGAGCAACCCTAAGCCCATATCAGTAAGGAATCAGCAATTGGTACAGACAGATACCTTCACATACCTAGGAGGGACCCCAAGATGCAGCAATAGTGAATGCAGTCAGCGACTCATAGCTTGACTGCCTGCGTCAGGACCAGCGAACCCGAGCTGGTCAAGACCGTGCTCCACCTCCACGTGGTGGTCCTGGAAACAGTCTGCAGCAGTGCAGGCTGGCTGAGCGAGCATGGATCGAAATGGGAAGGCAAACCCGGTCCTTAAAAAATGCTGTGCAGAAGTCGGATGTGTCGACCGAAAGGTGCAGATATCACAGCTTAGGCGCAAACAGACACAACGCAACCACCGCCCTTTTCAGGACGAACGAAGAAGAAGAAGAAGACATACCTAGGAAGCATAGTAACACCAGACGGCGGGGCAGGCAAAGACATCAACATCAGAATGAATAAGGCAAGAACAGCCTTCTTTAGCCTAAACAACATCTGGAAGTCCTCCCAATACAGCACAAGCACAAAATTAAGATTATATCAGAGCTGTGTGCTTTCTGTGCTTCTCTATGGTGCGGAATGCTGGTGAGTTACAGAGAAGGAAATGTCGAAATTGTCCTCTTTTCACACAACATGCTTAAGAAAAATTCACCGAATCTTTTGGCCAAATACCATCACTAACCAAGATCTGCTTACTCGTAGCAAGCAAGAGGACATGCACACCATCATAGTTGGCAGACGCTGGAGCTGGGTTGGTCATGTACTCAGAAGAGACCCCGATGCCATCACAAGAACAGCTATGCTTTGGACCCCTGAAGGAAAACGAAAGAGAGGCCGACCAAAAACAACCTGGCGGAGGACTGTGGATGCTGAGATGCAAAGAATGAACCAGAGTTGGGGCACTGTACGAAGGATGGCCACCGACCGAGCAAAGTGGAATCAATTTGTTGTTGCCCTACAAGACGCCACTAGGCGTGATGGCCACTGACTGCTTTGACGGTCGGCGGCTAAGGATCAAAGAAGAAAGAAGGGCTTGAACTTCAACCTAAAGAAGACAGAGGTCATGACGCTCAATGTGAGCAACCCTGAGCCCATATCAGTAAGGAATCAGCAACTGGAACAGGCAGACGCATTCACATACCTAGGATACATAGTAACACTAGACGGCGGAGCAAGCAAAGACATCAACAACAGAATGAACAAAGCAAGAACAGCCTTTTTTAGTCTAAACAGAATCTGGAAGTCCTCTCAGTACAGCACAAGCACAAAATTAGGATTATATCAGAGCTGTGTGCTTTCTGTGCTTCTCTATGGCGCCTAGAGCTGGAAAGTTACAGAGAAGGAAATGTCGAAATTGTCCTCTTTTCACACAACATGCCTAAGAAAAATTCTCCGAATCTTTTGGCCGAATACCATCACTAACCAAGATCTGCTTACTCTGAGCAAGCAAGAGGACATGCACACCATCATAGCTGGCAGACGCTGGAGCTGGGTTGGCCATGTCCTCAGAAGAGACCCCGATGCCATCACAAGAACATCTATGCTATGGACCCCTGAAGGAAAACGAAAGAGAGGCCGACCAAAAACAACTTGGCGAAGGACTGTGGAGGCTGAGATGCGAGGTATGAACCAGAGTTGGGGTACTGTACGAAGGATGGCCGCCGACCGAGCAAAGTGGAATCAATTTGTTATTGCCCTACAAGACGCCACCAGGCGTGATGGCCACTGACTGCTTTGACAATCGGGGGCTAAGGATCAAAGAAGAAGAAGAAATAGATTAAGAAAAAAAATTACTTTTTCTGCAGATTTTATTATCCTAGTATGGAGGAAATTTAATAACACTACATTTTACACAGTTGCGAAAGTAAATGGTCAGTCTGTATACATTGCTGTAGTGAATATTTTCTAGTCCATAAAACTGTTACAATTACGTACATTTTAACTTGCTGGAACAGCTTGGGGTGCAGATGAGAGAGTGCTAAAGAATTGATACACAGGGCGAGTAAGACCAGTCGTAGAATATGACATTACAACACGGGCAATAACAGCAAACTCAAACTTCGATAAAATCAGCAGACACCACAATCAAGCAAGGAATGAAGACAACACCGGCACCTGTCGTAAATTTTAGATAGGTTAGAAGATATTTATGGTCCCGTCTGAGCAGAGGTGATAGTGGTAAAGATGTGAGAATAGAGGTGTAAGAAATAGATTTCACGAGTGAATAGTTTAAAAAAAAAAAGATCTGTCTCTGGAATGAGTAGTTTCTCTAGTCCAGCCTATCTATACGACTAAATTTTAGTATAAGACAATCTAGTACCTCCTTATATCTAGAACTATAAATTAAAGTAAACACAAACACACAATTATGTGACAACAAGATACACAAACGTGAAAAACTATGGTTAATGGGTATCGGTCTGACTAACACACAAAGTTAAGTTCTTTTTGTTGTTTATTATCATTAAACTTTACAGCATCAAACATATAGAGAAATCAATAAAATCATGTTTACAGACATATGAAAATAACCGAATAAGTACCCTCCCCCTTGTTGAGAAAAGATCCCAAAAGAAGTTAATACCCCAAAGGTCAAAGATTAGCACTAGGTTACAGAATAGACTGTGAAGAACAAGTTCCCGCTAAACTACTACTCAGTAAAGTACACAAGTCTAGCGAAATAGAAAAAGAAGTTATTACAATGCTTGTAACAAATGAAAGTATTCACTCTCTCTCTCTTTCTCTCTCTCTCTCTCTCTCTCTCTGTCATACGTGGCCACAAACAATCTCGCTTACCCAATCGTGGTGTTGATATCTCTTGAAAAAATACAATAGTTCCTGAACCTATCTATGGTGAGTGCCGCTTTTGAAACAGCGTAACTTTCTGGATCACTCCGTTAATACGGCTGTCAAACGTCAGGAGTATATGTTCTTTCGTGGGCTGGAAAAATTGAATAAATAATTCTGGGTAAGGTACAGTCCAGTTAAGATTTAATATTAATGTTTATTTGTCTCTTTAGCCCAACCGGTTCACGAAGGAACTTGGGACTCGTAAGCCAAGAAGAAGACACCATTAATCCTTCTCAGAATGAAGAAGAGGACCGAACTAAGACCGCTGGCCGCTGGTTTTTTTGATCAGGTACTATTTAGGAAGAAAAGAACATTTATAAAAAAATGCTACTATCCTATCCACACGTAAGTTTTCCGCTATGGCATGTCGGGAAAAACGGGTATGCGCCCTCCCCCGTTATTGCCCGCGAGAAAATGAACAGCGCACAAAGTCAATTATTATTTAATTTATCCATACGCGCACTTTAACAAAAATCGCCTGTCATTACTAGCTATAGATTGTCAGCGTCTGTTGTTTTGTCACATGATATTAATACTAGTCACTTATATAATTTCACACAATGAAATATAATGCGAATTCTATTCTGTCACTCTTCCGTCCCGCGTAATAATCCCAGTCAGCTAAACCGTATCTTCTTGTGTAAGAAAGTGGGTTGATGGAATTTACATTTAAACTGAACAACTGGCAAGAAAATATCTACGCGTTATGTTATTTCTCTAGTTTTAACGCTAGGGAATCACAGTGAATTAAAATGGTAAACTTAACACATTTTAACACCTAAGCACAATTTCTATTATCACAAATCAGAAAATGAAATCAACCACAACACAGATGAGAGCAGTTCCCATAATTGCAATATCAACAATTAAACCCATATACACTGCACACAAGCTTCAAGTTTGGAAACAACATCGTTTCCCTGAAATGATAGAAAACATTCCTGCAATTGAAAGAAAGAAGAGCCAGACTGCAACAGATAGAAAATCCATAGCGACAAAATACACAGAGAAACATTACCCCCGCAACACCTGGGCCCATGCATACACAGATGGATAAGAAAACAATGTAAAAGAAAATAGAAGTAGAGGTTGTCTTTCTGAGCTTGAGCACTGGTACCAAAAAAAAAAAAAAAAGCTATCAATGGCAACAGGAAAATTCTCAAGTAACTTCAGAGCAGAAACAGAGGCCTTAAAAACTGCAGCAGAGTTTATAATGACAGAGGAAAGCACAGAGAGACAAGTTGCTTTCTTCACCGATGCTCTGTCAGTAATTGCAACGTTGAAAAGTCAAAATAATGCAGACCTGGATGATCTAAGAGTACTGCTCCACAAACTATGTCAACGATTCAAAAGTGTTGTGATCAAATGGATCCCCTCTCATTGTAATATCCCCGGCAATGAAGAAGCTGACAGAATGGAAAAGAAAGGTGGAAATCTACCTCAGCCTGATGCAAGCGTAACTTTTGAAGAGGCAAATAGTTCTATCAGAATCAGATACAGAAACAAATGGGATGCAGAGCATCCAGGTCACACATAAAATGATGTTTACTACCAGCTCAGCAGAAAAGAACAAGTGGTAATCTTCAGACTACGCAATGGCCACAACAGATTGGGATACTACCTATTAAACGAGCTAAAGATAGGAACTACCGATGAGTGTAATTGTAGCACTGATAAAATGACTGCTGAACATCTGCTTCAAAGATGCCAAACATATGTGGAACAGAGAAAGCTCAGATGACCGACACCAGTTTTATTCGTAGAAAAGCTTCAAGAAGATACAAATAGCCTCATGATGACTACTGCTTTCTTTGAAAACATCCAAGTAGAGGTCTGAAAGAGTACGAAGAAGAAGAAGAAGTAGAAGAAGAACTGTCGTGGAGGACTGGAAACATTCCATGAGCTTATATCAAACCTTCAGCAATAGAGAACTGAGGATATTAAACCAATCAATGTCTTATAAGTGATCTCCACTGTGTAACTTGAGCTAAAACCAAATATGTTGTGTAAACAAAAGATTCACCAGTCAATGTTTGATGGTCTTTCTTTATTCTGTAACTCGAGCTGAAACCATGTATAATTGTTTAAACATAATATTTAGCGATCAATGTCTGAATATTGCTGTCCACTCTAAAATTAGCTAAACACAGATAGGCTGTATAAATAGTGCTTTCACATAGTAATATATGATGATTACTCTCTAATCTGTTACTCGACATGAAAACAGATTCACTGTGTAAACAAAAGACTCGCCGGTCAATGCTCTTTATTCTATAACTCGAGCTAAAACCAAGTATGTTGTTTAATTAGAATACTCACCGATCAATGCCTGAATATTGCTTTCAACTCTAAAATTAGCTAAACACCGATATGATGGTTTGGCTTTGGTTTTAAGGATAATCTTCATTGCACGCGGACAATTCCATCATTGCACCGATCTCCTTCCTTAGATAACACATGGAGAATCTCAACACAGGGCACGAACTCTGTAGCACCGGCAAGGAGCACAGTGTGTGTATACAGGAATTACACATTCTTTAAGTACTGTAATTTTGTGGTGGGTAGGTTTCCTAATTTTTAAATTGTTCCAAGGCAGCGGCGGTATGGCCTACTCTTCACGATTTCCAACTACCGTGGGATTTTTAACGTGCGCAACTTGCACACGGGACCTCCTATGTTTTTGCCATTAGTCAAGAAGGCTAGGCATCCAATCTCACTACACATGAGATCGGGGGAAGGGGGGAGGGGGTGGGGGATGACATCATTCGGATCAACTGGTTCTGAAGAAAAAAATTCCATCAATGATATTCCTTCTACTGGTAGTGTGCACGGTACCTTTAGAATTATAGGCATACGCCATACCTCTTAGCCACTCGACACCCTGCTAGATATGTTGCATCAACGGAGCTGTCACAAAGCAATATCTGATGACTACTCTCTAATCCAGACGTCAGCAACCTTACAATCTCGATCTTCCGCTATATCCCAAGCGATGATTTGGTAGATCTCTAGTGACGGATAGAGAAAGCAATCATTTTAAGCTAGGGATAATTCAGACTAGCTCTCTCCCATCTACATTAAAAAGCGCCGTAAGCCAAGGATTACTTACTTTACTTACTTTTTCCATCCACTATTTCCGTGTAGTGCAGCGTGGTGCTTAAGTTTACGTTCTTGAGCCCCGGGTCCTTGGCTGCTGTAAGTCCATGTTTAGCCTCCTAAAGCCGGACTCCACGTCCATGAAGAAGGTAAAAACAGTACGAAGTAGGGGTGTCGTGGAATATTCTAATCCACATATATAAATTATAAGGTAAATATAAAGCCTAACAAATAAATTCTAATAAAGAAAAGAGCAATGGTAAAATAACAGTGCTGTCACAAAGAATGTACTCGAAATCCCCCTTGTTTTCTGCTTCGTCTGCAAATTGTAACGCTTTCACGTTGATAGTAAAAGCTTACTATATTATTACCCGCTTTCTTCAATGAAACGTGTGCTGTATTTCTTGGAAAAACATTTGAGATACGCAAGCTGAACAATGACCTAATTTTAATATTTCATTCATTCCATTTTATACACAGCGTAACTAAAGACAGATGGACTAAAGGATAGAGAGAAGGGAGAGGCAAAAAGCCGAACTCGTGCAACACTAAACACGCGTCGCACGATATACAATTACTACTATCACGCGTGTAAGGCCACATGCACTAACTTTTTCAGACGGACAGTGATAAATTCACTACCCTTCCCAGAGTTAGGTTTTAAAAAACCTGGGAAACGCTTATTAGAAAAGATAACATTATATGGGTTTACGTTTGAAAACATTACAGTACCCAGACAGCACATCTTCGAAACAGGAGGTAGAAGGAATTGCATATTTTGAACGCAGCATATTAGTTCTATTAAATATATATATTTGGGTTCCTTAGGGCTTGCTGACAAAGAATATGTAAAACGTTACGCAAATAGTCTAGGAATTAACAAGTTATAACCAAAATAAAATAGTGGGGATGCCTGACAGCATAAAATCATTTCTGCTCATAAAATTTTTTTTATAACGTGTTTGAAAAAACCTTGCGTACGGAAATAGCCTACCATGTAAACTCCAAATTGATTGGAGCGCAACAAATATAAGACTAAACACGATTGGTCGGACTATAAATACTATCTTTGGTTGTTAGGGGAGACGTAGGAAGGTAAAATTTTTTCAAACACTTGTCGAAACGTGGCTCCATTGGCCAGACTCGCTGATATAATCACTTAGGAGCGTTAGTTCGAAACCACTAGTTCAAATAAGCTTGATAAAGCAACAGTGCGTTGAAGCCAGCTCATATTTTTGCTAAATAAAAGCCTGGAACATAAGCAGATGGGAATTTGTGCCAGTATTTGTGCCAGAATTCATTGCTAATCAACGTATCTGTGTTTGTTTCCATGAATTGTGGGACCGTGGTCTTGATGGTATTGAGCAGCACCTGGTCAGAGCTTTGCTGAATCCAGAGTCGGACAGCATACTCCTTGGTCCATTTAGCTATCAGTGAGGTGTCTCCAGAGCCCAGGGGAGAAATCGAGCAGAGGAGTCTGTTCCTGCCGCCATCACGCAAGATAAGCTGATGTGGCCAGCTGAGCTCAAAATTATGTACCCCAGCTTAAAATGACCTTGTAAAAATAACATTAAGAGGGGAATTAAATTGTTTTAATATCAGGAACTGAGAACATCTCCAATACTAGTCCAATAAAGACAAACTATTGAAGTCATGATGACAAATACCAACAGAGCTTGAACAAAACAAAACCAGTATTACCTCATATTACTACTACACAACTGACACACATAGGATACTTTTAATAATATATGTCATTACAATATTCATATTGATAAATTCTGTACATATAACTTGTAAGTAAAATTGATTGTGATTCCTGGTTCCCTTTGTATTTGAATCAGGACACATATTCATTCATAACAGCAATGAATACATATTGTTATTTGAAAAGTTATCAGTGACTCCTTTAAGATATCCTTTAGAGTGTTATATGTATGTGAGTGTCACAGTGTTGTCAAGTGTGGTGGAATAAATTAAATTGTTTATCTGTCTGTTGTTGTTATGACTTACACTTCATCATACACATACCCTAGACATACAACGTAGTCATCACACTATTCCAGAATAATTCTGACTGAGGTATACATATGTGGCAGCAAGTAAGGTTATATATAATACACTACTCTTATTAGATATATATACCTTCACAGCTGATCTCAGTCAGTACACTAAGTCCCCTATACATATTTATAACATCCCACTTCACCACATATATTGGGGTCTCGCTCTTGGGATTTTGAATCTTTCCCTATTAAAAATATTGGGGGTAATTCACTTCAGGGAATATAAGAATTAAAAGGTATCCTTGGGTGGAATTAAATAAGGTTGAGCTCACGGTGCCTGTGTTGTCCATTAGATATATATTTAGAGATTGAATTGTTGGTTAGACATTGTATAAATTTACCTGATAGACAATGGCGGACCTGGCCAAGTTTCGATCTGCTGCTGTTCAGACTGCAAAAGAGTTAGGATTAGATGGGCAAGTTATGGTTGCCTATGTCACTACGGAATGTGACAAATTTATTGAACGCGAAGAAAGAAGGTTTGAAGCCGAAAGAAAGTTAGAGGCTGAAAGGGAAATTAAGAAGTTACAATTTGAGGCTGAGGCTGAGACTAAGAGGTTGCAGATTGAGGCTGAGGCTAAGAAATTGGAGGCAGAAGGAGAAGACAAAAGATTGGCTGCAGAAAGGGAAGAGAAGAAATTAGCTGCAGAAAGGGAAGAGAAGAAATTAGCTGCAGAAAGGGAAGAGAAGAAATTAGCTGCAGAAAGGGAAGAGAAGAAATTAGCTGCAGAAAGGGAAGCAGAAGAAAGAAGATTGACTGCAGAGAGGGAAGCAGAAAAGGAGGAGAAGAGATTACAAAGGGAACATGAGTTACGACTAAGGAGTTTGAGTTTCAGGGCCATGCTCCTGAAAATGGTGCCAGTCCCTTTGCCTCTGATGCCACTGCTAGCCAAGGAGCCTCAACCTCAGCTATGAATTTTCATTTAGATCATTTTGTTGAGAAAGACGATGATATAGAGAGCTACCTAAATAGGTATGAACTATTAGCTACCACGTATGGGTTAGAGAGAGAAAGGTGGAGCTTAAAGTTATCTCAAGGACTTCGTGGGGCAGCTTATGAAGTTTTTGCAAAAATGAGCAGAGGTGATCAGGAAAATTATGACATGCTAAAGCAGGCTCTTTTGTTAAGATATGAAAAGAATGCAGAATTTTATAGGAAAAAATTTAGGAATGCTAAACTACTGTCAGGTGAAACCTATCACCAGTTCTCTGCACGAATAGAGACATACTTGGAGAAATGGACTTCTCTGGGGAAAACCCAAGATCTTAAGGAAATGGTCCTTATAGAGCAATTAAGAGAGTCCATGGCTCCAGACCTGAGAAAGTTTCTCATGGAACAAGGTGCAGAGAGGCTGGGTGAGTTGCTAAATGTTGCTGAAAGGTATCAAGCAGCTCAAGCAGAGGTAACAGGTAATAAAAAGAAACAAGTGGATAACTTTAGGGCACCACAGAACTTTAATAAATTTGATCCTAGGGATCAAAACAAAGGTAAGCACCAGTTTGATAGGCCACGGTATGAAAATAAAAATAAATTCCCACAATTCGATGAAAGGAAATATGATGAAAGAAAATCTTTCAACCAAGGAAAAGGTGGTGTAAGAATTGTCAGATGGACAATCATGACACTGACCGTTGCAGAAGGAAACCTGTGTATATGGCAACCCTTCAGGTCAGGTCGACCTCAAGACAGGAGGAGGATATTATGTTAGATACCACTCCAGAAGAGATGAGGAAGGCACAGGCTGGGGATAAAACACTCAAGCCTTGTTTCAGAAAATTGTCAACTTGTCATACAACTCCAGGCAAGGGAGATTTTTACATGAAAAACAAGTTGATGTATAGGAAGACTGGAGCTAGATCCAAAGGTCAGGGACAACTGGTACTTCCTAAAAGATATAGGGCAGACTTAATAAGGAGCCTACATGTGAAACCAGATGGGGACCATGAGAAGATAGGTACCATCATTCAAAAGGTGGCTCACAATTATTATTGGCCCAAAGCAAGATGGGACATTGAGAATTTTGTAGAAAGGTGTAGCATAGCACATGAGGGAACACCCACAAGTGGGAACATGGATCAGGACCTGGACACGCCACGGGGCAAAATTAGGCCTGATAATAAAAAGAAAAATAGATTTGATAAAGTGGACCAAATGGAATGGGAAGCCCCTTTTCACGGACAAGCTTCACTTAACTGTTTTACAATGGCCACTATGCGGAGAGTGCAAAAGGATGTCTTACCCCAGGATCAACCGAAAATCCCTCAATCGGACTTAAACAAACTGGAGGAAGAGGATGTAGAGAGGAAATCTCTCATCAAGAATTTTAAGTGGGGAGAAAGCCCCAAAAGAAAAATTGGTAGCGGTCGTTTTGTGAATGATAATTCTGGGAGGAAAAATCATCACTATAAAGCTTCGAGTGGAAGAGACCATACGGTGCATGGACAAATAGGTCCACACAATTAAAGGTCCATATGTAGCTTTGTTAAGAACGTGGACTGATGAAAAGGCAGAGGAAAACATTACATCTTCATACCAATATGTGAATGAGCTGACCACTCGTTTAAAAACTGGCTGGAAACTTGCCAATGAAAATTTGAAACAAGCCAGGAAGAAACATGCTGCCTATTATAACAGGAAAGCGAAAGACAGAAATTTGGCTGTGGGAGAGAAAGTACTGCTTCTTTTGCCCGGGAGTCAGAATAAGTTACAAATTGGATGGCAGGGTCCATATACATTTTTAGAGAAGGTATCTAGAACAAATTATAAGATAGATAAGAAGGGGAAAGAAAAAATCTATCATGTGAATCTCCTGAAGAAATATTTGGAAAGAGAACATCAGGAAGAGACACACTTGTTGACCTTGTCCATCGCCATGGAGATGAAAAAGGAACCACTTTCATCATTTGAGTATCCATTACACCCCTGTGAGACAGCAGCACAGGTGAAAATCAGTACACATTTAACGAAAACTCAGAAAGAGAGAGTGCAACAGGTTCTAAATAATCATGCAGAGGTGTTAACAGACCGACCAGGGCATACAAACCTATTGGAATATGATATGAAACTGATAGACCCCACACCTGTCTGTATGAAACCATATTCGATTCCGTTTGCTAAGGAGAAAGCTTTGAAGGAAGAGATAGACTATCTATTGAAGGAAGGAATTATTTCACACAGTGAATCTTCGTATAGTTCCGGTGTTGTACTCTTAAGGAAGCCCTCTGGAGAACATAGACTCTGTATAGATTACAGGAGACTGAATGCTATTACAGAAGGACAGGTGGATCCATTGCCGGATACAAATCAGCTGTTTGCCAGACTAAATAAAGCTAAATATTTCTCAAAAGTGGATCTGAGTAAAGGATACTATCAGATTCCAGTAAAGCCTGAGGTTAGACCATACCTAGCTTTTAGTACCTCAGAAGGACACTATGAGTTTAATAGATTGCCATTTGGATTGAAGAATGCGCCTAGTGTCTTCTCTAGAATGATGAGAAAATTATTGGACCCTCTGAATAATCCATGTATAACAAATTTCATGGATGATATCCTGATAGCAACAGAAACATTTGAGGAACACATTGACTCTCTGAACATGCTGTTTAATCGACTTAGGGAGGCAAATTTAACAGCCCGACCAACCAAATGTTGCGTTGGATGTAAAGAATTGGAATTTTTGGGACACACAGTTTATCAGGGAAACATGACCCCTGACCCAAAGAATTTAGAGAAACTACAGAAAGCCCCGAGACCACAAACCAAGAAGGACGTGAGATCCTTTGTCTCATTATGTGGTTTCTACCAGAAGTATATCAAAAACTTTAATTCCATATGTGCACCGTTAACTGATTTGACACGTAAAGGACATCCAGATCGCATTACATGGACACCACAATGTGAAATGACTTACCAAGAATTGAAGGAAAAGCTCACAAGTAAACCCATTTTGAAATTACCTGACTTAAGTCAAGAATTCATAGTAAGGACGGATGCAAGTAATATTGGGTTAGGTGCAACTCTACTACAGAAATCAGATGCATTGGATGGGGAATTAAGCCCAGTGGCATATGCTAGCAGAAAATTGAATAAAGCTGAAATCAATTACTCAACTAGCGAAAAAGAATGTCTTGCAGTAATATGGGCAATAAAGAAATTCAATATTTATCTGTATGGGAAGGCCTTTAAGTTGCAAACAGACCACAAACCTTTATCGTTTCTAGCCCAGGCTAAGCATGAGAACTCTAGGTTACTCCGATGGTCCTTACTTTTGGCTCCCTATAATTTTAGCATTGAGTATATATCTGGAAAAAACAAATTTGGGAGCGGATTTTTTAAGCCGCCATCCGTGTGATGAGAATCACCGTAAACCCCAGAACTAATAATAAATTTCTCTATGTGTATATAGAATAAAGGACTGACATATAATGTCTGTTTTAAGAGGGGAGATGTCGTGGAATATTCTAATCCACATATATAAATTAAAAGGTAAATATAAAGCCTAACAAATAAATTCTAATAAAGAAAAGAGCAATGGTAAAATAACAGTGCTGTCACAAAGAATGTACTCGAAATCCCCCTTGTTTTCTGCTTCGTCTGCAAATTGTAACGCTTTCACGTTGATAGTAAAAGCTTACTATATTATTACCCGCTTTCTTCAATGAAACGTGTGCTGTATTTCTTGGAAAAACATTGAGATACGCAAGCTGAACAATGACCTGATTTTAATATTTCATTCATTCCATTTTATACACAGCGTAACTAAAGACAGATGGACTAAAGGATAGAGAGAAGGGAGAGGCAAAAAGCCGAACTCGTGCAACACAAAACACGCGTCGCGCGATACACAATTACTACTATCACGCGTGTAAGGCCACATGCACTAACTTTTTCAGACGGACAGTGATAAATTCACTACCCTTCCCAGAGTTAGGTTTTAAAATCACGAAAAACGCTTATTAGAAAAGATAACATTATATGGGTTTACGTTTGAAAACATTACAGTACCCAGACAGCACATCTTCGAAACAGGAGGTAGAAGAAATTGCATATTTTGAACGCAGCCACTTAGCTCTATTAAATATATATATTTGGGTTCCTTAGGGCTTGCTGACAAAGAATATGTAAAACGTTACGCAAATAGTCTAGGAATTAACAAGTTATAACCAAAATAAAATAGTGGGGATGCCTGACAGCATAAAATCATTTCTGCTCATAAAATTTTTTTATAACGTGTTTGAAAAAACCTTGCGTACGGAAATAGCCTACCATGTAAACTCCAAATTGATTGGAGCGCAACAAATATAAGACTAAACACGATTGGTCGGACTATAAATACTATCTTTGGTTGTTAGGGGAGACGTAGGAAGGTAAAATTTTTTCAAACACTTGTCGAAACGTGGCTCCATTGGCCAGACTCGCTGATATAATCACTTAGGAGCGTTAGTTCGAGACCACTAGTTCAAATAAGCTTGATAAAGCAACAGTGCGTTGAAGCCAGCTCATATTTTTGCTAAATAAAAGCCTGGAACATAAGCAGATGGGAATTTGTGCCAGTATTTGTGCCAGAATTCATTGCTAATCAACGTATCTGTGTTTGTTTCTATGAATTGTGGGACCGTGGTCTTGATGGTATTGAGCAGCATCTGGTCAGAGCTTTGCTGAATCCAGAGTCGGACAGCATACTCCTTGGTCCATTTAGCTATCAGTGAGGTGTCTCCAGAGCCCAGGGGAGAAATCGAGCAGAGGAGTCTGTTCCTGCCGCCATCACGCAAGATAAGCTGATGTGGCCAGCTGAGCTCAAAATTATGTACCCCCATCTTAAAATGACCTTGTAAAAATAACATTAAGAGGGGAATTAAATTGTTTTAATATCAGGAACTGAGAACATCTCCAATACTAGTTCCAATAAAGACAAACTATTGAAGTCATGATGACAAATACCAACAGAGCTTGAACAAAACAAAACCAGTATTACCTCATATTACTACTACACAACTGACACACATAGGATACTTTTAATAATATATGTCATTACAATATTCATATTGATAAATTCTGTACATATAACTTGTAAGTAAAATTGATTGTGATTCCTGGTTCCCTTTGTATTTGAATCAGGACACATATTCATTCATAACAGCAATGAATACATATTGTTATTTGAAAAGTTATCAGTGACTCCTTTAAGATATCCTTTAGAGTGTTATATGTATGTGAGTGTCACAGTGTTGTCAAGTGTGGTGGAATAAATTAAATTGTTTATCTGTCTGTTGTTGTTATGACTTACACTTCATCATACACATACCCTAGACATACAACGTAGTCATCACACTATTCCAGAATAATTCTGACTGAGGTATACATATGTGGCAGCAAGTAAGGTTATATATAATACACTACTCTTATTAGATATATATACCTTCACAGCTGATCTCAGTCAGTACACTAAGTCCCCTATACATATTTATAACATCCCACTTCACCACAAGGGGATTGTTGGGCCTGGGTGAAGTATGGTGTGGGTTATCCCACGGGACCGCTAGGATAGCCATGAAGGCTTGGCCTGTGGCACATTGACGTGATTGTTTCCCCTGCTCTGCGGTAGTGGTCTAACAATGGCCAAACGTAGAGTATAATGATGAGGGTCTTCAAAGGTATTAACCTTCGCTCAAGCTTACTTTTGGCTGAGATAAAAAATAGAACGATGATGCTTCTATTTAAGGGAACCTCACAAGATTTTAAAGAAACGTAAGCATAACAACTGAGATAATCTAAGCTGTCATGAACTTATTTTTTTACCGTCGCTACTGTGAGGTAATATATTTTCTCTCGTATTTCTGAGCTCCCAGCTGAAGGTGATTCATCAAAATCTTAATCTAACAGATCTATCTGGTTATGTATTTAGAACAATATGAGTCATATGGGTGCAGACGTACACTTCGCTCAGTAGTGATTAAACCAACGATAGCTTTACAGTTTTAGATAAACAAGTATAATAATGATTTACAGTTTAACAATTTAAAATAAATAAATTGTTTATACAAAAGATGCGATGATATTTATCATCATCGGACGATTAAATACATGGTGGGAATTTTGGAACATTGTAAAATGTTCGTTGGTTACGCTGTTATAGTACTTAGCTTCTGGTGTGGGCTCGGTTGGCGTCTGCTTCAGTCGCTGTTGGTTCCAACAGGTGCCATGGACTGTACTGCTCTTCAATAGTCAAATATTCTGGCAGCAATACGTCTCATGCATAAAGGCTGAGGTAATTTTAGGGGTTGTCAAGCGTCTTCAAGATACGTCTGATGTTGGTTTCTCGTGTCGACTGCTGGCAACTTGTACAACAAACTATTACCACAAACTAAAATGAAACAAATGTCTCTGCTAAGTAATGGGTCTACTGACATAGTCATCAGGCAACCACCGCTTTTTACCCTCCCCGAGCGTTAATTGTTACCAACGTGAGTCGGATGAAAATTCTTTTGTACAGCGGAAATAGATTATATATATATATATATATATATATATATATATATATATATATATATATATATATATATATATAATATATATATATATATATATATATATATATATATATATATATATATATAATATATATAAATATATTCTTCTTCTTCCGTCCTTAGCCAACGACCGGCAAAGCAGTCAGTGGCCATTACGCCTAGTGGCGTCTTAAGGGCAACAGCGAATAGATTTTCTTTGCCGTTGTTCCCATCACGCCTAATGGCGTCTTTAGGGCAACGACAAATCAATCCGTTCGTCGTTGTTTCCGTAATCAAAGTGACTGGCAAACGGGTGATCAGCCCGTTGGTTATATATATATATATATATATATATATATATATATATATATATATATATATATATATATATATATGTGTGTGTGTGTGTGTGTGTATGTAAATATGTACACCATGATATAATCATTCACTCCCTGCTATCTATGGAGCATGGAGGCCACCTCTGCTGTCGGTTCCTTGTGAGAAAACCCAAACGAAGTATCACCAGCTCTTGCTGTGGTGGTTTATTTGTCATGTTATTTACAGTGATGAGGATGCCAGTCTCATATGCCGCTGTACATAAACAAGCAAATTATACATGTCAAAATATAAATATAAAATGATAAAATATACATATTACAACTTACGCCTTGTTATTTTCGGGCGAGCGCAGATTTTCTGCACAGGGAACGTCCGAATATTATCGCGCAACTGTTTAAGATGCCGTAACTTTCAGGTGAGTTAGGTATCTAACTGAGGGCACTTACGTAGGATCCGAGAACTTAAGGCGAAAAGTGATGTCTCTGGTGTTACTCTCTTCTAATCTTAGAATTCACGTCCATTTCTATAGCCTGTCCTATATTTTCGGTCCTAATACTCCCTGTTCCTGGTTGTCTATGATGTATTCTTGATGAAATTAGAAGTCAGTGAAGTAGTCTTACAACTCTGTAGAATATAAGCGAGATTTTCGCCTACACACTCAGGTTACTACTTATAGGAGAAGTCCGATCAGGAGCAGTCTATCTTATCATTTTCATGGCTAACCTCTCATCATCAAAGCGTCTGATATTGGAAGGGTTTTATCCTCCACCGCTCTCATGCAGAACATTACTACATGACAACATAAGATATGAATTCCAAATTACATAACCATATAAGATTTTGCTTCATCCATTGGTATTTATTGTGTTTACAAACTCACTACTTCAAAGATTTATCGCTGATAATATATTCCAAGATGTTATTTTGTTGTAATTGTTTATCACAACAACGTCCATCTGCCGGAAGTATTACATCACTGTCCGTGTCTTAATCTTTACCTAGATTGTTATCCTCCTACATCCCATTGAGATCGACCGTGTATTTGGGCACGTCATGTTTGCAAACTAACACTTTAATTGTGTGACAATATGGTTTCGTGCATCGTCCCCAGTCAAAAATTAAGGGATAACAATAGCAATGTCGCTCAGTGTAGACTCTTACTCCGTCTGGAGCTGACGATAAGCGAAAAGTCAATGTGGCAAGTTCCCTCCTTTGCTACGCGTCTAACAAAGAAGAAAATAACAAGGAAAGGGCGGCGGGGCTAGAGGTGTGACAAGATGTGATAATAAAACCTTGAACGATGAAAGCGAAAACAGCGAATACTGGAAGAATTAGCACGTAAAATAAATGGCACATTATTAATGCCGGCGATGACTGAAGACCAGAAAAAAAAGAACGAACGTTCTTCGTGACAGTCACCCTAAATGTTATTATATTTCAAATAAAACTATCCCCAGGATTAAAGGAGGACCAAGCCGATGTGATCCTCGAAAGTGTGACCCCAGTTGTCCGCAGTGAGCTGCGGATACAAGTAAGAGACAATGACCCGGAGGCAATGCTTCAGGCCATTCTCAGGGTGTATGGGGAATCGAGGAGCACACAAGAACTAATGGCGCTATTTTATTCAGCGCACCAAGGGCCAAGGGAATCGGTGCGTGAGTTTGCCCACAGGCTGCAAGAGATATTTGAGCAGGCAGCAGAGGCGCAGGAGAAAGCCAATGGTGTCAAGTGTGACGAAACGGTGCTAAGGAACCAGTTTGTTGCCAGTCTAAGGGACGTCTTGACGCGGAGAATGATGGAGGACAAGGTCCGGCACGAGCCTGCAGTATCATTTGTGTCCATAAGAGATGATGCTCTAAGATGGACTGGGAGTGTTCAAACAGCAAGAGCTGGAATAGCCACAGTCACAGCATCCGACGAAGAAATGGCACCAACGTCACATGAAGGAAACGGAGAAGTGGAGCATCTCAGAGCAGAGGTCGCACAGCTGAAGCTCCAGATGGCTGAAAAGCAAGACAGGCAGAGCAGGCCGGCAAGGACCATCCGATGCTTACTACTTACTTAGTCGTTCCCCTTCTACCGTGAGGTGTAGAGGTTTGGAAGAGAGAGCGCCAGACTATCCTATCGGCTGTCTTCCTTCTGGCCTGGTTCCATTCTAGTCCTCGGTCCCTCAAAGATTGTCTAATGTTGTCCTCCCAGCGGACTCTGGGTCGTCCTGGCGGTCTGGATCCCTGGCTCTTTGTTTCCCATGCTTGTCGTGGTAGCCGATCTTCTCCCATTCTGCAGACATGGCCAAACCATCTTAGTTGGGACTGTTCTACTTGGGTCTGCATGGGGTGGCATTTTAGGCCTTGACGTATCGTCTGGCTGCGGACCATGTCTCTTCTTGTTACTTCAACCACCTTCCTCAGATACCTAATTTCGGAGGTTTGGATCTGGCTTTTATGGGTTGCAGTCATTGCCCATGACTCGCATCCATATGTCAAGACTGGGACATAGGTGGAGCGGTATACAGCCATCTTCGTTTTCTTACCAACCTCTCTCTTGCTGAGGAATCCTCGATTTAGGGCCTGAAATAGTCTCCCAGCTGCTGCTTTTCGAGTGGCCAACTCTTCTTTGATGCCTCCCTTTCGGTCTATAATAGCTCCGAGATATTTAAAGGGGTCGACCTGCTCCAGGACCTGTTCTCCCAGCTTAATCTGATGTCTTCTTTCTTCTCGTGATATCACCATGGATTTTGAGCTACTTATGACCATCCCTCTCTTCTCCAGCTCTTCCTTCCAGACTTGCAGGTTGGATTGGAGATGTGCCTCTGATTTAGCAATCAGGGCAACATCATCAGAAAATGCCAGCTCTGAAATACATACCTGTCTCATCTTCCAGTACCCCACTGAATACTTTCTTGTTCTCTCCATACATGACTTGATAACATCGTCCATGAGGAGTATGAAAAGATAAGGTGACAGGATATCACCTTGTCTTACACCAGTGGTGGTCCTGAACTCTTCTGACTTATGGTTTGCTGTACTCACATAATTTCTGCAAGACTTGTAGAAGCTCTGTATGGCATGAATCAGAAGTGTTGGAATGTTCTTCCTTGCCAAACAGTCCCAAAGTTTGCTCCAGGGGACCCTGTCAAACGCCTTTTCCAGATCTATGAAACAAAGATGGATCTCACTCTTATACTCAAGGGCCTTTTCACTCAGCTGTCTGAGTGTGAAGATTAAGTCTTGAGTACTTCGGTTTGCTCGGAATCCGCACTGGACCTCATCCAATTGTGGCTCAGCTAGGCGTCGGAGTCTCTGCTCTAGGATTCTAGAGTAGATTTTACCAGGTACACTGAGAAGGGATATGCCTCTATGGTTTCCACATTGTCGATTGTCACCCTTTTTGAAAATTGGTGTTATGATGGCAATCTCCTAGTCTTTTGGTATGGTCTTGTTGCACCACGCTGCCTGCAGAACCCTTAAGAGTAATAGGTCGCCTGATGCTCCCATGTACTTAACCATTTCTGGTGTTATACCATCATGAATGCTGCTTTGCCCATCTTGGTTTTCTCCAGTGCTGCCTTCAGTTCTTCCATCTTTATGTCATCTTCATTACCATTTGTTTCCTCTTCTGTGCTAGTGGTTATCATTTCTGATGCTTGACCTTGTTCACCATCAAGGAGTTCTGAGAAATATTCTTTCCATCTGTCCATTACTTCCTTCGGGGCAGTAAGCAATTTGCCTTGCTTGCCCTTTATATATTTGAGAGGGCATTGTTTTTCCTTCCTCGTGTTCTTTAGGGTCTTATAGAACACTTTCTGATTTTCTTGCGCATCTTTTTCTAGCTTTTCTCCAAATTCTTCCCAGGACTTCTGTTCTGCTGCTAGCACCTTGTTCTTTGCTTCTGTTCTGAGTTTCACATATTCTCTATATTTTTCTATTTGTCCTGCTGTGTTTTTAGCTCCTAAGTATTGTTTCCATGCCATTTTCTTCTCTCTTATTTTCTCTTAACTTCCTCTGTCCACCAATGTGTCCTCTTTCTCTTGTTCGCAAGCCGGACTTCACCACATGCTTCTGCAGCAGCTGTCTTTATGATGTTCTTGAATTTAAGCCACAGGGTTTCCAAGTCATCAGGTTGTTCTTCTGTGTTTCTCACCGCTGTAGCAATAAACCCCTGATATCTGGTCTTAATTTCTGGCTCTCTCAGCTTGTAGGTCTTAATGCTCATTTCTTCCGTTCGTTTACTTGGTTTCTTGCGTGATGCTAGGCAGTTCCTAGGCTGAGCAACTCTTTCAGTTGTTCTTTTGATTGTAAGCAGGTAGTGATCACTTCCAATCTCTGGCCCCCTCCAGACTCTAGCATCCCGGACATATTTGAATGAGTTCCTCCTAACAATGGCATAGTCGATCACTGACTTCTCATTCTTTGTTGGTTCACACCTAGTGTATGCATGTATGCGCTTATGGGGGAACTTTGTGTTGGTAATGATCAGATTCTGCTCACTGCAGAATCTAAGGAGTCGCTTTCCATTTTCATTGAGAGTATCTTCTTCATATCTTCCGATAACTCCACCCCATCTAGCATGGTCATTTCCAACTCTGGCATTGAAATCTCCGAGCATGATAATTTCATCTAGGCAGTCATCCACTGTCCTTTGAAGCAGCTCAAAGAATTCCTCCTTGACCTCTGCTCTCTCATCCTCATTTGGCCCATACACTATGACCAGGATGACTATGGTTTCTCATTCTTTTAGTTTTACAACCATAATGCGCTCCGAGACAAAGTTCCATCCCTTGATACTATCTTTCTGGTTTTTGGCCACAATGCAACCCACGCCCCCTTTAGCTCTTTCAGATGTGGGTACACCACTGTATAGCAACGTTTTGCCATCGAGATCCATGACTCCTTGTCCCTTTTTCTTTGTTTCCGTAATAGCAAGGATTTCTAGTTTTGCTTTCCTCATCTCTTCCACCAGCTCCTCTTCTTTCCCATTTATACTTCTTGTGTTCCAAGTTCCATAAGTCGTAGTCCGTTCCAGTTTGTCGCCTTTAGAATCAGTCCGGTTTTCTCTCTTATATTACTCGTAATCATAGTTTAAAGCAAACGGGTTATTGGCCTGTTGTGACTTTGCATGGTGGAGGGGTTGCCTCCTTACGGCCTCCATGCAGGCTGCCCTCTTCCTTTTTCAGCCGGGCTTGAGACCGGCCTAGGCGGAGTTCCATCCGATGCCTTCGGTGCAAAAATTTAGGGCATGTCCAGAGAGAATGCCCACAACAGGCACTAAACTAGACCCCTCTGTGGCTGGGAGTCAAGCTGTGGAAGGGGAGCTTTGTGGCTCAAATAGAAAGAGTGCAGGTAGATGTGGCAGGCAATTACAGGTTGGCATGAGGAAGAATGTAAATGGAAGGAAAGGGCCTGTTTCTCCAAATAATAGGGAGACTGAGATGTTGTTGCGGCAAGTGGGGTCATTAACAGGAGGACCATCTCTATACGCCACGGAAACAGCCGCAGGTACAGAAGCAGGAAGAAACCTCATGTATGGTGTAGTGGTGTTTGATGGTATTGTATGATGGTGATGTTACTAAATGTAATGTATGAGGCCAGCTGTGAAGGCTCCTGAGATAAAATGTAGTTGAGAATTGTCAGAAGGCCTTTCTTGCTACCACTACGACCTCACACTTAATTTTTTTCTTAATGAATGTAGCTACATAAAATGTCTAGGGTTATGATGTGTAGTGTGGTGTGATAGTTTATAAATACACCCACAGATAATTAAGAAGACTAATAATATTTAACAAATATTACAACACACTGAACTAACTCAATAGTGTAAAATTTTTTGATAGAATTATATTACATTTATTTTGTTCTGGATCAATTTTTTAGGTTGACCAGAACTTAAAAGGATTTAGAGATTATGGTGTCCAGAAAATGGTGGGAATTTTTATGGGGATATTAGTAACTACAAAGCGTTGGTGAATGTCCAGCAGACCAGAGGCTCACTCATCTTGTAGTTGTAGCTCTGGTGCTGAAATCTGGTGGTCCCACCTCTCCGTGCTGGCGGGCAATAATGGTGGTCTCTGTCACAAGAACTGCACAGATACACTCGAGTAAGTCACCAACTGAATAGACACTGCTTTGTTGACAACAGAAACTCACAGCTCTGCAATCAAAGTATGGGCCATGTGTCAAAATCTATTCTCTACCCACGTCTGGACACAACACTGACACAACAACCACATCATACAGACAGGTCAGATCTCTCTGACCAAACAGCACATTTACCATGGTGGTTTTACATCAGATAGATCCCCCCAGACTATAGGTTCTGAAAAATATTTATTAGTTGTCTGCCCTAAAAGAGGATAGGTAATATGTTTCATTATTCTCAACACTCGATCTGTCTTGCCTAACCCTTGCTGGAGTTTATGTACATTGTTGGTCCCTAGACCCTGACTTGGGCGGGGGGTCTAGAGCAAATCCCTACTTGTTTGTAAGGCTAGATTTCGATACGGCAGTATCAAATCACTCGAACATGAAACAATATTCAAAATATATAAGGAAATAATTTCAATCTTACCAGATTATGAATAAATAACACAGAATTGCTAGAAAAACTCAGCTGAGCTGCTGGCTATAGTATGGCGTCCCTAAACTTCTTTCACTTTCTTTCATATGGAAATCACCACACTTTAAAATCTGTGTCTATCACTGAACAACTATTGAAGAATGGCCCCACTTGCGCGACTGAGCGCTAATAATATGATTGTTTGTAGCCAATCACTGCCTAGGTTTATTTTAAATTCAAATTTCCTACCCTAAAGTCATTTCAGTCATGCTTCAGTCAAGTATGGATGGTTATCTGTTAGTCTGTCCGTCTCTACTTGTGTTTCTACAAAAATGTACTTGATTTTTGAACCAACCTTTCTCTCCCCTCCAAAATTTTGTCGTTAAAAGTTATATTTAGACACAGCTACCACCAATGTCCCTCTCTTCCATACTACGTAGATTTGAACACCTGCGTCCCAAGGTCGTGTTTTTGTGTGCAAATAGCGACACTTTTAGATTCAATACAGTCTGTCGATGATGTGAACAACACTGTCTTTTGTCATTATCTTCAATATTATCTATCCGTTTGTAAAATTAAGAACATATTAGTTCACTGCTCAGAATGGGCCATCCGGCCAGCTAATTTTTATATTCCTAACATTAATATTAAGAAAAAAGTACTTTTTAAATTTTGTAATATTTCGAACATCTGCGTTTAGCCGCTGAATTCACATCAAGGGCTTGGTATCGCAAAAGCGTCCATTCCGTACTTCGTGTCAATTTGGGGACGGGAATTTTTACTTTCCTCCATTCCCCGCCCCCCCCCCCCCCCCCCCCCCCAATTGCGTCTCCTTAGTCTTTCCAGTCTCACGCAATCTTTCCAGTCATATTTTTTCCTTTTTATCCGCCGTTCCCCTCCTGTCTAGCAAGTCAATTATTATGGAGGATGATGACCCGCGGTCTAGGCGATCATGTACTATTCGCAGCCTACGCATTATGTTTTTATCCTTAATTGTTATCTTTGGAGGTATTTCACCGTTGTATCTCTGTCAATTTCACTACACATCTCCCCACTTGAAAACATGCCTATGGCAAGTTCCAAAACCAGCGATACACATAGGTAAAATTACTCCTCACGTCTGCCACTACTCTAATTAGGCAGTTTGAGAATAGGCTTGCTAGTGAGTTTTTCCTTTAACTCTTGGAACGCTAGTTCACATTGTGCAGTCCAAATAATTTTATCTGGAAGTCCCTTGCGAGTCAGATCAGTCAGAGGAGCACAAATAGCGTTAAAATTCTTGATGTATTTCTGATAAAATCCGCATAACGACACAAATGATCGCACGTCCTTTTTTGTTTGCGGCCTAGGTGCTCTCTGCAGTTTTTCCAAGTTCTTAGGATCAGGGGTCATATTACCCTGATATACAGTGTGCCCCAAGAATTCCAACTCTTTACATCCAATACAACATTTTGTTGGCCTAGCAGTCAAATTCGCCTCCCGAAGTCTATCAAACAACATCTCCAGAGCTTCAATGTGTTCTTCAAATGTCTCTGTGGCGACGAGAATATCATCCATGAAATTCGTGATACATGGGTTATTCAGGGGATCCAACAATTTTCGCATCATCCTTGAAAACACACTCGGAGCATTTTTCAGTCCGAATGGTAGCATATTGAATTCATAATGTCCATCCGAAGTGCTAAAAGCCAAATAAGGTCTCACTTCAGGCTTCACTGGGATCTGGTAATAGCCTTTACTAAGATCCACCTTTGAAAAGTATTTTGCCTTGTTCAGTCTGGCAAATAACTGTTTTGTGTCTGGTAATGGATCCACTTGTCCTTCTGTGACAGCATTCAGTTTCCTGTAATCTATGCACAGTCTGTGTTCCCCAGACGGTTTCCTCAACAAAACGACACTAGAACTAAAAGATGATTCACTGTGCGAAATAATCCCCTCCTTCATCAAATACTCTATTTCTTCCTTCAATGCCTTCTCTTTCGCGAACGGAATAGAATAGGCTCTCATACAGATTGGGTTTGAGTCTACCAGTTTCATGTCATACTGTAGCAAATTTGTATGGCCTGGTTTATCTGTTAATACATCTGTATGTTCCTCCAGAACCTGTTGAACTCTCTCCCTCTGGTTTTTAGTCAGGTGCTTACTGACTTTTACCTGTGCTGCTGTTTCACAAGGATGTAATGGGTATTCATGTGAGGTGAGTGGTTCTTTTTGCATCTGGGTTGCAATAGCCAAGGTCAATAAGGGGGTGATTTCCTGGAGTGGTCTGTCCAGATACTTCTTTAACAGGTTTACATGATAAACTTTTTCCTTCCCCTTTTTGTCAATTTTATAGTTTGTTCTAGACACCTTCTCTAGAACCGTATATGGACCTTGCCAACCAATTTGTAATTTATTCTGGCTTCCCGGTAGTAGAAGCAGCACCTTCTCTCCGACTGCCAGTTCCCTGTCCTTTGCCTTCCTATTAAAATATGCTGCATGTTTCTTCCTGGCTTGTTTCAAATTATCATTTGCCAGTTTCCATCCAGCTTTCAAACGAGTGGTCAGTTCGTTCACATATTGATACGATGAGGTAACAGTCTCTTCCGCCTTCTCATCTGTCCAGGTCCTTAATAAAGCTTCTAAAGGACCTTTTATTGGCCTCCCAAATAGCAGAGTTGCGGGAGCCATCCCGGTTGAACTATGTGGTACCTCCCGGTACGCAAACAATGCGGCGGGCAGGAATTGATCCCACAGATCCGGTTTTTCGTGTGCCAGCTTTCTCAGGATAGAAATGAGAGTCCCGTTGAACCTCTCTACCTGGCCGTTCCCTTGTGGATGGTACGGACTACAATGAAAGTGCCTGGCTTGAAATAGCTTAAAAACTTCTTCCGTTAGTTTCCCCTTGAACTGAGAACCATTATCCGTCAAGATTTGATGCGGGAATCTCAATCGGGTAAATATTGTAAGTAGTGCCTCTGCTACATGTTTTGAATCAATTGATGGCACGGCTACCGCCTACATATCTTTTTATATCCTCCGTTATCCCTGGCCAGAAGTAATGACAAGCTATACGCTGTCCTGTGGCGCTGATCCCCATGTGACCACTGAAGGGAATCGCATGCCCGAGTTCCATCACTTTATCTCTATATGAAGTGGGAAGAACCAGCTGGTTGTGACCATTTGTTCCAGTTCCGGCCTTCCTGTATAAGAGTTTGTTCTTCATGAAATATTCCCCCTTGCTCGGAGGTGTGTGGCATTTGGGCAATTTTTTAAAACATGGCTTGAGTGTCTGTTAAACTCTGTATAGTTGTTAACTCATACTGGCTACTAGTTGTTAAATGTAGATGTTGGGACTGGTGTAGTAAAGTGTAACGATTGTCAACTCATTAAACCCAGCACAGTTTTGGTCATACAGGTCATCTTGTCCTGGAACGTGATGAGGCTCCGACAAGAATGTGAGTGTAAACAATGAGTGTGTATGTGAATGTCAGAACGCGAATGGTAGAATGATTCGATAGAGTTGACAGGTTGGTAGTACATCACTCATACTCACACTGTTCGAATTCAAGAAGTACTGGAACTACGGTGGTCTTTTTATAACATTTAATGGGACGCACACTTGGACAGTACGTGTATGGTTACAGGAACAAATGTCGACATAGACAGCATAATGTTGATCACAGGAATATCATCTTAAGTTAGCATTCATGCTTGGCAAATATCATAATGGAGCATTCGTAAATAAGCATTCAGAGTTCCATCATGTAAATCATCTGGCTTTACTGACTGGGCACGTCAGACCATAACCAATATATAGGAAGGCTCCTAGACCTAACCTCGTCTAGTGAATATCCCTTCACGTAAAGTTCAATATATATATTTTCCATAAAGATATAGGAATCCCAGACATGGGTTCTCACATGTAGCAGTGATCTCTTGGTTCATCGAGCGATAGTACAGGCATCCCTTTTTCTCACTCGATAAATACAAAGTATATGAATTTCAACATGGCTGTTCTTCTCTCGTGAGTTTCACTCACTATAGGACCCAGACCAAAATTGGTCATTCGTTAAATGTCCTCATTTCTTCATGACTTCTATCATAGAAGTAATTGAATAATATCATATAATCTAGTGCTGATACATAGGAATGTCATCTTCCTTTGAATAAATATTCTTTTCAAAAGTACCACTGTGCATCTGTTTATCGACAACGATGGCGAAGCCCAAGTTCATAATAAATTGTGGTTTTACCTTTCTATGCGAAATATAACTTTGCCATTCCTTGGCAAAAGAGAATAAACACTGGGGTAAAGTACATACAACATGTCTAAATGACTATCACTTTTCCCCATTGACTTATAGATCACTTTTTCGGCGATAGGCCTGCTACCACAAAATTCTACATCCAGACAGGATGACAGCCATGAATCACACCCCTTGCTAGCGATACTTCCGCTGCATAGCCTTTGACCTTTTCTAGCGACAACCAACATAGTTCGACTTAGAAATGTAAAGATATCCATATATAAGACAGACTCGTCCTACTCATACAAACACTACGTATAAATTCAGGCCATAGATATACTGAAGCAAGAATAATCTATTCCTACCCAGCCAAAGAATAAATCGCAGTAGGCCTAGACTCGTCCGCGGAGTCCGATCGAAGATGACGGAACTACTTTCAAGGGAAGTAACTCAAAAATGACTTCTCCTTAAGCACTTAAAAAGGAAATACTTTGATTACAAAATATTTGCGAACATAATAAGTATATAAATGTATTATATTGCAAGATAGTAAAAATTGCCCTTTACAGTCTTACCACACCTCCCGGGAAAAAAAAAATAAATTTTTTTTTTTAAATACATCTAGGAGCAACGTAGAATAGGCTCACAACGCAAGAATACTGCGCAGATGAAAATATCAGGAATAACTATAATTCCTAATATGACCGGTGATAATATATCTCAAAATCTGAGAGAAATTGTTTCTCTACGAATAAATGTTTCCAGGAAGGTGTGATGTACGTATAATACAATTCTGGTAATTATACAATGCATACCAAAAATTCACACTATAATCTTAAATTTATGATTTATGAAGAAACAATCATCAAAGAACAGCGGTGAATAAACATCAATAAACCGCTAAGTAGCGATACCATCATTCTATTATTAAATTACAAATGTGTATCTTAGTAAAGAAACAAAAAATAACTGTTGTAAAGTTATACATATTAAAAAGATCCAATATTTAACAGTTAAGTGGCATCATGTGGGCATCTGGACAGAATGTCCGCCATCACATTTTCTGAACCACGGATAGCTCGTACCGAGAAATGAAAAGGTTGAAGAGCGATTGCGTATCGAGTTGATCTCGAGCTCTTCAAGTTCTTACTTTGGATAGCCGTAAGAGCTTTTTGGTCAGTTTCCACTACGAAATGCGCGCCCAGAAGGAATCTTTGGAGTTTGAGAATTGACCAAACCATTGCCAATAATTCACGGTCTAAAACCGAGTAATTCCTTTCTGCAGCATTAAGTTTTCTGGATATATACATTACAGGATGCAGAGTTCCAGAGTACTCTTGCATTAGTGCCGCTCCAATCCCAGTGGATGAAGCGTCACTACGAAGAACAAATGTCTTATCTGTTGTAGGTAACACTAAAATAGGTGGTGATGAAAACATAGTTTTGATCTTCTCTAGTGAAGATTGGCATTCATGAGACCAGTGAACCATGTTAGGCGACCCTTTCTTTAATAGTGTAGAGAGAGGTGCCATGATAGAGGACAGATTCGGAATGAAACGTCCATAAAATTGTATGAGACCTAAAAGACTTCGCACTTGCTTTTTAGTCCTAGGGATAGAGATTTTAAGTATCTTAGTGATATTATGGTCTTCTGTCTTCAAGAAACCGTGACCTACTCGATGGCCTAAGAAAGCAATTTCGCTAAAGCCAATACAAGCTTTAGATGGTTTTGCTGTCAGGTTATACTCACGCAGAGTTGATAATAATTCAACTAACCCTGAATAGTGATCTTCCCAAGTATCGCTGAAAAGACAGATGTCGTCTAGATAAGCAATGACATCTGACCGATACGATAGGATTCGACGCATCATGCGTACAAATGTAGCTGGTGCGTTCATAAGGCCGAAAGGCATAAAATTCCATTGGAAAAGGCCTCTGGGAGTAGAGAAAGCGGTAAGAGGTTTGGCGCGTTCGGATAATGGAACTTGCCAATATCCTTTAGACAAATCAAGTTTAGTGAAAAAATGCGATTTAGAAAGACGAGTAAGTAGCTCTTCTAGTAAAGGCATAGGTTCAGCATCGAACTTCGTAACTTGATTCAATTTGCGATAGTCAACGCAAAGACGTATGTTATTGTCTTTTTTTCGAACAATAACCATCGGCGAAGAATATGCAGAAGTGGATGGTTCGATTATTTGTAAATCTATCATTTCATCCAACTCCTTTTCAACCTGTGTTTGGAAATGTATAGGGATAGGATAAGGTCTAACCCTAATTGGAGTATGTTCAGTTAGAACAATGTCATGCTCAATGACATGAGTTTGTCCAGGGATGTCAGTGAGGACATCCTGAAATGTTTGTAACATAGACGAAACTTGTCGCCGTTCTCCTAGAGACAAATCAGGAGAAACAGTAACGTCTTTCCATGATTCACTAGAATGAAGTGGGATCATTGGAAGCGGAAGATTAACATCCGAAAAACTTGTTTCCTCATCCTGTATTACAGACAGTGATGAGTAATGACCATGTTTGACATGAGAATCGTCCGTTGCCTGGAAAATAGGCTGTAGATAGTCAGGACGTTCATGGAACTCCGTAAGCATATTGATGTGGAAGGTTTTATGCTTCCCGTTGATATCGACGATGTAGTCAACATCTGAAATTTTCGATATTATATCGTACGGACCTTTCCAACTAATAAGGAGTCTATTTTCACGACAAGGTAGCAAAACAAATGCTTTGTCACCAGGACAAAGTTGTCGTAAAGTTCTCTTCTTCTTATTAGCAAATTGTCTTGCCTTCTGCTTAGCAAATTCAGAAGAGGACGTTGCCAATTTGCATGCTTCGATAATCTTTTGTCTCAGCGCGATGACATACTCGTAAGAAGATTTTGTGTCATCGTCAATATTGTCAGCTGTTATAAGATCATGCAGCAAAGACATTGGGCCGCGCGGTCGCGCGCCAAAGACAAGTTCAAAGGGAGAAAACCCTGTATGTTCATTGGGGACCTCTCTGTACGCGAAGAGGGCCGCGGGTAAAACCCTATCCCAATCTTGAGGATGATCCTCAGTTATCTTCCCTGATAGTTTCTTAAGTGTTCTATTTAGTCGCTCGACCATCCCATTGGACATAGGATGATAGATGCTACTCAAAGATCTCTCTATCTGTAGAGTAGACATTACTTGAGACATGGTATCCGATATCAGTTGGGTGCCATGATCTGATAATATTTCTCCGGGAATCCCAGCCGAGAAAATATAAGCCAAAGAGCATCTGCAATGTCAGCGGTAGTAATGCTCTTTAGAGGGATAGCCTCTGGCCAACGTGTGCACATGTCTACACACGTTAAGATAAACTGATGTCCTCTAGCAGATTTGATCTTGAATGGACCAATGATGTCTATCGCCATTTTCTGGAATGGACGAATAGGAATATCTGCAGCCTGAATAGGCGCAGCATGACGAGGACCTTTGGATTTGACTTCTTGACATACTTTACAGGATCGACAATAGATCCGTATGTCCTTGTTCACAAAAGGCCAAAAGAAAGCCGCAAGAACTCTTGACTTTGTACGGGAAAAACCCATGTGACCAGCACACTGAGAGTCGTGTGCATGTTGTAAGATCTTAACTCTCAAATTCTTGGGTACAAGAATCTGAGAATGACTTGACTTAGTGGAGTCTTGCACCATACGTACAAGTACGCCATTCTTCATTGTAATCCAAGATTTACAATTTGAATCTTTATTCGGATCACCTTTCGTTACAAGAGTGAAGAATTTCTTAAGAGTCGGATCTTCTTCTTGTTGTTTTATAAACGAGTCACGAGAAATTACCAAGGGATCATCTTGGTTATGCACTTCATTATCTTCAATAGATGAAGTTTCAGGCATATTGAGAGCTTGAGCTCTAGTGACTACCGCATTAGCAGATTGCATATTTTGATTTTCCCAAACGGAAATTTGCTCCGGAGTGCATTCTTTGACTCCGTGAATGCGACCGATGATAAGATCAGCGATCGGATTCGGCAAAAGACATGCGTGTACATCTCCTGTGAAGAAAGGAGTAGCAATCCTAATGATAGCGGTAGAGTATTTCTCTATGGTGCCGCCAAATGTTACGCATTTGACTACTTTGCCTGTAGAATGAGAAGGATCTATGAGTGACTGCCTAACCCCAATAGTTGTGCATCCAGAATCAAAAAGTACTGAGACTGGATTGTCATTTACTAAACCTTTGTGTAAGACAAGAGAACCTCTCCCATCATGCGCGATTGACGCAGGAAGAGCGGGAAGAGGATGCCCACAGCTTAAAGTAGACACTGTGGTTGGCTCAAATAATGTTTTGCATTGGGGGCACTGAGATGCTCTCCCAAAATCAAAAGCGGCACATGCCATATTATTAGAGTCATCATTATCTTTATTTTGTTTATAGGCTTCGTGGGACTCTTGCTGTGCAGAGTTCGCCTGGTAATGAGCTTTATGTTTTTTGAATTGTGCTCTACCTCTGTTATTATTGCCTCTGTACTTATCATTGTTTCCACTATTATAACCCCTACTCGGGTTTGAATCATAGCTCCTTTGGTTACTATCATCATATTCATTATAATGAGTATCTCGGTAATTATGATCCTGTTGTCTCCATGAAGGAAAACTTGGATAGTTTCTAGAATGACTTCCTTTGCGAAAGTTCCTGTAATTATGACCACCCCTGAATCGAGGGCTGTCAGCTCTTCTCCAGGTATTCGAAGAAGAACCCTGAAATGATTGGTTACCTTGGTTCTGATAACTGTAATAGTTACCTTTTTTATTAAACTTATTTTGAGGTCCTTGGAATTTGTGAGAGTGATTAGGGTTGTATGGTGTTGCAGAAGCAACTGGCATACCTTCTTTAACCTTATTGTTGCTAATAGCTACGTCCGGATGTGCAGTGACGTATTGGGTACAATACTGTTCCATTTCTTTTAGAGACTTAGGTTTACGCTCATGTAAGAATTCGAGGAAAGGTTTATTTATACTTGACATAATCTTGTCTCTGAGTATCAAGTCCATAAGGGCTTCATAAGTCTTTTCTGTTTTGGATAGCTCAATCCAACGATCAAATGTAAGACGTGTCCTTGCAATGAATTCTGAGAATTCTACACCTGCCTCAGGCACCATTGTCTTAAACAACTTCCGATAACCCTCTTCAGACAACTGATACTTCTTTAATAAGGCTGCCCTAATAACATCATAGTTATCTTTGTCAGCCTCTTCAACCAAACTTAAACTAGTCAGAGAATCACCTTTCAGATTTTCTGATAACTGGTTAGCATATTGTGATTTGTCCACATTATGGGCTCGACACGAGCGTTCAAATCTATTTAGCCAGAATGTTATGTCATCACTGGAAGGGTTGAACGCTGGTACCTTGACCTTGTAAGTAAAGGGTTTACCATTACCACCAGATGCTTGATTACCATCACTTATGTTTGTTAACTTTAACTTTTCTAACTCAAATGCTAAAAGTTCTTTTTGGTGTTCATGTTCTCTTATTGCTTTTTTTCTCTTGAGCTTCAGCTTGTAATTTTCTCTCTTCTGCAGCAGCTTCATCCTTTCTTTTCTCTTTTTCCATTTCCATCTGGAATCTTTTTTCATCAGTCTGTATCTGCAATTTCTTTTGTTCATAGTCTCTTTGTAATTTTCTTTCCTCAGCTTCTAATTTTTTCTCCTCAGCTGCTAATTTCTTTTCTTCAATCAATGCTTTTCTTTCTTCAGCAGCCAATGCTTTGTCATATTGAGCAACTGCCCATTCTTCTAATTGCTGACCAGTCTTATCAAGAATCTTGCCTTGTGTGATAAAATAATCTAAAGTAGACATCTTGTCTAATAAGATCAGTAATTTGCAAAAGTAAATAAATTCACTTTCTTAGTCTTAATCAAAGACCTTGTATGATAACTTTGTAACCTGTGGAAAATAGTACTTAACTATCCCAATCACTGTGGGAAACAAGCCTTACAAAGGTCTTGTATAAATCCTTATATAATAACAGCTATAAGTTGCTGGTTCACTCTATAATATAAGTGCAGTGCACCAGAAATAGTGTTTTATATCATCAACTGTGTACCTTTAGTAATAGCAATTAACTATCAGTTGATTCTTGTACATCAATTTATATGATCAACTATATTTTAAATAGTGTATGTCGATCAGGCACAAAACAAAACAGTTATACAGGAGAACATGAAAACATTTGCGGAAATGAAATAAATGAAATGGGAAAACAATAAAAGATAAACCGCAAGAGGATAACAAATACAAATAACGCCACAGTATATAAATATAAATTGAGAATAGAACTGAAAGATAGAATAGGGTAGACCAACAAATTACAAACAAATCAAAACAAACTAAAGAACAGAGGAATATTACAAAAACAACAATGAGTACAGTCTTCACAGCTAACACTAATAGCAACAGCTGTCGCAGCAAATTTTCAATCAAGAAAATTGCACCTATAGAAACGCACACATCAGACCCTCTATTACGTGGGATACTCTGTTGTGTGACACCGCCCAACGAAAACAACAACCCGCTGGATACCAACAAATATCACATATAAATATTTAAACATAAATACATAATTGCATAAATAGTATGGCAATATGATGTAAATAGAGTGTTGCAGAAAGAATGTGTTGTAAAGAAGGCTCAGTTACACTGCCTAATAGTACAGTACTGTGGTACTTTATTAAACAAATACTTCTGGTCTAATTATTTTAAATTCAACACAGAAATAGAAGCTCCATCGTTGATGTGAATGATAACAATCGATGTAGGACTTCTCAGTTCAATAACATTTCCTTTCGCAAACACTGTCAAATATTCTCCAGTCCTGATGTGTAATGTTCTATGTTTCAACCAAGCTTGCTGTGTAACACTGTCAGTTGTATGGCAAATGTCCACCGAACCAAATGTCAACAAACGCTGACCTAGTTACCGCATACTGTCGACAGGACAGGTCACGCTGACATCACTGTAGAGTTGTACTGCTGATGTATTTGTGTGTCGTAACAGACCCCAAGGAACGGTCTGGTCCCAGTAGTTTACTTCTCAATATGGTCACTGTGCAGGTTGACCCAGGAAGCTGGCACACCAGTTGTTAAACTCTGTATAGTTGTTAACTCATACTGGCTACTAGTTGTTAAATGTAGATGTTGGGACTGGTGTAGTAAAGTGTAACGATTGTCAACTCATTAAACCCAGCACAGTTTTGGTCATACAGGTCATCTTGTCCTGGAACGTGATGAGGCTCCGACAAGAATGTGAGTGTAAACAATGAGTGTGTATGTGAATGTCAGAACGCGAATGGTAGAATGATTCGATAGAGTTGACAGGTTGGTAGTACATCACTCATACTCACACTGTTCGAATTCAAGAAGTACTGGAACTACGGTGGTCTTTTTATAACATTTAATGGGACGCACACTTGGACAGTACGTGTATGGTTACAGGAACAAATGTCGACATAGACAGCATAATGTTGGTCACAGGAATATCATCTTAAGTTAGCATTCATGCTTGGCAAATATCATAATGGAGCATTCGTAAATAAGCATTCAGAGTTCCATCATGTAAATCATCTGGCTTTACTGACTGGGCACGTCAGACCATAACCAATATATAGGAAGGCTCCTAGACCTAACCTCGTCTAGTGAATATCCCTTCACGTAAAGTTCAATATATATATTTTCCATAAAGATATAGGAATCCCAGACATGGGTTCTCACATGTAGCAGTGATCTCTTGGTTCATCGAGCGATAGTACAGGCATCTCTTTTTCTCACTCGATAAATACAAAGTATATGAATTTCAACATGGCTGTTCTTCTCTCGTGAGTTTCACTCACTATAGGACCCAGACCAAAATTGGTCATTCGTTAAATGTCCTCATTTCTTCATGACTTCTATCATAGAAGTAATTGAATAATATCATATAATCTAGTGCTGATACATAGGAATGTCATCTTCCTTTGAATAAATATTCTTTTCAAAAGTACCACTGTGCATCTGTTTATCGACAACGATGGCGAAGCCCAAGTTCATAATAAATTGTGGTTTTACCTTTCTATGCGAAATATAACTTTGCCATTCCTTGGCAAAAGAGAATAAACACTGGGGTAAAGTACATACAACATGTCTAAATGACTATCACTTTTCCCCATTGACTTATAGATCACTTTTTCGGCGATAGGCCTGCTACCACAAAATTCTACATCCAGACAGGATGACAGCCATGAATCACACCCCTTGCTAGCGATACTTCCGCTGCATAGCCTTTGACCTTTTCTAGCGACAACCAACATAGTTCGACTTAGAAATGTAAAGATATCCATATATAAGACAGACTCGTCCTACTCATACAAACACTACGTATAAATTCAGGCCATAGATATACTGAAGCAAGAATAATCTATTCCTACCCAGCCAAAGAATAAATCGCAGTAGGCCTAGACTCGTCCGCGGAGTCCGATCGAAGATGACGGAACTACTTTCAAGGGAAGTAACTCAAAAAATGACTTCTCCTTAAGCACTTAAAAAGGAAATACTTTGATTACCAAATATTTGCGAACATAATAAGTATATAAATGTATTATATTGCAAGATAGTAAAAATTGCCCTTTACAGTGTCCTATCCTCAGCCTGCGCCTTCCTCATCTCCTCTGGATGAGCATTTATAGGTTCACCTTCTTCCTCCTTCTTCTGTGACCTGGTCTGCACTGTCGCCATGATCACAGGTTTCTCGGGATTCCCCAAGAAGACGTATCTACACCCCAATATCAGAGGGTAGATTGGTTCATCTATCACTGCTGCTCTGATTTCTCCTTCCACATAGCGAGTTTTCACCGTTATCTTTGCGATGGGAAGTGTCATGAGTGGTATGTCCTTAGTCGCCCCTTGTATTTCCACTGTTTCTGTGGTATACTGACTTGGGTCCACTAGGCTAGACTTCACAACTGAATCATAATCCAAACCTGTATCATAAAGGCACCTTATGGTGACCCCATTACAAATAACATCCTCACAAACTGGGGGGTGATAAGGTTCCTGTTGTCCCTTAGGATTAACCTTTAATCTTCGCGTCCCCGACTTCATTGCAGCAATGTTTGAAGGTTTCCTTCTACAAAATTCGGTGTTATGGTTATCCTTCTTGCACCATTTACACCATCTTTTTCCTTGGTTCAACGGTTTTCTTTCATTGAACTTTTGGTCATTGAACTGTGAGTTTCTGTCGCGATAGTCATTTCTTGGCCGCTCAAAGTTTGCCCTACCTTTATTTCCCTGCTCTCTATTATCAAATTTATTAAATTGCTGTGGAGCTTTAAAATTGTCTATGTGCTTCTTCTTAGCACCACTTACCTCTGCCTGGGCTGCCTGATACCTCTCAGCAACATTTAAAATTTCCCCCAACTTCTCTGCACCTTGTTCCATGAGAAATTTTCTCATGTCTGGAGCCATGGACTCTCTCAATTGCTCAATCATGATCATTTCCTTAAGATCTTGGGTCTTCCCCAGAGCCGTCCATTTCTCCAAATAGGTTTCTAGTCTAGCAGAGAATTGGTGGTATGTCTCCCCAGACAACAGTTTGGCATTTCTAAATTTCTTACGATAAAATTCACCATTCTTCTCGTACCTTAATAACAAAGCCTGCTTTAACATGTCATAATTGTCTTGGTCTTCCCTGTTCATTTTGGCAAATACTTCATAAGAAGTACCTCTCAATCCCTGTGATAGCTTTAAACTCCACCTCTCTCTCTCTAACCCATATGTAGTAGCTAATAACTCAAAACGTCCTAGGTACCCCTCTATGTCATCGTCTTTTTCAACAAAATGGTCTAAATGAAACCCCATAGCTGAGTTTGAGGCTCCCAGACTGGGCGTAGCATCTGAGGCAAAAGGGCTGGCACCATTTTCAGGAGCCTGGCCTTGTAATTCCAGCTCCCTTAGTCGTAATTCGTGCTCCCTTTGCAACCTTCTATCTTCTGCCTCCCTTTCGGCAGTCAACCTTTATTCTTCTGCCTCCCTTTGCTGTCGTTTTTCTTCTGCCTCCCTTTGCTGTCGTTTTTCTTCTGCCTCAATCTGCAGCCTCTTAATTTCTCTATCAGCCTCAATTTGTAACCTCTTCTCTTCAGCTACCTTTCTATCTTCCCTTTCAATATATTTATCACATTCAGCCGTTACGTATTGAATTAAAATCTGACCATCCATTCCCATCTCCTTTGCGGTCAGCACAGCAGCTGATCGGAATTTTGCTAGCTCCGCCATACTTTTCAGACAATATAATAATATACAAGCTAAATCTCTAACCAGTAAATACACTAAGTACTTCTTATGACTATAGTCTAACTAATTCTAACTAACCAGTTAACTAATTAATTATTACTGGTTGTGAAGATTCACCAACTTTTATCTGCAGGGACACTTTTAATTTTAAAGGAAATTTTACAATTTATTTCCCTACTTTTATTTCTCCCACCAGGAGATCCTAATATTACTGTTGGGCTAATTATCCCTGGACAAGACCCCAATATCTGTAGTGGTGTTTGATGGTATTGTATGATGGTGATGTTACTAAATGTAATGTATGAGGCCAGCTGTGAAGGCTCCTGAGATAAAATGTAGTTGAGAATTGTCAGAAGGCCTTTCTTGCTACCACTACGACCTCACACTTAATTTTTTTCTTAATGAATGTGGCTACATAAAATGTCTAGGGTTATGATGTGTAGTGTGGTGTGATAGTTTATAAATACACCCACAGATAATTAAGAAGACTAATAATATTTAACAAATATTACAACACACTGAACTAACTCAATAGTGTAAAATTTTTTGATAGAATTATATTACATTTATTTTGTTCTGGATCAATTTTTTAGGTTGACCAGAACTTAAAAGGATTTAGAGATTATGAAAGAAATGCATGGAATATTATATCATAAATGCAATAGTGTACATATATATGTACTATACTAGTTAGTTTTATTAAAATGTTCTAGTAGTCATCTACTTGGGAGGATAGTTAATGTTTGTGCTGTTGGGGTGGCCTCATCACACCTGTCTATATTGACTACACAGTGTCCAGAAAATGGTGGGAATTTTTATGGGGATATTAGTAACTACAAAGCGTTGGTGAATGTCCAGCAGACCAGAGGCTCACTCATCTTGTAGTTGTAGCTCTGGTGCTGAAATCTGGTGGTCCCACCTCTCCGTGCTGGCGGGCAATAATGGTGGTCTCTGTCACAAGAACTGCACAGATACACTCGAGTAAGTCACCAACTGAATAGACACTGCTTTGTTGACAACAGAAACTCACAGCTCTGCAATCAAAGTATGGGCCATGTGTCAAAATCTATTCTCTACCCACGTCTGGACACAACACTGACACAACAACCACATCATACAGACAGGTCAGATCTCTCTGACCAAACAGCACATTTACCATGGTGGTTTTACATCAGATAGATCCCCCCAGACTATAGGTTCTGAAAAATATTTATTAGTTGTCTGCCCTAAAAGAGGATAGGTAATATGTTTCATTATTCTCAACACTCGATCTGTCTTGCCTAACCCTTGCTGGAGTTTATGTACATTGTTGGTCCCTAGACCCTGACTTGGGCGGGGGGTCTAGAGCAAATCCTTACTTGTTTGTAAGGCTAGATTTCGATAAGGCAGTATCAAATCACTCGAACATGAAACAATATTCAAAATATATAAGGAAATAATTTCAATCTTACCAGATTATGAATAAATAACACAGAATTGCTAGCAAAACTCAGCTGAGCTGCTGGCTATAGTATGGCGTCCCTAAACTTCTTTCACTTTCTTTCATATGGAAATCACCACACTTTAAAATCTGTGTCTATCACTGAACAACTATTGAAGAATGGCCCCACTTGCGCGACTGAGCGCTAATAATATGATTGTTTGTAGCCAATCACTGCCTAGGTTTATTTTAAATTCAAATTTCCTACCCTAAAGTCATTTCAGTCATGCTTCAGTCAAGTATGGATGGTTATCTGTTAGTCTGTCCGTCTCTACTTGTGTTTCTACAAAAATGTACTTGATTTTTGAACCAACCTTTCTCTCCCCTCCAAAATTTTGTCGTTAAAAGTTATATTTAGACACAGCTACCACCAATGTCCCTCTCTTCCATACTACGTAGATTTGAACACCTGCGTCCCAAGGTCGTGTTTTTGTGTGCAAATAGCGACACTTTTAGATTCAATACAGTCTGTCGATGATGTGAACAACACTGTCTTTTGTCATTATCTTCAATATTATCTATCCGTTTGTAAAATTAAGAACATATTAGTTCACTGCTCAGAATGGGCCATCCGGCCAGCTAATTTTTATATTCCTAACATTAATATTAAGAAAAAAGTACTTTTTAAATTTTGTAATATTTCGAACATCTGCGTTTAGCCGCTGAATTCACATCAAGGGCTTGGTATCGCAAAAGCGTCCATTCCGTACTTCGTGTCAATTTGGGGACGGGAATTTTTACTTTCCTCCATCCCCCCCAATTGCGTCTCCTTAGCCTTTCCAGTCTCACGCAATCTTTCCAGTCATATTTTTTCCTTTTTATCCGCCGTTCCCCTCCTGTCTAGCAAGTCAATTATTATGGAGGATGATGACCCGCGGTCTAGGCGATCATGTACTATTCGCAGCCTACGCATTATGTTTTTATCCTTAATTGTTATCTTTGGAGGTATTTCACCGTTGTATCTCTGTCAATTTCACTACATATGGAATGGCCCCCGGAGAATCAGGTGCTATTACTGCGCTGATTTTGGGGATCATATAGCTGCCAGGTGTCCATGTGGTCCTCTACCTAGAAGATGTTTCCAATGCTAGTCAGCACAACATTTAGTAGCGAGCTGTCCGCTCAGTAACTCTGCGGCTACGGCATCACACAAAGTGGACCGCAGGCAGAAGGACCGCCACTCAGAAGGAAGGTTAGAGAGTCAACCATCACAGGAAATGTCGACCAGCAGCGGACCAAATCCCCAGGAGTTTAAAGAAAGAAACGTGAAGGGAGAGCACCAAGAAAACCGGATTTAGATGGTAGGAGGTCGGCCTGAAGGAGTAGTGCTGATGGAAGGAAAAGAGATAAATTGTGTGTTTGACACAGGTTCACAGGTGTCTACCATCACAGAGCAATGTTTCAGGGAGATGTTTGGAGGGCTCCCCTTGGATGAAGGTAGATGGGTGCGCCTGACAGCAGCAAATGGTGCCACCATCCCATATATTGGTCACTTAGTTGTGGACATACAAGTTGGGTGCACAGTAGTGAAAAACTGTGGAGTTTATGTTGTCAGGGAGGTACAAGGATCTAGAAACCAGAAAAAAACACCAGGGATCATAGGTATTAATGTCCTTGTGGAAATCCCAAACATACAGAACATACTAAGATGGGACCCTCCAATCGATCAGAGGATGACGCAGAAATCAGACTATGAAAGTCTGGGTGTCTGGAAGAAAGCAAACCCACATACCTGCTCGATCGATCAGGGCCATAACAGTCAAATGCAGGAGAGGAGGCCAGTCAGAAAGAACTTTTCTCTTTAAGCCTAACAGAGACTTAGAACACAGAGGGCTGATTATGAGTCATACATTGACTGTTCTTAGAAGTGGGTCCTGTGATATTTAGGCCATAAATTTGGGTGATGAGGAGCTGGGGTGGACTATAGCACATATTTCAGAGTTGTAGGGGCTCAAGAGGTTGAAATGTCAGCAAGTCCACCATACACGAATCCAGAGCAAGAGATGTGCCCAATTGACCTTACCGGGTTTGAGGGCAGTGAGGCTGAAGAGCAGGAAGTAAGAGCGTTTTTGAGACGCGATGCCGATCTTTTTGCCACAGATAAGACAGATGTAGGGTACACGGACAGGGTAACGCACACCATCCCATTAACAGATGACACCCCAGTTAAGCAGCATTACAAGAGAATACCTCCTGCTTTCTGTAGGAAACAAATAATCAAGGAGAGTTGCAGTCCTTGAGCCTCCCCAATAGTTTTGGTCCCGAAGAAAGATGGTCGGCTTAGACTGTGCGTAGACTTAGGGCACTCAATAGCAAGACAAAGAGGGATGCATACCCTCTACCCCGAGTAGATGAGTACCTGGATGCGCTAGGAGGAGTAAAGATATTCTCATCGCTTAATCTGGCAAGTGGTTACTATCAAGTAGCAATGGATGAGAAAGACCAAGAGAAAACCGCTTTCACTACCCCTTTTGGACTTTATGAATACACCAGGATGCCTATGGGCTTAGCCAACTCTGCCAGCACCTTCCAACGATTAATGCAGAGCAGTATGCATGATTTAGTGTTCCAGCTGATACTAGTATACCTTGATGACATTTTAGTGTACTCTGCTGACTTCACTAACCATTTGAGCCGACTGGAGAAAGTATTCTCTAAGCTACGCCAGCTAGGGCTGAAGTTGAATGGAGAAAAGTGTAAGCTGTTTAGGACAACGATTGAATTCTTGGGGCATACTATATCAGCAGATGGAATAGGAGCTATGGAAGACAAGGTGAACGCTGTTCAAGAGGCCCCTGTACCGCGGTCCCACACTGAGTTACGGTCATTCTTGGGATTGGCCAGTTACTACCGCAGATTTGTGCCGGGCTTTGCAAAGATAGCCAAACCGCTACATGATTTAGTAGCTGTGCTCAATCAAGGCATGCAGACTAAAAGACGGAGTAAGTCACCCATAGGAAAGTTGAGGACCGAAGAGTGTGTTGTAGCCTTTGAGACACTGAAAAAGGCGCTAACCTCCACACCGCTACTAGGGTTCCCTAACTTCTCGCTACCATTTATCCTGGAGGTAGATGCATCATATGAAGGATTAGGAGCAATTCTTTCACAAGTGCAAGATGGAACGAAGAAAGTCTTGGCATATGCATGTCGCACACTTCGACCCTCTGAAAGAAACTCAAAAAGCAGTATGAGGCTGGAACTGTTGGGTCTTAAGTGGGCCATGGCTGAGAAGTTCAGAGGATACCTGTTAGGGTCACAAGTAGAGGTATTTATAGACAACAGGGGTCTTGCCTTCTGGGAGAAAGCTAAACTGGGAGCTATAGAGCAGAGATGGATGGCCCAGATGGCTATGTTTAACTACACAATCCGACATCGGGCAGCGAGAGCCAATGGAAATGCAGATTATTTGTCCCGCTTTCCTATTGAGACCACAGGTGAAGAACTGGAGGATGATGCAGATGTTGCAATAAGTGGCATAACAGCTGAGGTTATCAGAGGGTCTACCCAGATACCGCATGAGATAGGGTTGATGGCAGCAACAAGCCAGAAAGATATCAGTGAAAGGGTACCTGCCGAATCACCTTCAGCACCAGCAACCACTCAAGCATTCGCGTGAGGAATTGATAAATCTCCAGGGAACTGATGATGTGGTAGCGATGGTTAGGAAGATTGTAAATGATGGCACCAGACCTGCAGGAAGAGATGCTCGAAAAATCCCCTTGGCTGCAAGAAAACTACTTAATCATAGTAACCGGCTCGAAGTGACAGATGGGTTGTTATACCGGACAGTGAAGGGATCAGATGGGTCCAACATAAAACAACTAATAATACCTGAGTCCATGAAACCACGGATACTAGACTCTGCTCACAGGGTGGGCCATCAGGGAAGAGAGCGCATGCTACAGTTGCTGAGAAGTAGGTTTTTCTGGGTAGGCATCACAGCTGATGTTGACGTCTTTTGTCGCAGATGCAACCGATGTAACATTGCCAAGGCACCTCAACTGAAGTTTCATGGGCCATCTGGAAACTTGATTGCCTCCAGACCTCTTGAGGTGGTAGCAATGGATTTTACACTGCTAGAGCGGGATTCCATTCGGTTTGAGAATGTATTAGTGCTGACAGATGTGTTCAGCAAGTACACCATTGCTATACCAACAAGAGACCAAAAAGCAACAACGGTCACCAAGGCCCTGGTGGAAAAGTGGTTCCTGTATCTCGGAGCTCCTCAGAGGATACACTCTGATCAAGGCCGGAACTTCGAGTCAGCGATAGTCGCAGAGCTGTGCAGGATATATGGAGTCCACAAGAGCCGCACTACAGCTTACAATCCTAAAGGCAACGGGCAGTGCGAGCGCTTCAACAAGACCTTTCATGATTTGCTGAGACCCATGACAGCGGACCAGAAGCGAAGGTGGTCTGAGCATCTAGCCGAGGTGGTTATGGTCTACAACTCCATCCCCCACTCTTCGACAGAGTACTCACCATACTACCTCCTCTTCGGCAGAGAACCAAAGCTTCCTCTAGACTTCATGAGAGGCACGCGCCCAGATGAAGAGCCGGAGACAACTGATGAGTGGCTGCGTGGTCACCTAGAGAGGTTACACGTAGCACACCAAAAAGCTGCAGAGAGAATGCAGAAAATGGCCGCTGATAGGAGGGAGAGAAGTAATCAGCTGCCAGGCCCCCCACCATTGCGAGTGGGTGAAAGAGTGCGGAAAAGAGTGCACTACACTGACAGGGCCAAAATACAAGGCGTGTGGTCCAATGACGAATTCATTGTATCAGCAATTCCAGGAGCTAGCGGTGTTCCTTATGTGATAAGGCCAATAGGCAACGAATATTTGAAGATGATGGTTGCGGCGCACGAACTGAGACGAAGTGAAGACAAAGATGATTCTCCGGATCTGATAGATGCTACACTAGGCATACCTGAGGCACCAGCTTCGCCAGATGAGACAGACCCTGGGGTGGACGTACATGGTCTAACGCCCGAACCAGGCTGGTATGCCCTGCAGCCGATAGAGGGTCCTGCCCCGAGACGATCTGAGAGATTACAGTTGAAGCGCCAGAGGTAGTGCTGTTGTCGGGACGACAACAAAATCAGGAAGAAGAAGATTTATTACTAGGCCACAATAAAGCCTAGAAATAGTTGTGTGTTATATTTGTGTTTTCGCTCCTTCTAGAGCATCTAAGGCGAGTGTTATTTAAGTGGCCAAATTACTGCGCGCGTGGACTAAGTTGAGTGATTAGGCTTAGCGGCTTATATAAAGAAGTGCCTTAAGCGTGCGAAAGACCCTATTTTGCAAGAGCCGCCAAGAGAGAACAAACGAAGTTAGGCACGCCCTGTGTGGGTAGAAGAAGAATAAAGACATGACACGTGAGTTAATTTAGGTAGAAGGTGATAGTGTTAGAAAGATATAGGGATGTAGGTCTGCTACATATTTGGTATCATGTTTAACAAAATAGATAGATAAATGTGTTTCCTAAGGAGATTTCTTTTAGGACATTTAGTTCTGAAATGATAGATGAGTGAAAATAATGTGTGGATAGATTTTACTTGTGTTAAGTCCAGATTGCGTCTGTAAGAGTTTAGAAGCAATTATTTCATTCATCAAACCGGGCAAGAAAGGCAAAGATAGTAGGAAAGTATTTCATACATAGAACTGGACAGAGATGTTATCTGGGACTGTAATTTAGATAATATTAACTTGTTGGCAAGATGGCAACCGGGGGGCCACGTGTTGATGACTGTGCATAAAGATGACGCATGTGAGCGACAATAACATGTTTAGTTACCACACATTTTTAGTTACCACATGTCGGGGGGATTGGCCTATAATGTTACGCTATTTTATATTGTGTGAATTGACACGTGGGTGATGGCAGGTTAATGTAATTTTCTTCAGTAATGGAAGAGATAGTTTTTGTGTTAAATTTCCTTTCGGTGATGTATTTAGTTCTAGTTTTGTTAAGTCAAGAATAATTATATTTTATTCTTTGATGCAATGTTAATTTAGTGTATTTCACGATACTTATCATAATCCTACTGTATATCTTTAGTGGTTTACTTTGATAGTCATTTAGATTTCTGCTGAGCGCAATGCCACTCATTTGTGTGTAAGGCACGTTGAGATAGAGGTGTTTCTCTGTTTGCTCCTTGAGGAGCATGGAAACACCAATGCAACTGGTGTCCATCACAAGCCCACAAGAAGCATTTTTATGCTATTGCAGTGGTTGTTTCGGTAACAATGTGTTTTATATGATGAGTTCCCAATCTCATCAGTCGGCATATACGAGATGCTTCGGAGTGTAGGGACAAATATTGAAATGGATCAGTTGCGAGGTGGTGGTTTATGCCCATTAATGAGAGTATTCGTTGTACATATAGTTGAATATTATTCTATGTCCATTGTATTATTATTTAATTATTGTTTTGTGTAGAATGGTTTGTGAGAGCACGTGCGCTCACTTGGAGATATATATTTCTCTTCTCGCTCCTTATGGAGCATGGGGCCACCAATGTGGCAGGCATCCAGATGAAGCCCTCACAAAGCATTCAGATGCTCTTGCAGTAGTGTTTCGGTAGCAATCTGTGTTACATGGTGAGATTGCCAGCCTCATACACAATACCATACTAATGTCATTGGACGACATGCATGAGTGTGTGTGTGTGTGTGTGTGATAGTTGAGTGTGTCAGGTGGCGTGGAAGACCTGTTTGGCAGGTGAGAGTATCGTTTCTCATTATTTAACTATTATGATTTTAACTAGCCGGTGCTTTGTTTCTGTTTCAGATTAGCAATAGAGCATTGGCTGGGTGTTTTGTTTTGTTTCCTTTGTTTTATTTAGTTAATGTTTGCTTCATGCGCTTGGTCACTGACTGCGTTGTATGAATAAATACAGCCCCTGCCTTAGAATTAGAGTTTTATTGTTGATCGGGTCGATTGCGAGTGTGCAAGAAAGCGATCACACATCACAGCAGCATCATCATCATCAGCTATATTTTGTTATTAAATATTTTAACAACAAAGGAAAATCAGTGTTTTACCAAAAACAACAATAGATTAAAGTACCATAGGGAAAAGAACAATCTTTACAGCCAAACCCAGGGGTTAGGAAAAACAGAAGCACTATGGATCAACTTATTAGACTAGAACACGAGGTAATATCAGGATTTAATAAATCTCAGGAGAGCGTTTTGTTTCTTTTCTTTTACCGTACTAGTTGGTGGTACCAGTTGCGGGTACTAATCTCTGGAACCAGGTGAAGATAGAAGTGGACTGACGTAGAAATAGACACTATCATCAGAAGGTCTTAGAGACGCGGGACCAGCTTTTCAGTTACTCCCTGATCTTACTTGGAACGTGCTGCGCCTTTAATCTTTACCAGAGACACGAGAACTCCAGTGACCTATCTGCACAGAACCCAAAAAACCAGCGGGAGCAGAACCTACCATTTGCAGCTAAGTCAAACGTAAAAGCTGCCAAGTGACTTCTTACATAAAACCCTCATTACATCCCACCAGTGATGCTAATTTTTCTGATAAATCATTATTCATTCTTTTAAAACCTTGTTAAATCTAAGTGTTTATTAAATCTGTTATTTGTAAATATACAAATTTAACGTCGATTTAATCATTTTGGATGTACTGCATGTTTGTCTCAGTCACTTTACTAAATACACTCTAAACAGAGCTATACCATAATAATAAGAATACCACTGAATAAATCATGGTGGGGGCTTGAACGAGCTGAAATTAACAAATGCTTAATGTCGTAAATTTATTTTGAGAGAAAGAGTCTTAGAAATGGTGGTCCGGTTTAGAGTGGAGAATGATGATGCAAGCTCAGTGATAGAAAATGTAGAGAGTAAATAGTTGCTTCACAGAGTGCTGGAGAGAGTAAAGACAGACTTATTTACGACAAATCGTTCCTCTCAATCTTCTCTACAGACTCTCCTGGTCAAACAATTATTTGCCAGTCTCCAGACACACACCTGCGCTCACACCGATGTGGTGCTTCAAACACACAGACGCACGTGAATACAAACTATATTAAACAAATAGGGGAAATTTGGGCTGTGGGTATTCCAACACAGTACTAAATAAGTTTATGATGTTTATTAACATTAAAAATTAAATCACAAACAAATATCAAGTGTTGCATAAAATTACCATAAGTACAGAAAATACAACTAACAAGGTGGGGGGGGGGGGGGGGGGAAGAAGATTGGTATCGACTAAGCCCTTCCCGCTTGTATTAGACAAAGATAAACCCAGTCCAAAGATAGATAGTTATCAGGAACATAGGTAATGTAACCCAACAGTGAATTTAATTACTCTGAAATAGGTGTTACAATATTAAGTATAGGTGGTAGACAAAAATCCTGTTATTCCCAATGGTTCTTCCCTTTACTAAGAAAATTAAAAAGGGGGAGGGGTTTTTAACAGAGTTAACAAAATATCCCACTTAAAGGAACAATGCAGGGTATACAGAAAATGTATTACCCGGTAGGCAAGTTAACAAAATGGTTTTCAAAAAATTAAATCTCCTGTCATTCATGCACGCGCGTGAGGATCCACACTCGTATACTCACACACACTTACCGATTGCAGCATCAGACAATCCATAGAATTATATAAACAGCAATTACACTCTTGACATGTGAAAATGTCTAGTACTTCGATGTCCCGCCCCAGATGTAGCGAGGTTTGCTGATAGCAAATATTCCCACTTATCGCCGGACTTGAAGCCTAAGAGTTCTTGTGTTTTATTGTATAAAAAAAGGAGTCTATGTGATGGCACTGACACAGTTCGATGCAGGGGTGAAAATGAAGTGGTCTCTTTAATTGTCCAGCTAGTGGTAAAATTCCTTCAAGGCGTGATGATAGCAACTGTCCGCTAAGTTTTAAATCCAGTGAGGAAAACCTAGGCCGAGTCACAGTTCAGGTAAATAGGTACTCTCTCACAACAGAGCAGTAAATAAAATATCGCTACTGGCAACTGTTCATCTTCCAGTTTATCTTACAGGTTGAAATTTAATTTGATGATTTATTTAAATGTTCTTGGGTAGGCTTTCTTTCATGTAATTATGATAGCTAGGCCGCATCGGACCGCCACAAGATTAAATTTAAAAAATGTTTCATCAATATGTCTGGAAGTTTTAAGATGTATGATTTCTTTATTGCTGGGATCGCAAAGGTTACGATCACTCTGTATGAAAGAAAAAGACATGTAATATACCGAAAAATCAAATAACATTCTAAAGCGCGATGAATTTCCCGTTAAGACTATCTATATATATACCCTCGCGTATTTAATTATATATTTAAGAAGACACTTCGCGAGTTCTAATGGTTAAAACACACATCTATATATATGACTTAACTCAATTAGTTATAAATTCCTTCGCGACTTTTAAAAAGTTAATTTAAGCATTTAAGCCTCTATTATTTTTGGAAATAATATAACAGGTATATCATTACATTTACAACTGGAACTATTGAGATGGTTTAATTTAATAGATTTAAATTAACACAAAATCCAGTGAAATAGAATGAATGAACTAGACCACTGATCACTTTACACAATTATATTTTACCGTTTTGCACAGAATAGAATTCACTGCAAATATATATGAAAATCCAGGGGAAAATCTAACTCGATTTCAAATATAGCTAGTGCTTCTGTCAAGGTCTGGCCAACGAGTGATAACATGCATTTCTTCATGGTCTGTATATATTTAACATAGAATGTAAGATGAGTGGGACATGAGAAAATTGACACCTTTTTAGATCTCAGGAAACTTTAGGGGATCTGACCGCCAGACTAAAGAGAGATGCCGCCCCTGGTCTTCTGTATCTCCGCTCGTTGCGTTCGCGACGGCTTTCCCGTGCGCTCCCACTGCGATCGTTCTGTGATTAACACCGAGAAGCGAAATACCGGCAGGAAACTTGCATCGCGTTTCAGGGACCACTACTGCCTCTTTGATAGCGTGTCGCTAGTCTTTCCCGAGATCTCTTCCGTGTCTTTGATCGCGGTCGCTACTATCGTTTGATGTTGGCAACCCCCCCCCCCCCCCCCCCCCCCCCTCCCCCCCCCCCGCCACTGGCCAAGTTAATGAAAATAACTGCATATGATTGCTCAAGAGATATTTGTGGGCGTGATTTAATCTCTCCTTAAATCAATGCGATGACCAGAATGAACGGTAGATAAACTGTCCACATATTAATCAGCAAACGTGTTGCCAATCTGCGTGGAAAGGTTGCATAGCTAATGAGTCCAGGTGAAAAAAATCCCGTTTGACGAAGAGTTACCACAATATTCGGGGGCACTGATGTTATCCGAAGGGGTCGTTACAAAGGGTCGTACCATATCATCCAACATTTCAGGGGTACCGATGTTATGAGAGGGTTCTTACCATCATTCTAACAAATTCAGGGACGGCTAAGTTGTCTGTCACAATCGTCCCCTCTTTTGAGACATGAAAACATCTTTTCATGTTTGATTTATGACAATGAAGCTGCCCTGATCGGTAGCTTTAGGATGATTGGTATCTTCAATTTCCTCCTCTTCCTCCGTAGTCCAGTTTCTACTCAGGAAATCCGCCCCGACATTCTGTCTTCCCGGAATGTATTCCACTTTGAAAGAATAAACGCTTAAAAGAAGGACACAACGCATGATCCTTGCGTTAAATTCTTTATTTGCACCAAGAAAGGCTAACGGAACGTGGTCTGTTTGCACCGTGAAAGATGTCCCATTGAGAAACTCATGATGGCGTCTGATACCGTCAATCAGAGCGAGACATTCTCTTTCAACTACGCTGTAGTTCCGTTCAGCTTTATTTAATTTCCGACTGCCATAGGCAACTGGAAATAGCATGTTCAGGTCACTGTCCTCGGCTTGAAGCAGTGTTGACCCGATGCCCTGACCTGACGCGTCAACCCGCAGTACAAAAGGTTTCTTGAGGTCAGGCAACCTCAAAATTGGGTATGCAGACAAATGTCCTTTCAAAGGGCTGTACGCGTGTTCGCACTTTTGATCCCATATGACCTTATCAGGACAACCTTTCTTTGTGAGGTCAGTCAGAGGTGCCGTCAGTCCGTTGAAGTTCTGGATGTATTTCTGATAGTTTTCACATAGTGATAGGAAGGAACGTACGTCTTTCTTCGTTCGGGGTCTTTTTGCTGCCACTATTTACTCCACGTTCTTCTTAATAGGCCAACTGCATCCGTGAGAAATAGTATGCCCCAGGAAGTCCAACTGTTCAAACCCGATGAGACATTTGCTAGGTCTGGCTGTGAGACCAGTTTCCTGTAGTCTCCTGAGGAGCATAGCAACCGTAGCAATATGTTCTTCGTAGGTTTCCGATGCAATTAATATGTCATCCATGAAATTATGGATATGGGGACTTTGCAAAGGTTCTAGAAGCTTCCTCATCATCCTGGTGAACACTCATGGTGCGTTATGCAATCCGAACGGCATCACATTAAATGTGTAATGTCCTTCACTAGTGCTGAAAGCTAACAAAGGTTTAATTTCCTCCTTGACTGGTATTTGATAATAACCTTTGCTGAGGTCAATCTTGGAGAAAATCTTTGCTTTGCTGAGCTTGGTGAACAACTCAGAAACAGTTTGGAGAGGTTCGGGCTGGAATTCCGTTACAGCGTTTAGCAGCCGGTAATCTATACACAGCCGAACTTCCTTATTGGGCTTCTGCAACAGCACTAAACTCGAACTGTAAGGAGATGTAGACTCACTGATAATTCCTGCCTGACGCAGCTTGTCTATTTCTCCGCGAAGTGCATCAGCTTTAGCGTACGGGATGGTGTAAACTCTGGTTCGAACAGGGGTCTCGTTTGTTAATTTCATATCGAATTCAATTAGATTTGTTCGACCAGGTACATCCGTTAAGACTGCACTGTACTGTTTTAGTAAAGCCCTGGTTTCTGTTTGTTGTTCTGGTGAGAGATTGTCGCCGAACTTGACATCTTTAAAGGATTCTGTGGGTTGTAATGGATACTCCATGCAACCATCATCATCTTCCTCGTCTTCCGTTGCTATGGCGACAGCCAGGAGATGCTCGGAGGATGGCACCGGTCGTTCCAAATATTTCTTTAGCAGATTTATGTGGAAGACCTTCTCCTTTCCTTTGATGGAGATCTTGTAATTGGTACGTGAGATCTTTTTAAGGACGTTAAACGGTCCTTGCCATCCGATGCGAAGTTTATTGCTTCCGGTTGGAAGAAGCAACAAAACTTTCTCCCCTGGTTGTAGTTCTCTCTCTTTTGCAGCTTTGTTGTATCTTTTAGCATGTTTAGCGTGGGCTTTCTTAAGGTTGGTGTTAGCTAGATCCCATCCTAGCTTTAACTTTTCCTTGAGCTCAGATACATACTTGCTTGCAGAGACGACTGTCTCGTCAGCCTTTTGGTCTGTCAGGGACCGAAGTAAGGCTTCTAGTGGCCCCTTTATAGGTCTGCCAAATAAAAGTGTAGCAGGCGGGAATCCCGTAGACGCTTGGGGAACCTCTCGGTAGGCGAATAAGGTAGCCGATATATATAGGTCCCAGTCTTCCGGTTTCTCCTGACCCAGCTTACGTAACATGGTGGTGAGGCTGCCATTAAAACGTTCCACGAGCCCATTTCCGGCCAGATGGTAGGGACTTGTGTGGATATGTTTGGCCCTCAAGATCTTAAAGATCTCCTCCATTAACAGGCTACGGAATTGGGATCCATTGTCCGTCAAAACTTGTTGAGGGAATCCCAACCGTGTAAAAATTTGCACGAGGGCTTCTGCGACATGCTTGGAATCTATGCATGGTAGCGGTACAGCTTCGGCCCACATTGTGCAAGTGTCGACTAAGGTCAAAATGAACCTGTTCCTTCTTTTGGTCCTTTCCAGGGGTCCAATGATGTCGACAGCAACCCGTTCAAATGGAGTCCCTACTATTGGCATTTGCCCCATGGGTACTGGGGGTGTCAAGTGCTTGGGTGCTACCCGTTGGCACTGGGCGCAGGATTTCACATACCTGATAATGTCAGAGTTCATTCCTGGCCACCAATAGTGGGTTTTTATTCGCTGAATAGTGGCGTTTTGTCCCATATGTCCGCTAAAGGGAAGAGAGTGCCTCATTTCTAAGATCTGGCTTCTGTACTGCGTCGGTACTAGGAGCTGGTTATTCCCCATGTCCGGGTTGCCCGTTCTACGATACAATCCGCCATCCTTAGAAAAGATGTCTCTGTTGTGTCTTGGGTCCTTAGCCATGGGCAGTTTTCTAAAGCAGAGCTCCAGAGTAGGGTCCTTTTGTTGCGCCTCCTTCAGTTCATTCGGCAACAAATTTGGCGCAGGCTCCCTCTCCTTCTTCGTTTGCCCTCTTGTGGTTACCGCTGCCACAATCGGCTCCTTAGGTCTCCCAATAAACACGTATCTACATCCCAGGATAACTGGGTAGATCGGATCATCCATTATGGCCGCTTTAATAACACCTCTGACAGAATCAGAGTGTATTTCTACCAGTGCGATAGGAAGCGTCATGGGTGCATCACTCCTGAAAACTCCACTAAGTTTGACGGTTTCCTCTGTCTCCTGACCTGGTTTGACTAGGTGCCTAGCGACAATACAACTAAAGCTTAGTCCAGTGTCAAAGAGACAAGAAGTTGAGGTACCATTCAAAATTACAGTTCCTCGAGTTGAGGGTCGGCCTCCCTCAGGTTGAGAATCACTGACATTGACTCTACCTTGCGAGGCTGTATGCAAACAGCCGATGCGGCTTGGCCCGGTATGTTTGCCCTGATCAGACGTTCCTGGTGTAGGGGTCTTCCCTTTTCCTTGACCTTGGTGGCCGCGCTGCCACGTAGGCTTGGTGGGTTGATCAGAATTATTATTTGTGGAAAATCGGGTTTTGTAGAATTTCGATTTTTCCTGGGGAGGTCTCTGGGTATTATTTTCTCGTTGGTTATAATTCTGAGAGGAATTTGAGGAATAGGGTGACTGCTCTAGATTTTGTTTACGAGATGGCTCATCTGTGGGTTTACGTTTAGTGCTGGGAAGTTCGGCCATTGCATTGGTATAGCGTTCTGCCTTATTGAGGATGTCCTCAAGCCTGACTGCACCCTGTTCAGCCAAAAATCTATGGGTTTCGTTTGACAAAGTAGACTTTATCTGTTCCACAAGAACAAGTTCAAGTAGTCCCTCATATGTAAGAGGTAGGTCAGATAATTCAATGCACTTTGTCAAATAGCCCGTGAGACGTGAAGTGAATTGCGGAAAAGTTTCCGTGCTCTCTTTCCGGCTGTTTCTGAACATTTGCAGAAATTTTCGGGCGGTCATCTCAAACCGTTCTAGCAAGGCCTTCTTCAGCATGTCGTAATCATGTTGGTTGGTTCCCAGCTTTGTGTACACGTCATACGCATTACCTTTCAATGCAGTTGAGAGTTTAAGTGCCCAACGGGAACTCTCTAACCCATACAGATTTGCGAGCCTCTCGAATTTCTCTAGGAAGGTGTCTATTTTTCCATTGGGTCTGGGAAAAGACTCTAAAGCAAAAGACATCGCCGTTAATTGGGCAGATTGAGTGCTGGAGAGATCCATTGACAGACTGGGGCGAAGACGGCATTCCGTTATTCGAAGTACAGGCGCCCCGACTCTCTAAAGCCTTAAGCGCCAGTTCATGCTGATTTTCCCTCTCTCTCTCTCTTTCCCTGCGAGCTTCGATCTCTGCCTCAATTTTCTTCTGCTCCAATTGACGATCGTCCGCTTCTTTCTTCCTAGCTTCTGCCCTATCTTCCGCTTCTTTCTTCTCTGCTCTATCATGTGCTTCTTTCCTCTCTGCTCTCTCTTGCTCCGCGTCATACCTTTCAAGTTTCCTGTTGACAAACAGGTTCGCGGCTTCTCCTTCTAATCCTGAGTCCTTCGCCTCCTGTCTCAAAATGGATCTTATACTAATTCTCTCTGCCATGCCAACGAACTGGATGCTTCTAAGACTAGAGAATAGTAAGAAAAACCAAGGAGGGAAAAAACTCAAAGCCGCTACGAGAAAAAAACACAAAGTATAAATTTACTTGTGTTACCTCCTACTATGTAGTGCTAACTTATCGCTGCTATTATTGTCACTTAAGACTCTTAACGCAAGCGACTATGCCACGTTAAAATGGTAAGTTACACTAGAAAAAAATTTACTCTTGCTAACAGTAGAGAAAAATTTATATTAAAACAATTTAAAGGGAAAAAAAATTTCCCTGAAATTTTAATTCTCCGCCAACAAAACTCCGCCCCTGCAGTCAGTTTATGAGAAGAGAGGATGTTAACTAGACTTAAAAGTTAGAACAAGGCGTCTTTAGCTTAAGCTCAACTCTAGTAACTTCAAAAACATTTATTGACTGTAAAACAATCACGCAATCCCAGCAAATCTTATAAAGAAAAATTTAATATTTCTCTGCCAGAGAATAATTTAAATAACAAATATTTTTGTTTATCCGTACTTTCTACTGCTGTGGAAAGAAAACAACCTGTAAATATGCTGTGTGAACGACCCAAATACTAAAAGGCGTTGTCTAGGGGTGTAATTAATTATTTATTTATTTCCCTAATTCACAAAGACATATCATTCACACTCTATCTAGTTAGACCCAGACTTAATCAGACTCAAAAATATCTTTATCCCGGCCGAGCTAGCCAAATATTGTCGTAAATTTATTTTGAGAGAAAGAGTCAGAAATGGTGGTCCGGTTTAGAGTGGAGAATAATGATGAAAGCTCAGTGATAGAAAATGTAAAGAGTAAATAGTTGCTTCACAGAGTGCTGGGGAGAGTAAAGACAGACTTATTTACGACAAATCGTTCCTCTCAATCTTCTCTTCAGACTCTCCTGGTCAAACAATTACACTGGCTAACAAAAAAAAATATGTTTTTTTCTTTCTCTAACATTTCTATGTTTTTCTGGTCAATTTTAATGCGCTGTTTTTAAATCTGCAAACCGTTTTCTCTATCAGGTCGGGATTTCTAGAAATACGCAATTGAAGTTTTTTTAACAACGCATACAGTATTACAACATCATTCATACAAGAAGTATAACAGTTATGTAGGCTTGAATTTCTTTGCAGTCGACTTTCGTCGGTGAATGGCATGTGGTTTATCGCGATGAAGCATCCAACAATAATCGGCAAGCATGGTCACACTCCACCGTCCTTGATAACGTGACTCCATTACGGCGATATCTTGATAGAATCGTTCTCCATGTTCATCGCTGACTTCGCCAAGGTTGTCAGGGAAAAAGTCAAGATGCGAATCGAACAAATGGATTGTGAGGGACATGTTACAGCCCATAATTCTGTATGCATCTATGCACTGCTTAACAATATGCACATAGTCGACAGATTTGTGATTTCCCAGAAAGTTATCGACGATCGATTTGAATGCCATCCATGCGCGAAGTTCACTACCGTGTAACAAGTTCTCGAATTGTTTGTCCGCAATAACTTTCCTAATCTGAGGTCCTACAAAGATACCTTCCTTTATCTTTGCATCGCTAACTTGCGTAAACTTTTCTCGAAGATAAGTGAAAGTTTTGCTCGTTTTATCTAACGCTTTTACGAAATTCTTCATGAGCCCCAACTTTATATGTAACGGTGGTAAAATGATGCTGTCTTTGTTAACTAATGGCTCGTGTATTATATTTTTATGCCCGAGCTGCATACGATCCCTGATAGGCCACACCTTTCATGCATAATGTTCCTGCATGTTGCGGCGGTCCCATTCACATAGGAAGCAACAAAATTTAGTATACCCAGTCTGCATGCCCATGAGAATTGCAATGACCTTTAGGTCTCCACAAATCCGCCATTGGTAGTCATTTTACTTTATTTTTGCCAAAAGTATAGCCATATTGTCATAAGTTTCTTTCATATGAACAGAGTAGGCAACTGGAATTGATGAAAATAAATTTCCGTTATGCAATAACACGGCTTTTAGACTAGTCTTGGAAGAATCGATGAAAAGTCGCCATTCGTTGACTATGTGCTCATGACCGAGGTGCACCATTAGACCGTTTACATCTTTGCAATAGCAAATGTCATCATCCATCTCAAAGTATTGAACAAGTTCTCTGTGTCTATGACGAAATTTAGATATTGGAGTATTTGAGTCGTGAAACGAGTAATTCCGCTTGTCCTTTGGTAAGAGCGAGATCACGTATTAGATCTGAAAGTTCTGAATGGTTAATTAAGTGAACACCATCATTCACCGGTATATAATCCGAGTCAGAGTTAGTTTCTAAAGCAGGTAAACTATCACTTTTTGATGGTTCATTCACGTCCAACGGATATTGTTCTGGTGGAACTGGGATCGAACACGTGATTGGATCATGAGGCACTGGTTTTGAAACTGATTCAATATTTGGATAAACCACAGACTTTCTAGTTTTAAAAGTGAAACCATGGATATTTGTCAAGCAGAAGTAACAATTAGTAGCGTGATTTGTCGGTTCACGCCATATTACTGGCACTCCGAAAGGCATCGACTTATGCTTCGGCGATTTTCGTAACCAACCTGCCAATATATTTGCACAAGTCGAACAAACTGCATTTGGCTTCCAAGATTTATTTGCATCATCAACTTTCGAATCGAAATAAAGTTCATATGCTTTCTTTAGAAATGGTGTAAAGTTTTTCTGGTGAACACAATCGGTAAAATATCCGCACACGTAACAGATCAGATCTGCCGAATTTCTACAACTTCTAGAAGCCATATTTCGCTCAGAATTATTTCAAAATACAGTAACTATTTGAAAAATAGCGTAACATATGTCATGCATCTTTTAGCAGTATAAAAAGTAGAATTAATTTGCATTTTATTAATTTTTAATAAGTTATATAGTAAAAATGAAACGGAGCAAATAACGGTTTCCCAAAAATTATTTATTCACAAATATCTTAAGAACCCGATGTGATAGAGATAAACGGATTTCAAATTTGAAATCAGCGCAAGAAACTGACCTAAGAACACTTATTCTTATATAAGAAAGAAAAATGTTGTTTGTCAGTGTTATTTGCCAGTCTCCAGACACACACCTGCGCTCACACCGATGTGGTGCTTCAAACACACAGACGCACGTGAATACAAACTATATTAAACAAATAGGGGAAATTTGGGCTTTGGGTATTCCAACACAGTACTAAATAAGTTTATGATGTTTATTAACTTTAAAAATTAAATCACAAACAAATCTCAAGTGTTACATAAAATTATCATAAGTACAGAAAATACAACTAGCAAGGTGAGGGGGTGGGGGTGAAGAAGATTGGTATCGACTAAGCCCTTCCCGCTTGTATTAGACAAAGATAATAATAATAATAATAATAATAGCCCCTTCAGTCATAACTGACTATGGGAATGCGCCCCTGAGGTGGCAGCCCTCAGCTGCTTATTTTCGTGGTGCTCCTCTTGACGTTTTCTCCTCACCTCTGCTTCTTGTGTGAGCCTCTCTTCGCCCAATCTGAGGTGGTGCCGTAAATAGCATCGCCACTTAGTGCGATCGGCAGCTTCATCCTCCCATGTTGCTGGATCCATGTCCAGTGCCCTCATATCTCTCTTGCACACATCTTTGAACCTCAGTTGTGGTCGCCCAACTGTTCTCTTGCCATCTGCTAATTGTCCGTAGAAGATATCTTTTGGGATGCGACCATCTTCCATGCGGCGAACATGGCCAAGCCAGCGAAGTCTGCGCTGTCTAAGCAGCGTATACATACTTTGAAGGCCAGCACGTGACAACACCTCGACATTTGTCACTTTATCTTTCCACGAGATGCCGAGGATGCGGCGTAGACACCGCAAATGGAAGGTATTGAGCCTTCTTTCTTGCTTAGCATAGGTCGTCCAGACAAAGATAAACCCAGTCCAAAGATAGATAGTTATCAGGAACATAGGTAATGTAACCCAACAGTGAATTTAATTACTCTGAAATAGGTGTTACAATATTAAGTATAGGTGGTAGACAAAAATCCTGTTATTCCCAATGGTTCTTCCCTTTACTAAGAAAATTAAAAAGGGGGAGGGGTTTTTAACAGAGTTAACAAAATATCCCACTTAAAGGAACAATGCAGGGTATACAGAAAATGTATTACCCGGTAGGCAAGTTAACAAAATGGTTTTCAAAAAATTAAATCTCCTGTCATTCATGCACGCGCGTGAGGATCCACACTCATATACTCACACACACTTACCGATTGCAGCATCAGACAATCCATAGAATTATATAAACAGCAATTACACTCTTGACATGTGAAAATGTCTAGTACTTCGATGTCCCGCCCCAGATGTAGCGAGGTTTGCTGATAGCAAATATTCCCACTTATCGCCGGACTTGAAGCCTAAGAGTTCTTGTGTTTTATTGTATAAAAAAAGGAGTCTATGGGATGGCACTGACACAGTTCGATACAGGGGTGAAAATGAAGTGGTCTCTTTAATTTTCCCGCTAGTGGTAAAATTCCTTCAAGGCGTGATGATAGCAACTGACCGCTAAGTTTTAAATCCAGTGAGGAAAACCTAGGCCGAGTCACAGTTCAGGTAAATAGGTACTCTCTCACAACAGAGCAGTAAATAAAATATCGCTACTGGCAACTGTTCATCTTCCAGTTTATCTTACAGGTTGAAATTTAATTTGATGATTTATTTAAATGTTCTTGGGTAGGCTTTCTTTCATGTAATTATGATAGCTAGGCCGCATCGGACCGCCACAAGATTAAATTTAAAAAATGTTTCATCAATATGTCTGGAAGTTTTAAGATGTATGATTTCTTTATTGCTGGGATCGCAAAGGTTACGATCACTCTGTATGAAAGAAAAAGACATGTAATATACCAAAAAATCAAATAACATTCTAAAGCGCGATGAATTTCCCGTTAAGAATATCTATATATATATATACCCTCGCGTATTTAATTATATATTTAAGAAGACACTTCGCGAGTTCTAATTGTTAAAACACACATCTATATATATGACTTAACTCAATTAGTTATAAATTCCTTCGCGACTTTTAAAAAGTTAATTTAAGCATTTAAGCCTCTATTATTTTTGGAAATAATATAACAGGTATATCATTACATTTACAACTGGAACTATTGAGATGGTTTAATTTAATAGATTTAAATTAACACAAAATCCAGTGAAATAGAATGAATGAACTAGACCACTGATCACTTTACACAATTATATTTTACCGTTTTGCACAGAATAGAATTCACTGCAAATATATATGAAAATCCAGGGGAAAATCTAACTCGATTTCAAATATAGCTAGTGCTTCTGTCAAGGTCTGGCCAACGAGTGATAACATGCATTTCTTCATGGTCTGTATATATTTAACATAGAATGTAAGATGAGTGGGACATGAGAAAATTGACACCTTTTTAGATCTCAGGAAACTTTAGGGGATCTGACCGCCAGACTAAAGAGAGATACCGCCCCTGGTCTTCTGTATCTCCGCTCGTTGCGTTCGCGACGGCTTTCCCGTGCGCTCCCACTGCGATCGTTCTGTGATTAACACCGAGAAGCGAAATACCGGCAGGAAACTTGCATCGCTTCAGGGACCACTACTGCCTCTTTGATAGCGTGCTGCTAGTCTTTCCCGAGATCTCTTCCGTGTCTTTGATCGTGGTCGCTACTATCGTTTGATGTTGGCAACGCCCCCCCACTGGCCAAGTTAATGAAAATAACTGCATATGATTGCTCAAGAGATATTCGTGGGCGTGATTTAACCTCTCCTTAAATCAATGCGATGACCAGAATGAACGGTAGATAAACTGTCCACATATTAATCAGCAAACGTGTTGCCAATCTGCGTGGAAAGGTTGCATAGCTAATGAGTCCAGGTGAAAAAATCCCGTTTGACGAAGAGTTACCACAATATTCGGGGGCACTGATGTTATCCGAAGGGGTCGTTACAAAGGGTCGTACCATATCATCCAACACTTCAGGGGTACCAATGTTATGAGAGGGTTCTTACCATCATTCTAACAAATTCAGGGACGGCTAAGGTGTCTGTCACACTTAATTCTTCGTAAACGGCGGCAGATCAGATCAAAGTTAACAACGGACCTGCCCAATGCAGCATTGTTCTTGACTTCGGAAATATCTTATTAAAAAGCGTCATTATCCTTCTATCAAGAACTTTGCCAAGCGTAATCTTGTGCGAAGGTAGACACCTTTGAAGGCCAATATTAGATACTCTTTAGTTTTGGCCCCTGTTGGACCACTACTGCAAAGCAGGGGAGGCAATTATGTGACAAACAGCCAGAACAAATGAGAATGACAAAGAAAACAAAACAAAAACAAACAAGGAAAATTACATTTTAAATAAAAGTCCATACAATATCAGTACAAGAATTTAAAAAAAAGAAAAAACTTACTTACTTACTTAGTTGTTCCCCTTCTACCGTGAGGTGTAGAGGTTTGGAAGAGAGAGCGCCAGATTATCCTATCGGCTGTCTTCCTCCTGGCCTGGTTCCATTCTAGTCCTCGGTCCTTCAAAGATTCTCTAATGTTGTCCTCCCAGCGGACTCTGGGTCGTCCTGGGGGTCTGGATCCCTGGCTCTTTGTTTCCCATACTTGTCATGGTAGCCGATCTTCTCCCATTCTGCAGACATGGCCAAACCATCTTAGTTGAGACTGCTCTACCTGGGTCTGCAGGGGGTGGGATTTAAGGCCTTGACGTATCGTCTGGCTGCGGACCATGTCTCTTCTTGTTACTTCAACCACGTTCCTCAGATACCTCATTTCGGAGGTTTGGTTCTTCCTTGCCAAACAGTCCCAAAGTTTGCTCCAGTGGACCCTGTCAAACGCCTTTTCCAGATCTATGAAACAAAGATGGATCTCACTTATACTCAAGGGCCTTTTCACTCAGCTCAAACAAAAAAAAACTACCAATTAAAAAAACAACCAACAAACGCCCAGCATATACATTTAAAAAGATGTCAATAGCGAGAGACAGCAATATAGTATCATGGAAGAAGGTATATTACAAACACCATAGACATAAACAATGCCACAACAAACGGCAGATAAATGACAGCCTGGAAGAGCCAACACACATGAAAAACGACAATGTAATGCGAGATATAAAATGATGAACACCATATACCATAATTATACCCCATATGGGGTTGAACCAGGTATCCCTTGCACACGACAAATACCAGTTTTCAGGTGCTGGGTTAAAAAACCAAACCAAACCAAAAACAGCAACAACAACAAAACCGTTTTCTTATTTAGAGGAGTGTACTTGCCATCATCGGATGCGAATAATTGTGTTTAGAGGATAGTGCTTTTAAATTCAAGTCCCTGATGGCGTTAGTTTGACTTAACTGTGTAGGTGGCTGCAGTAAGTTGTCTCTGTATGCTGGTTCTCAGTGAGGTCTTTGACTGTTCTTTCTCCAGGTAGGAGTCGAATGGCCTTTGTGATCACAAACACTGCTCGTGTAAATCTCACAAATGTCGCCTCTTCGAGTATCCCTTAGACTTTTCTCTTATGGATGGTGTCCAGAGCTGGGAACTAGTAAGTAGTACCAGAAACTGAGAGAAATTTTAAATCGAATCTCCCGTAAATCTGTTATCTCCTGATGAAAGCATCATGAGACCTCCGCTTTTTTCCACCATTTCATCTTCCTCTGAATTTTCCCGATGCCCATAAGCATTAAATCTAATACCTTCGAGGCAGATGAAATTGTGTTAGGATAACAAGAGAGTATCAGTGAATCACTTCGATCTGAAATAGAAGTGTTGATTAAGAAATTTCCTGCAGCCGTGGTTTATGTTGCAATTTATTTTGCATGGCTTGATTGTCAGACTCTATACAACTTTACATAAAAAAAGCATTTCTATACATGAAAATACCCATATAAGAATAAGCAAATATACATTTTTCAGACGTACCCCATAGTTTATGCATGGGTATGCAGATGTCTTTTACACAGATTGGCCTATAGCAGTTCACTGCGACCGTAAATGTGCTACTGATAATTGTAACTCTACAATTCCTAGTTTTATCACTTGGGGAAGATTTGTAGGGATTCTAAATTCTTCTCTATAATTTTTTTTAACACTTTTAATTTTACCAAAGTTAATTCTAGCCCTAATCACTCTCTAGCAAGACATATATGTCGCCTTCTGGCATCTGCTCCTCTGAGAAGAATTGTTAACTATCTTTAGTCTTAAAATACGCAGGTTTTATAGTTAAAACTTCGCCCACACGAAATTTAATTTCGCTAGTTTATTCTTGGTAAAGCCAATCATAGTTTAGGCTACTTTATTTTTCGCTTTAACGCCAATCACCGTGTATGGCGTCTTAGTTTAGTATAATGTCCACGTACACATTGTTATAGTATTTGACAATGCGTATATGATAAGTCTAACAAATTCTTCAATATTGGTGTCTCTGTTTATTAGGATAAGAGATCTCGCCGGAAAATTTTTTTTTCTCATATACCTTGCCCTAATTCTTCCATATTGTAATAACCAGGCTAGATATAGGATGGTAAATAGTGCAGGTCACTCCGTCAAGATAATAACATGTTATCTTTAAACGGTCATCGTCAACCAAACTGACAGGAAACTAAAACGTAATTCGAATTTCTAGATCGGACAATTTACTTCATATTTTGTAATTCGTGACGATCAACGTCTGAGTTTAAGAAAAGAGAGCAGGTTTGACGCTATTGTCCTACGCCCCAAAGAGCGTTCACTTTTCATAATTAGAAAGATAAACATGAAGGGTGGGGCTTACGCTGGCGATGTCTGAAGGAAATGTACCTAGACTAAAAATACTGACCCGTGAATACTGGCGGAAAAGAGCTAGCAAAAAAGATGGGCAGAATAATGAATCAAATGAATCTTGGTGCGGGGTCACAATCATCCTATTGGCTGTCTTCCTCCTGGCCTGGTTCCATTCTAAAGAAGTCTGGGCAGCCATTAGAACACATAACACACAAATCAAAGTCACTAAACTCTTTACCAAAAAGCTGCTCCCTCACGGCAACTCATTTTAGCAACCACTTCAAAACAGAAATTAACCTTCTCAAGTCGACACTAAAGCCAATGGACTGCGATATTAGTAAATTGACAGCCTTCTGCAACACTGAACACACCACAACAGATCTAAGACATATTCCTTTTCTAACAGTACATGAAGTTCTCAAATATATCTTGGCATTAAAAAAGAACAATTCATCTGGGCTTGATGGTATCAGCAATAAGATTCTACGTTACGCTGCGCCCATCATTTGCGACTCCTTAACCTATGTATACAACCAATGTATTGCACACAGCTACTTCCCCACAGCATTTAAATCTGCCAAAGTGTACCCCCTCTATAAATCTGGCTCACATAGCGATCCCAACAGCTACAGACCAATATCCCTTCTATCATCTCTTTCAAAACCACTAGAGAAACACATTTACAACACCACATTTCAACACTTAACAACAAACAAACTGCTCATTGATAGCCAGTCATGTTTCAGACCCAAACATTCCTGTCACACAGCTCTCACCAAAATGGCAGACAACTGGCTGTCGAACATAAATGATGGAAAATTATGTGGTGCTGTTTTTGTCGACTTCAAGAAAGCATTTGACATGATTGACCACACTATCTTGGTTCAAAAGTTGGAAACCCTCAGAATAGGCCCTAATCCACTAAACATCATCAAATAATTCCTGGCAGATCGACAACAGTTAGTGCTTCACAACAACTCGGCATCAGATTTCTCGAAGGTAGTTACAGGAGTACTGCAGGGCTCTATTCTTGGGCCCCTACTCTTCGCAATGTTCATCAACGACCTGCCACTACATCTAAAATATTCAACTTGTGACCTCTTTGCAGATGATTGTACTATCTACACTAGTGACAATGACTGCGTGGCACTTGAAATGACTCTTCAAAGCGATGTAGACAATCTAACAAAATGGAGTAATATGAATCGTATGCCAGTAAACACAACAAAAACGAAATCTATGTTGATTACCACCAGACAGAAACTCCTAAGCTGCACCAAAAGATCGCTACAGCTACACGCGGAATCAATACTAATTGAACATGTAACAGAACACAAAGTTCTGGGAATCACGATTGACCAGCACTTAACGTGGAACTCCCATGTACGGAATTTAACCAAACACTTAGCACAAAAGACGTACCAGCTAGCCAAAATAAAACACTTCTTAGACGCAGACACTAGACTATTGTTATACACCTCACATATACAGACACATCTAGATTACTGCTCTACACTATGGGATTGTTGCCCTGCTTCCACCTCGAAGAGACTGCACTCCCTGCAAAAGAGAGCAGTACGTCTGATCACCGATAATCGCACGACACCACACACAAAGACAGGAAAAGAACCCAAAATACTGTCTCATCCATAGGTCAACATTTCTTTTCCTCTTCCGCTCGTTTTTGTGTGTGAATAATTTGTTTTATATCCATGTAATATCATTATTATATTCACTTTAAAATATTATTATATAATGTAATGTATGTGTGAATGTACCCACATAATACTGTACTTTAGAAATGTGAGTCGTGAGAATGTACCCGCATACCACTGTACTTTAGAAATGTGAACTGTTTTTTTTATTTTTTATTTTATTTTATTTATTTTTTTTTACCGCTAAAAGACTTTTCCTGCCACAGAAGTGCGTAAGAAAGTGTTATTATTATTATTTCATTTCCACCAAGAATGTATGGACATAAGCGAGAATGTGTTTATGTAATTTTTGTATTGATGATTGATGACACATTCAAAAATACAGATTAACTGTCGACGGATTGACCGCATGAGTGAGTGTCGGTATACAGAATTTATTTATTGTTTTATTTATTTTATTTTATTATTATTTTTTTTCCCCCAATTACTAGCTTGTTTGTTTCAACAACAACAAAAAAAAACCGACTCATTTTTAAAAATTATGATTGCATACTGTAAATGAATGCTGTTATGGTAACTTTATAATGTTGCATGCCTTTAAATTAATGCTTAAAGCATCATGTGGGAATGAAAGGATATAGTATGCAAGATTAATGAGAGTGGAAGGGCAGAATATTAGACGGGCCTGCGCGCCCAATTCTTTACCCTTCGAAAATAAAGTTCGTTCGTTCGTGCGTTCGTTTTAGTCCTCGGTCCTTCAAAGATTCTCTAATGTTGTCCTCCCAGCGGACTCTGGGTCGTCCTGGTGGTCTGGATCCCTGGCTCTTTGTTTTCCATGCTTGTCGTGGTAGCCGATTTTCTTCCATTCTGCAGACATGGCCAAACCATCTTAGTTGAGACTGTTCTACTTGGGTCTGCAGGGGGTGAGATTTTAGGACTTGACGTATCGTCTTGTTGCGGACCATGTCTCTTCTTGTTACTTCAACCACCTTCCTCAGATACCTCATTTCGGAGGTTTGGATCTGGCTTTTATGGGTTGTAGTCATTGCCCATGACTCGCATCCATATGTCAAGAAGGGGACATAGGTGGAGCGGTATACAGCCATCTTCGTTTTCTTACCAACCTCTCTTGCTGAGGAATCCTCAATTTATGGCCTAAAATAGTCTCCCAGCTGCTGCTTTTCGAGTGGCTGTTGCTGTCATTTTCGACGGAGTCATCTGTCAAGTTATTTGCTTATGTTTGTATCATAAGTATAATTGTGTCTTTACCTGCGATGTCAGGTTGATTAGGGGTTGTCTTCCCTTGTTTATTCATTCATTGTGTTTGACCTTTAGGGTCAGAGGTTGTCAGTTCGGGCGTAGGCCTAGGGGAAGGTTTTTTAAGCGGGAGTGAGATATACTTCCGGGAAGCCGGGGAGGTCCTGTTTTTTTGAAGGGACCAAGAGTCCATTGTTTTTCGGGGAGAATCTTCGAAGTAACTGCTATGGCAGTTTTCCCCAGTGAATCTCTGTGCGTCGGGATGACGACAGAATTCCTTGTGTAGTTCTGAGGATTCATTTACCAGGTAATACCGACCTTTATGCATTATTACGCTTTTCGGTGGCAGAACATGTAAAGGATTACCTAGGGTGAACAGCAGTTCACGGATCCGCCATTTCAGAACTTATATATTTGTGCTCGAGGTAGCCATCCAAGACTGTTAGTCTTATATTGTCCAGAAATCCAGTGACGAAGATATATTGTGGGAGCCGCAGATTGGCGGAACTTCTATCTACAATAAGTATTACTGCAGGGTTGATGATAACCTATTTAACAGAAGTACACGGCCGACGTCAGAACGAGGCCTGTGCTTCCGGCTATTATACTACAGCCTGATATGTGCAATTGGCAGGGAGTGCCAAGTTGCACCTATGTGTCAAGGTAACTAAGGCATCTGACGCGTTTAGTCAGAGACGCCAAGGGCGACGCTACGAACTGTCATTATTGAAGAACTTTGCTATTGACCATGCACGTCTATTCTGATGTTTACCTTTTTGAATGCCAAATGTATACCTATCGATGTCAGGTCAGCATGACCTTGTTACACTGACTGTTCCTGTTGATACTATGTGTGTTCCCGTCAATAAATGTCTTGAAACATGCCTGCAGTGTCAAAGCATCCTTGATTACTGCATGTGAGAGTATGGGTTGCAGGATCTACATCTATACGAGCCTAAACACATTCGCGTCTTCATTCGCACCCACACTCAATTCATCATACGCTCGCACTACACATCTAACAACATGTATACTGTCTTGGGCCAGTGATCACCTCAACAAGAAAAAAAAAGACAGTTACATTTCTGGTGGACCAGTTACGTGGGCTCTTATGATACATTTCTTGTCGCCAATGTGGCCTAGAAACTTACATTTCGGATGGACCAGATCTGTGGGTTTAAAAAGAACAGAGCGAGCATTTGACATTATTGTTGACATTTATGGATCCAGAAATTTACATTCCTGGTTGGCTGTTACATGTATGATGTCTCCAGTTTTGTCGAGAAAGTTACAAGAAGGACAAGTACACATTACACTTCTGATCTGTGGGTCTAAGCTACACACGGGACAGCCGTAACACACAACGCTAATTCTACACTTGCAAGTTTTGGCTACAACAGGACAGATATAGGTCATCAACGGTTGACACAAATAAACAGTACGAGCATTTATATTATAATGCTACATAAAGCATAACAAGACAAGTACTGAAGTGAACTACTAGGCATTTGCTACGTGGACCATAACTGCATAGAAGGCGGGTTCCTATTGTAAACAGTACTGCGGGTTGTGACACGTTTCATTCAACAACAGACTTTTCTAGGTCAGAGCATTCAAGCTACATTGTTGGAGGTCAAGTGTCTGTAAACAGTACGTGAAATTGTAAACATTCAATGTGCAAGCCCTAATTTGAGAAGGTCATAGTAACTTTGGTTCGTGAATACCACTTTATGTTACAGTGGATTTGACGTTCAGTGCGCGTTTGACATTTCGTTTCTGTGTTCGCAAGGAGCAAGAAATTTATTTTAGTTTCAGCTGTGACTGAACTTGTTCTGCAACACATTGAAATTGATTGCTATATGTTTATGTCACTTCTACTGTTTTTGGTGTATTTTTCTGCGGGTTTTTCGGTTGGTGGGTCTTACGGTAAATATGCCACTTGATCGAGGCTTACTGTAAGCGGTCTGTAGGTGCAAATTTTCTTAATTTGGAAATTTGCTAGTGACAATTGGTCGCTATTGATGTTAGCTGTGATGTAATTGTACTTAACGTTGTTTTTGTAATATTTTGTCTGTTTTTCAGTTTTGATTGTCGATTTGTTTTGTTTGTATTCTGTAGGTCTCTCCTTTCTTGTGTATTTCTCTACACATTTTTGGTTAAAACAGTGTTGCCATTTGTATTGTTTTGTATTTTTGTCTTTGTTTTTTTTTTTGGTTGTACTACATTACTGTCATGCACAGTCTACATACACATACTTGGTCATGTTTTGATATTATTGATAAGGTAGACTCTTCATATAGAGTTTGTTAAATAATATTATATAAGATATTTATACAAGTTCTTTGATAAAAGACTTGTTATCTACAAAGATTGAGACAAGGTAAATACATATTCAAGTTCTTTATAAAAAAAGACTTGTGCCCATAGTGAGTGGGATATAAGGGATTTTTTTTTTCCCACAGGTACTCAAGTGATTTTTTGGGTACATTATAAACAAGAGGAACATACAAAGTCTTTGTCTAAGACTAAGACAGTAAAATAAAGTGAAGTGAGTATACAAGTCTAGCATTTCAGACTTGTCTCCCATTGAAGTGGGATAAGGTAATTTATTTAATTTTTTTCAGGTTTCTGATCTCATTAGACAGAATGTCTACATTGGATTTCTTCATCCAGCAAGGGTTGACCCTTGGTAAGTCTGGTAAAGAATTGGAAGAATATTCATCTGCTCAATTCGCCATTGCATTAAAGTCAGAAGAAAAGAAACAAAAAGAGGAAATTAAATTGAAAGCAGAAGCTGAACTAAAGAAGCTAGAAGCTGAGAATAGAAGATTAGAACTTGAAGAAAGAAGGTATCAAAGAGAGGCTGAGGAGAGAAAAGCTCAAGCTGATGAAAGAAAATTCCAGATGGAAATGGAAGACAAAAAAATTCAAGCTCAAGCTGCTGCAGAGGAAAAAAAACTTCAAGCTGCTGCTGAGGCTGAAATTAGAAAAATGGAACATGAGGAAAGAAAACAGAAGATGGAACTTGATGAAAAACTCGCAATTTTGGAGTTAGAGAAATTGAAATTGGCGAGTACGGGTGCTCAGCAAACAACTTCGAGTACGACAAAGGAGTTTGTTAGTAGGATTAAATTGCCTCATTTCAATCCTTTAAAGGATGACGTAGCAGATTATCTAGATAGATTCCAATTTTTGTGCGATACGCATAACATAAAAAAGGAAAAATATGTTGAACAACTGATGCCATTTTTTACAGGTGACACAGTGACTACTCTTATGACAATAGACGAACATGAGAGGACTAATTATGATGTTGTCAGGGCAGCATTACTAAAGAAATACCAATTAAAACAAGAAGACTATCGTCTTCGTTTTAGGACAATGTTGCCAGAAAATGGAGTAGATTTCTCTGATTTTGTTACAAAGATACGTCGTACATTTACACGATGGGTTGAGTTGTCTCAGATTGAGAAAACATATGAAGGTCTAATGGACTTATTATTGCGAGATAAGGTTTTGTCATCTGTTAATGATTCTTTTCTTGCATTCCTTCATGAGCGTAAGCCTAAAAACTTAAAAGAAATGGAGGAATACTGTTGTCAGTATGCCACAGCACATCCCCATGCTACAGTTAGCAATTCTAAAGTGAAAGAAGGGTTGCCAGCTGCTTCGGCAACACCATATGGCCCTAATTTCAGAAAAAAAATTTCAGGGTGCTCAACAAAATTGGAATAGGGGAAGTAATCAAAATTACACTCAGAAGCGGAGTAATCCAACACATGATGGTTCTTCGTCTATGCAGTGGAGACAAGATGGTAGTTCTCGTAATTTTAGTGGTAATAATTTGAGACACTTTCGTAAAGGCTATCCAAATAATAACTATTCAAATTTTCGAGGTAATCATTCTCGACGTCAAGATTATGACGATGGTGAATTTAGAAACCGGGATTCAAACCGGAATGATGATTACAATAGGCAATATGATAACAATTACAGGGGAAATGATAGTCGAAATAATTACAGGGGAAATGATAATCGAGGTAGACCTAGGTTTAAAAAAAAAAGACCTTACCAACAGGCAAACTCTGCGCAACAAGAGTTTGATGGAGCCTGTAATACAGTAAATGATAGTGGTAACTCTAGGGCTATCACTGGTTGTGCTTTCGATTTTGGGAGAGCAACTGAATGCCCCCAATGCTTAACATTGTTTGACTCATCAACTGTATCTACGCTAAGTTGTGGTCACCCTCTTCCTGCTCTACCTGCTACAGTTGCGCATGATGGGAGAGGATCTCTCATCTTACATAAAGGTCTAATAAATGATAGGCTAGTCTCAGTACTTTTCGATTCGGGATGTACTACCGTCGGGGTTAAGGAGTCTCTGATAGATCCTTGCTGTGCCACTGGAAAAACAATCAAATGTGTTACATTTGGTGGTACTATGGAAAGCTATCCTACTGCTATTATTAGGATTGACACTCCTTTCTTCACAGGAGATGTCCATGCATGTCTTCTTCCTAATCCTATTGCGGATCTTATAATCGGTCGTATTCATGGGGTTAAGGAATGCACCCCGCAACAAATTTCTAGTTGGGAAGAAAAAAAACATTCAAACGGTCAATGCAGTGGTGACAAGAGCTCAAGCTCTTAATCCCCCAACTTCATCTGATAATAGTAATGAAGTTGATAGCCAAGACGAGCACTTGGTGATTTCCCATGACTCGTTTGTTAAACGTCAAGAAGAGGATCCTTCTTTGAAGAAATACTTCCTTCTTGCAAAGAAAGGGGATCCCAATCAAAATACGAATCACAAATCGTATATCACTATGAAGAATGGTATATTGGTACGAATGGTACAACACTCGGACAAGTCTATGCACTCGCAAATTCTTGTGCCTAAGTGTATGAGAGCCTTAATTCTTCGGCATGCACACGATTCTCAGTGTGCGGGACACATGGGTTTTTCCAGAACTAAAACTAGAGTCCTTGCGTCATTCTTTTGGCCATTCGTGAATAAAGACATCCGAATTTATTGCCGATCTTGCAAAATTTGTCAAGAGGTCAAGTCTAGGGGTCCGAGACATGCTGCTCCTATTCAGGCTGCAGATATTCCGATTCGGCCGTTTCAGAAAATGGCTATAGACATCATTGGTCCGTTCAAAATTAAGTCAGCCAGAGGACACCAATTTATCCTCACTTGCGTGGACATGTGCACGCGTTGGCCAGAGGCTATTCCTCTGAAGAGCATATCAACTGTCGATATCGCTGATGCTCTTTGGCTCGTATTTTCTCGTCTGGGATTCCCCGGAGAAATACTGTCGGATCACGGCACTCAGTTAATTTCGGACGTTATGTCTCAGGTAATGGCTACGCTAGACATTAAAAGGTCTCTCAGTAGTATTTATCATCCAATGTCCAATGGATTGGTAGAACGTCTTAACAGGACACTAAAGAACTTACTTGGCAAGATAACGGAGGATCATCCTGAAGATTGGGACAGGGTTTTACCTGCAGTCCTCTTTGCCTATAGAGAGGTTCCCAACGAGCATACAGGGTTTTCTCCTTTCGAACTTGTCTTTGGCGCGCAACCGCGCGGGCCAATGTCCTTGTTACACGATTTGATAACTTCCGATAATATCGACGATGATACACAATCGTCATATGAATATGTTATAGCTCTTAGGGAAAAGATTATCGAATCGTGCAGGTTAGCAACTTCATCTTCCGAATTTGCGAAAGAAAAAGCTAGGCGATTTGCTAATAAGAAAAGACGCCTACGTCAACTTTGTCCTGGAGACAAAGCATATGTCTTACTGCCCTCAAGAGAGAATAGACTTCTCATTTCTTGGAAGGGTCCATACACTATAGTCTCGAAAATTTCTGATGTCGACTATATTGTCGATGTGGATGGAAGGCATAAAACCTTCCATATAAATATGCTAACAGAGTTTATTGAACGTCCAGACTATTTACAGCCTATTTTCCAGGCGACGGACGACTCTCCAGTTCAACATGGTCACATCTCATCCCTGTCCGTTATACAGGATGAGGAAACTATTTTTTCTGACGTGAACTTACCTCTTCCTGCGATTCCACTTACTTCAACGGAATCGTGGAGAGACGTTACAGTCTCTTCCAACTTGTCTTTTGAGGAACAGCGTCAAGTATCCTCTACGTTACAATCATATCAGGATGTCCTTACCGACATTCCTGGACACACAGATGTCATAGAACATGACATCATACTTACTGATCGTAATCCGATCAGAGTAAGACCATACCCAATACCTATTCATTTTCAAGCACAAGTCGAGAAAGAATTGGATGAAATGATTCAACTACAAATAATTGAACCATCCACTTCAGCTTATTCTTCGTCGATAGTTATTGTTCGAAAGAAAGACAATAACATACGTCTTTGCGTTGATTATCGCAAATTAAATCAAGTTACGAAGTTCGATGCTGAACCTATGCCGTTATTAGATGATCTACTTATTAGACTTTCTAAAGCTAAATTCTTTACTAAACTAGACTTGTCGAAAGGTTATTGGCAAGTCCCACTGACGGAACACGCCAAACCTCTCACTGCTTTTTCGACACCTAGGGGTCTGTTTCAATGGAATTTTATGCCTTTCGGGCTTATGAACGCCCCAGCGACTTTCGTGCGCATGATGCGACGAATTCTATCAGATCGTGCAGATGTCATTGCATATTTAGACGACATCTGTCTTTTCAGCGATACTTGGGAAGAACACTATGTGGGTCTGAAGGAATTGCTATCTACTCTACGTGAGCATAGATTGACTGCTAAACCCTCTAAAGCTTTTGTTGGGTTTAGTGAAATTTCCTTCCTAGGTCATCGAGTTGGTCATGGTCTGTTGAAGACAGAGGACCAAAACATTTCAAAGATATTAAATATCTCGGTTCCGAAGACAAAAAAGCAAGTGCGTAGTCTCTTGGGATTGATACAATTCTATGGAAGATTCATTGAGAATCTGTCCTCCATTATGGCACCACTTTCAACGTTATTGAAAAAAGGTTCTCCTAATATGGTGCGTTGGTCCCAAGAATGCCAATCTTCATTGGATCAGGTTAAGAATTTGTTCTCATCTCATCCTATCTTAAGACTACCGACGATTGATAAGACTTTTGTCCTTCGTAGTGATGCCTCTTCCACTGGCATTGGAGCGGCACTAATGCAGGAATATTCAGGAACTCTGCATCCTGTAATGTATATTTCTAGGAAGCTGAATGCGGCAGAAAGGAATTACTCGGTTTTGGACCGTGAATTGTTGGCTATGGTTTGGTCCATTCTTAAGCTACAAAGGTTCCTTCTGGGCGCGCATTTCTTTATGGAAACCGACCAAAAAGCTCTTACGGCTATGCAAAGTAAGGATTTGAAGAGCTCGAGATCTACTCGTTATGCTATTGCTCTTCAGCCTTTCCATTTCACGGTGCGAGCTATCCGTGGTTCGGATAATGTGATGGCGGACATATTGTCTAGATGCCCACATGATTCCAGTTAAATCTTGTGTCCTAGTTTTTCCTGATATATTTTCAGACTTAGGTCTGTCCTTAATATCATAATATGTTGTAATACAAATGTATTTGGATGATGTTTAGATAATTTAACAAATTTCATTTTGTCCATCCATCAGTGATATGTTGCTAAAATAGCATTGACATTTGTATATTGCTATGATTATATTATTTAGTAATGTTTGATATATGATTGGTATTGCCAGCAACTTAGGTTTCTTGAATGGTATCCCTTAGTTTGTTTGGTTTAAAGGAAATATTTTCTCTTATGTTGGGAGATGATTTGTACCCTCTTCTATTGTACCTGATATTAGGTTCATTGTTTGCATGAGCACAGAAGTGATACTGGTGCTATCTTGCTCATGAACATATTAAAAAAAAAAAATTGCATTTTTTTTTTTTTACAGGGGGGTGGTAGTAATGTTGCTGTCATTTTCGACGGAGTCATCTGTCAAGTTATTTGCTTATGTTTGTATCATAAGTATAATTGTGTCTTTACCTGCGATGTCAGGTTGATTAGGGGTTGTCTTCCCTTGTTTATTCATTCATTGTGTTTGACCTTTAGGGTCAGAGGTTGTCAGTTCGGGCGTAGGCCTATGGGAAGGTTTTTTAAGCGGGAGTGAGATATACTTCCGGGAAGCCGGGAGGTCCTGTTTTTCTGAAGGGACCAAGAGTCCATTGTTTTTCGGGGAGAATCTTCGAAGTAACTGCTATGGCAGTTTTCCCCAGTGAATCTCTGTGCGTCGGGATGACGACAGAATTCCTTGTGTAGTTCTGAGGATTCATTTACCAGGTAATACCGACCTTTATGCATTATTACGCTTTTCGGTGGCAGAACATGTAAAGGATTACCTAGGGTGAACAGCAGTTCACGGATCCGCCATTTCAGAACTTATATATTTGTGCTCGAGGTAGCCATCCAAGACTGTTAGTCTTATATTGTCCAGAAATCCAGTGACGAAGATATATTGTGGGAGCCGCAGATTGGCGGAACTTCTATCTACAATAAGTATTACTGCAGGGTTGATGATAACCTATTTAACAGAAGTACACGGCCGACGTCAGAACGAGGCCTGTGCTTCCGGCTATTATACTACAGCCTGATATGTGCAATTGGCAGGGAGTGCCAAGTTGCACCTATGTGTCAAGGTAACTAAGGCATCTGACGCGTTTAGTCAGAGACGCCAAGGGCGACGCTACGAACTGTCATTATTGAAGAACTTTGCTATTGACCATGCACGTCTATTCTGATGTTTACCTTTTTGAATGCCAAATGTATACCTATCGATGTCAGGTCAGCATGACCTTGTTACACTGACTGTTCCTGTTGATACTATGTGTGTTCCCGTCAACTTCTCGACCCAGCGGATTTTGTTTTAGAGCTGCTTATGATCATCCCTCTCTTCTCCAGCGCTTCCTTCCAGACTTGCAGGTTGGACTGGAGATGTGCCTCTGATTTAGTAGTCAAGGCAACATCATCAGCAAATGTCAGCTCCGAAATACAGACCTGTCTCATCTTCCAGTACCCTACTGAATACTTTCTTGTTCTCTCCTTACATGCCTTGATGATATCGTCTATGAGTAGTATGAAAAGATAAGATGACAGGATATCAAATTGTCTTACACCAGTGATGGTCCTGAACTCTTTTCTGACTTATGGTTTGCTGTCCTCACATAATTTCTGCAAGACTTGTAGAAGCTCTGTATAGCATGAATCAGAGGTGTTGGAATGTTCTTCCTTGCCAAACAGTCCCAAAGTTTGCTCCAGGGGACCCTGTCAAACGACTTTTCCAGATCTATGAAAGAAAGATGGATCTCACTCTTATACTCAAGAGCCTTTTCACTCAGCTGTCTGAGTGTGAAGATTAGGTCATGAGTACTTCGGTTTGCTCGGAATCCGCACCGAACGTCATCCAATTGTGGCTCAGCTAGGCGTAGGAGTCTCTGCTCTAGGATTCTAGAGTAGATTTTACCAGGGACACTGAGAAGGGATATGCCTCTACGGTTTCCACATTGTCGATTGTCACCCTTTTTGAAAATCGGTGCTTTGATGGCGATCTCCCAATCCTTTGGTATGGCCTTGTTGCACCACGCTGCCTGTAGGACCCTTAAGAGTAATAGGTCGCCTGATGCTCCCATGTTCTTAAACATTTCTGGTGTTATACCATCATGCCCTGCTGCTTTGCCCATCTTGATTTTCTCCAGTGCTGCCTTCAGTTCTTCCATCTTTATGTCATCTTCACCACCATTGGTTTTTTATTCTGTGCTAGTGGTTATCATTTCTGGTGCTTGACCTTGCTCACCATCAAGGAGTTCTGAGAAATATTCTTTCCATTTTTCCGTTACTTCCTTCGGGGCAGTAAGCAATTTGCCTTGCTTGTCCTTTGTAAATTTGAGAGGGCATTGTTTTTCCTTCCTCATGTTCTTTAGGGTCTTATAGAACAATTTCTGGTTTTCTTGCACATCTTTTTCTAGCTTTTCTCCAAATTCTTCCCAGGACTTCTGTTTTGCTGCTAGCACCTTGTTCTTTGCTTCTGTTCTGAGTGTCACATATTCTCTATATTTCTCTATTTGTCCTGCTGTGATTTTAGCTCCTAAGTATTGTTTCCATGCCATTTTCTTCTCTCTTATTTTCTCTTTGACTTTCTCTGCCCACCAAGGTGTCCTCTTTTTCTTGTTCCCAAGCCGGACTTCACCACATGCTTCTGCAGCAGCTGTCTTTATGATGACCTTGAATTTAAGACAGAGGGTTTCCAAGTCATCAGGTTGTTCTTGTGTGTTTCTCACCGCCATTGCAATAAGCCCCTGATATCTGGTATTAATTTCTGGCTCTCTCGGCTTGTAGGTCTTAATGCTCATTCCTCCCGTTCGTTTACTTAGTTTCTTGCGTGATGTTTGGCAGTTCCTAGGCTGTGCAACTCTTTCAGTTGTTCTTTTGATTGTAAGCAGGTAGTGATCACTTCCAATCTCTGGCCCCCTCCAGACTCTCGCATTCCGGACATATTTGAATGAGCTCCTCCTAACAATGGCATAGTCGATCACTGACTTCTCATTCTTTGTTGATTCACATCTTGTGTATGCATGAATGCGCCTATGGGGGAACTTTGTGTTTGTAATGATCAGATTCTGCTCACTGCAGAATCTAAGGAGTCGCTTTCCATTGTCATTGAGAGTATCTTCTCCATATCTTCCGATAAATCCACCCCATCTAGCATGATTATTTCCAACTCTGCCATTGAAATCTCCGAGCATGATAATTTCATCTAGGCAGTCATCCACTGTTCTTTGAAGCAGCTCAAAGAATTCCTCCTTGACCTCTGCTCTCTAATCCTAATTTGGCTCATACACTATGATCAGGTTGACTATGGTTTCTCCTTCTTTTAGTTTAACAACCATAATGCGCTCCGAGACAAAGTTCCATCCCTTGATACTATCTTTTTGGTTTTTGGCCACAATGCAACCCACGCCCCCTTTAGCTTTTTCAGATGTGGGTACACCACTGTAGAGCAGCGTGTTAGATCAATGACTCCTTGTCCTTTTTTCTTTGTTTCCGTTATAGCCAGGATTTCTAGTTTTGCTTTCCTCATCTCTTACACCAGCTCTTCTTTCCCATTTATACTTCTTGTGTTCCAAGTTCCATAAGTCGTAGTCCGTTCCAGTTCGTCGCCTTTAGAATCAGTCCGGTTTTCTCTCTTGTAGTTCGCGTAACCGTGATTTAAAGCAAACAGGTGATTGGCCTGTTGTGCCTTTGCATGGTGGAGGGGCTGCTTCCTTACGGCCTCTATATATATATATATATATATATATATATATATATATATATATATATATATATATATATATATATATATATATATATATATATATATATATATATATATATATATATATATATATATATATATATATATATATATAAAATTTAATCTACGACAAAACTAACATTCAGTTTTTCCTTAAAATAAAATAAAAATAAAAACTAAAGGGAGGGAAAAAAAAAATTTTAGGAAGGAGTCAGCATACTAAAAAGCTAAAACATTCAACTGTCAAAATCAATGGGTCTTGGTACTCAGGGAATATTTCTCTAGCTAGCTGCTTTAAGTAGGTTCAATTTCCCCCTCCCGCTTTTTTATGAACTACTTTTAATTATTGTTAAAAATTCACAGATGTACTGAAACACAGAACATAGCTTTTCCATACATTCTGTAGCATGGGATGAAAGTGGTTGGTAAGTTGTCACTAATCCGTCATATAGTTAAAACAAAAATATTTTAAAAAATAAAAAATTTGAAGAATCTGACGGATTACTGATTGACGATAACTAGCAATCCATTTTTATTCTATGAAGTAGAATGTGTGGAAAATTTAAATAATTTTTCAGTGCATGTCGTAACAATAATGAATTTGAATTCTATAAAGTATATTTTCCTTGTTCTTTTCCCATTACATTCACGCGATTCTAATCCTCGTGTTTTCCTTCGCTTCTTTCATCACATACGCGTGGTTCTACATCTTGTGTTTTCCTTTAGCTTTCCCAACACAATCGCCTGGTTCTAAGCCTTGTATTTCTCATTACTTTTTCTACTACTTTCACTTGAAAATAAACCTTGTGTTTTTCTTTGCTTCATCTATCACATTCTCGCGATTCCAGCCGTGTGTTTTCCTTTACTTCTTCCATCATATTCACGTGATTTTAAGCCTTGTGTTCTCCTTTGCTTCCTCCATCACATTCACGTGACTAGTTACAGGTTTTCAGACTAGTATTAGTATGAACATGCATGCATGGTAACGTAAACAGTTCTCTTGCTACTGGCTCTGAAGTGTCATATCTTTTTTTCGTATTTTCATGAGTATTTCTTTTCTTGCTTTCAGGTTAACGAAATGAACTATAAACAACTGGTCAAGTGTTGGATGGAGTAATTAAGACACGACATTTCTTTTTTAACATTAGAATATCCTGACGGTAACTAGACCACAATGACTCTATCCGGAACAACCCTTACTAATACTCCACCTCAAGAGAGGACACGTGTTAGGATGCCTGAGATTGAGGAGGAGTTTTTACACGCGGTCGACTTTGGTGATGTGACGCTAGTAAAGGGTCTGCTGGAAGAATTCCCTAATCTGAACGTGGATTGTACCGACGCTCTAGGCAGAACACCTTTACGTCTGGCAGTCAAAAATGAAAATAAGGAGGTAAATTGTTTGTATTTATTATTATTTTTTGGAAGATAATAATGCGGGTGGTTATGAATGTTTGTAATGTGGATGGCTGTCACTGTTAATGCTGTGTATTTGTATAAACCTTGGTTTATTTTATGTGTATTGCCCAGGTGATTCTAATGATTGGTGAATGTTAGTTGTGACGATGTACTTTGATGTTGGTGGTGGTGATCTCTGTAGACGTTGGTAATGTGAATGCTTGTAGATTTAGTGCTCTGGGAGTTTAGGTAGCTGGTGTTGTGGATAATTACAGATCCCGGTGATGTGGATGTTTTATAGGACTTGGTGATTTGGATGCATTTGGGTGTTGCAGTGAAGATGTGTGTGGATCATTGTGATTTTAGTGTTTGAGAATGTTGGCGGTCCGTGTTGTTCCAGGGTGCCTTTGAAGAGACAAATAAAGAATAGGACTACTGCACTCGGAGCCATGTCGTACAAGGCGACTAATATGAGATTGTGTAGGTGGCTGACAACTTCATCATATTAAGTAAATTGCCACAATAACAACTGTTGAAAGATAATGTTTGGTGCATGCTTCCTGCAAGGGGACCCTAGCAGTAGTGGTTCCATGCTACGTAGGGAGCGCAAAGAAAAATGATGATGATAATGATGATGGTCAATGTTGGTGGTGACCGAGTGCACGGACGTCCGTGGCGTGATCTCTGTGGCTGTTGGTGGTGACCGAGTGCATGGACGTCCATGACGTGATCTCTGTGGCTGTTGGTGGTGTTGATGCATGTAGAATTAGTGATGTGAAAATTTTGGATGCTGGTGATATGAATACTTAAAAGAACCCTATGATGTGGGTAAGTGTGGATGCCTGTGCATATTGATTATATGAACACTTGATGATAATGATTGTGTAGATGCTTGTGATGTTGATCATATGGATATACCCTGTTGTCGATATACGCCAAGTTGTGCTGGTGGAGATATTGATGTATATGTAGCGTTGTGGATACCTGTAGATACCTGGCTACGTTTACATTGTAAAATTTAGAAATACTACCCCGTGTATGTCCCGGGTGTCTACTTGGAGAAAATAAGGAATATGGCTACTGTTCCCGCAAGCATGCCTTGAGAGGCGATTAGTGTGACGTTGTTGATGAGGCTGCTATCTTCACCTTGTAAAAGAAATTGATATAGAAACCATCTCTACCTGAGTTCGATTACTTTGACGCATTCTTTTTGTACGGGGATCACCAGTAGTAGTGACCCATGCTCCAGAAAGAGGAAAATAGGAAATTAATTAATTAATTTAAAAATACTAGCGCTTAAACTGAACTTGCATTAAGGACCTAATTTTTAAAATGTCTTCCATTCCCTTTGTTTTTATCTGCTTGTTGAAGTTTTTGTGGTGAAATGTTTTTGGGAATCTGACTAAACAGCTTGATGATGTAGATTTGTCCGGTGTCTTGGCTCTTCTGTCCCACAATCGTAATCGGATGCAAGACAAAATGAGAATACTCGATGAGAGGTCACAGCAAGTGGGAATGAAAGTACACAGGGAACAGAGAAAGGTAATGAGAATAAATGAAAGAAATGATAACAAGGTTGAACTTGAAGTAACATCACTAAAAGATGTAGAATTGTACACATATCTTGGCAGCCAATACAGATAAAGTTGGAGGGACAAGCAGTGATAACGAAATAAGAATAGAAAAAAAAAAAATCAAGACGAGCTTTCATTGCGTTGAGAAACATATGGAGAACAAGAGATATCAAGTCTAACACGAAAAAAAGAATCTTCAACTCAAATGTCGTCAGTCCTATTTTATGGTTCCGAAACATGGAGAAGAACAACAGCAACAACCGAAAAGCTACAGATATCCATAAACGGGTGCTGGCGTAGAATAGATGGATTGAAATGGTATGACAAGGTCACTAATGTGGAACTGATGACAAGAGCCAGACACGTGCAAACAAAACAAGAGATTAAAAGAAGACGCTGGCGATAGATAGGACACATTTTGAAGAAACCTTGTTCTGGAATCTCCAGGGAAAGAGAGGCAGAGGTACACCAAAGAACACCCGGAGAAGAGAACTGGAGACAGAAGTGAAAATGATGAGGAGCACGTGGAGAGGACTTCAGCTGTTGTCAAGTGACAGGAGGACTTGGCATTTGTTTGTTGAAGGCTTGTGCTTCTTGGGGAGATAAAAGGTAATGATGAATATGTTTACTGCATGAAGATACATTTTGTCTGTTTTCGGAATTTGCATCAACCCTTACGGATACAGCCACATACACATAGTTTTGTAATAACCGAGAGGCAACAATATATGATTCCTTGAAGAACATTTGACAGCTTTTTATGTTCTTGTTATAGTTGTAACCGAAACTGCGTTCTTCTTCAAGGTGGTTATTGATTGCACTTGTCTCATGAAAAATTTACTTGGCGATAGAGATAACGGTGTTCTAATTAATTGATTTTTCGGGAAGATTAGGTGAGAAGTTGGGAGGCTTAGTGAGAATGTGGAGGGAGGAAGTCGGGAGGTTGAATGGGGCGGTGGAGGGAGGAAGTGGGGAGGTTGAGTGAGAATGTGGAAGGAAGAAGTTGGGAGGTTGAAAGGAAGGTTGATCTAGGAAATAAGGATCGAGTGGAAAGATGGAATGAGGGCGAGAGGAGATTGAGTGGGAAGCTGGGGAGGATGACTGAGAAAGAAAGTGGGGAGATTGAGTGGGAAGGTAGAATAAGGGCGAGAGGAGATTGAATGTGAAGATGGAGTGAGGAGGTGGAGAGGTTGACTGAGAAGATACACTGAGGAAGAAGAGAATTTGAGAGAGAAAGTGCAATGAGGAAGTTGGGTGGAGGCGTGTGTGGTAAGGTGATGTGAGAAAGTGGGAAAACCAATGAGATGATGGAGTGAAGTAGATGAGCGGCAATGTGAGTGGGGAAGTTTGGAGGTTGAGTGAGAAGGGAGTATGCACTGATGCTTCAGGAAGCAATATATCATAACACATAATGCCCTTTTGTTGTCCGGAAAATGGTACAGTTTGTTTTCAACTGTTCCTAAATATGGTTTATGAAAAGCAGAACTAATCAGCCAGGGGATTACAGCATTCTGCAAAGGAGAAACTTGAGGTCCTAGATTTTGTGAAAGATACGAATTTGCTCCACCATACCTAGCATACAGAGATGAGCAGCGAAAGGACTTTTATACAACCATGACAATGATAGTTAATATAAACCAAAATACACTTGCCAGGTGATATAACCCAGAGAAAGCCAGACTAATAATACAGGCATAAATAGTGGTGATTTTAAGTTGTGCAAGGCCTTAGACAAAGCGTGAACTTGCAAGGCCACTTTTAAAATACATTCCTGTTGTATAGACAAACATGTATTAGTGTCCGAGGAAACTAAAAGTACTAGGTCCTAGGAAAAAGCATTGTTTGTCAATGCTTTAAACTGCCTCTCTGCATAAACAAGATCATTATAACGTGAAGTAAAAGTTGGTGGAGGAGCAGATGTGGCATGAGATCACCATTGTCGACAGGACCGGCTGATTTGATCAATTCTTCTAAATCGGGGCCCTGCCGGGGGAAGGGGGAGCGTGCAGGACATTGACAGTTGTGAAACTAGTGTATGAAAGCAAACAAATTGTAACAGTAAATTCAGTTGACATAAATGACTCTATGCTTTGTAAATAACCGTGGCGCTAAAGCCAACTCTTCCATCCGATTGTCGAAACCCAGAATATAATAATCAATCAACATCATTCTTCAATTTATTTATAGCGATTCGAATCTTCCTGACTATTCCGGTAAATGTAGCCCCAGGAGAGAAGAGCTTCTCTAAGCTAAAGCAAATTAAAACTTATCTGCGATCAACTATGCGGGAAGACCGATTAAACAGTTTGGCAATCATGTCAATGGAACGCGTAGTAATGAAGAGCTTACAGTTAAGCAATAGGCTAACATATTTTACCGAAAAAAATTAAGGAAGATTAGTTTTAAATCAACATATATTTTAGGTGTACAATAAAGTTTCTCTGAATCAACTTGATATTTAAAATAATATGGCACAGTGTAGGTTATATAATTTGTTACATAGTCCTGGAAGGTACATAATGCAAGAAAGAAATGCAGATTTTCTTTATTTAAACTTTTTTTTTTAAAGTCATACCTGTGTGTCGAGTGCTTCTGTAGTGGTCCCCGAATTCTGGCCAGAGATTCAGAGTAAAGATTGTTTTAGAAAGGTAGGAACCTTTACTCAAGAATTACTCTTGGTAGTAGAAGATATAGGATGAGAGTATTCCTTTGTAGGAAGCTCTGGAGACTGAAGGATAGTAAATGCAAGAAAAGCTGAGTTGTCTACGCCTCTGAAAGGTTTTTATTCTCGCCGCACTTCTCCAGTGTTGTTATTGCCCAATAATGATAATAGGCTGGTAGATGTCACGAAATAAGTCATTTCTCTTTTGATGGTCTTCATTCCTCTCCGGCATTATTGCATTACCATTCCTTTTACGTGCTAATTCTTCCAGTATTCGTTGTTTTCGCTTTCATCCTTCAAGGTTTTCTTATTATATCTTGTCACAATTCTCACCCACTACTCTTTCCTGGTTATTTTCTCCTTTATTATCGACGACGCTTAGCGAAGGAGCGAATTTTCCACATTGACTTTTCGCTTATCGCCAGCTGCAGACGGAGTAAGAATCTACACTGAGTGACATTCCTATTGGTAACCCACGCTTTTTGTCTGTGGAATATACACAAAACCATATCGTCGCATAATAAGGTGCTAGTTTGCAAACATGACATGCTCAAATACATAGTCCATGACAATCTTGATAAAGATTAAGTAATAATACTTCCGTCAGATGGACTTTGTTGTTATAAGCAATTACAAGAAAATAATATCTTGGAAGATTTTATCAGCTATAGATCTTGTACAGTAGTAAGTTTGTAAGCATGACAAATACCAAAGGAAGTAGCAAGACCTTATATGGTTATGGGGTTTGATAATCACATCTTATGTTGTCATGCAGTAATGTTCTACATGAGAGGAGGGTAGTGGGGAAATAGACCCCTACCAAAATCAGATACTTGTTTGCAATTGGTTTTGCATTTGAGATGCTAAGATGACTGCTCCTATTTAGACTTCTCTAAGTAGCAACCTGGGAGTGTAGAAGGAAATTTTCGCTTACATGCTACAGTGTTGAAAGACTACTCCAATAACTTCCAATTGCTTCAAGAAGGAATCATAGACAGTCAGGAATACGGAACATTAGGACCTAAATATTGGAGCGGCCATAGGACTGGACGTGAATTCTAAGATTAGAAGAGTAGCCCCAGAGACATCACTTTGCGTCTTAAGTTCCAGGATCCAAGTTAGACCCCTAACGCACCTGAAAGAGACGGCATCTTAAATCAGTTGCCCGACAGTATTCGGACGTTGCCTGCGCAGAAAGTTTGTGTTCACTCGAAAAATTCGGGGTAAGTTGTATACTGTTCAAAAAAAGAAACGCATAGCTACTGAAGGCACACACATAGCCATAATTTTCACATTCAATAACTTTTTTAATTTAATGAGTTAATTGTTCAAATTGCACATAAGAATACCTTAGGGTTCAACCAATCAGTTGACAGTTGTTTTGCATCTGGGTCACGAGAGTTTTTTTGGAGTACGGGCTTTCCCGTTAGTATGGTGTGTGGCCTCCTCTTGCATCGATCAGCGACTGGCATCTCCTGGGCATGGATGCGATCAGACGTCTGATGTGGGCCTGTGGGATGGTTGCCCACTCTTCCTGGAGTGCCTGGAACAGATCACGATGATTGGCTGGAGCAACGTCTCGGCGACAAACACGTCTATGCAGCTCATCCCACAGGTGCTCAATCGGACTCATGTCTGGAGACAGGGATGGCCAGGAAAGGGTGAGAATGTTGTTGGCAGTCAGGAACTGCGTGGTCAACCGTGCACAATGGGGTCTGGCGTTGTCCTGTTGAAACACAGACCTTTGGGCAGCCAAAAGTGGAAGGACATGGGGTCGAAGAATTTCATTGACGTATCGTTGCGCATTCAAGCCTCCTTCAATGTGCACCAATTGACTCATTCCGTTGTAACTGATCATTCCCCACACCATTGCACCTCCACCACCGTGCGGCGGAGCTTTATCAACGCAATTTTGGGCAAAACGTTCATTTCGCCTACGGTAGACCCTACGCCGTCTATCATGACGCTGCAACAAAAAGAAAGATTCGTCACTAAACCAGACACGTCTCCATTGATTGTTAACTGCCCAGGGACGATGCTGGTTGGCCCAAAGAAGTCGATTTTGGCGATGGCGGCATGTAAGGACAGGTCCTCGGTGAGGTCGTTGTGCCCAAAGTCCAGCGCCATGCAGTCTATTCCGGACAGTTTGATCAGACACATGACGTCCTGCAGGCAATGACTGGGCAGTTGAGGAAGCTGTTGTAAACCTGTCTCTGAGGTGACGAAGCCGAATAAAGCGATCCTACGCTGCTGTTGTCACTCTGGGTCGTCCACTGCGATGCCGGTCTTCAACTGAACCAGTGGCTTGGAACCGGTGCCAAAGTCGACTGATGGTAGTCTGATGCACGTTTAGATGCCTGGCAACCTGACTTTGACTTTCGCCTGCATGCAGTCGGCCAATAGCAATGTTCCTTAAATTTATCGATAGAGACGCCATAAATGTCTGCTTGAAAATGAACTGAATTTTTTTGTGTAGCGTTATCCTTTTATAGGGTTTCAGTTGCGTAGTCAGTGAATAGTGTTCACCCCAAATTGTGTTGATTTCACGTGCGCGCAACATGAGCTGTGGTCAAAAATTGCGTCATAAACACTATTGACCACTGCGTTGTAACGATTACAAAAACGAACGCAATTCAGGTCAACACGTGCATTTGACACTGTAAAGAACATTTGAGGCTGGTTTTTATTTACCCTAGCCCCAAATTTTACTTACAAACTCATAAAAACGCGCCCTCGGATAGCTATGCGTTTCTTTTTTTGAACAGTATAATATGTACCTTTTAAAACTATTATATTTGCATTTTGACGTGTATAATGTGCTTGTGGATATATAACGGCGTATTAGGTTGACAACCACATTACTGCAAATAAATTCTTTCTTTTATTCTTCTTCTTCTGCGTTCGTCCTGAAAAGGACGTTTGTTACGCTGTGTCGCCGTTTACAGCAAAGCTGCGATATTTGCGCCTTTCGGCGCGACACATCCGTTTTCAACATGGCATTTTTGGGACCGGGTTTGCCTTCCCTCTTCGATCTCTCGGCAAGACTGCAGTGATAGAGCTTGTTTCCAGGACCACCACTTCGAGGTAGAGTAGGGTCTTGTTCAGCTCTGGTTCGCTGACGCAAGCAGTCAAGCTATGAGTCGCTGCCAGCATTAATCTCTTTTGCTGCGTCTTCGGTCCCAAATAAATTGACATATGAACCATCACTGCAAGAGCTGGTGACTGCTTCGAGCGGGTTTCTTCACAAGGAACCAACAGCAGTGGTGGCTCCAGGTTCCATAGAGAGCAGGGAGTGGAAGATGATATAATGTATTATGGTGCACATAGCACTTTAGTATATATATATATATATATATATATATATATATATATATATATATATATATATTATATATATATATATATATATATATATATATATATATATATATATATATATATATATATATTCCGCTGTCCAAGAGCACTTTCACCCGACCCACTAGGGTAAAAATTTACGCTCAGTAAGGGTATAAAGTCTGAGGAAGATGAAGTGGTGGATGGAAGCAGAGGATGCCTGATGCTTTTGTCAGGAAACCCAATACTTAGCAAAGGCATTTATGTCCTTTCAGTTTGTGGTAAATGTTGCCAGCAGTCGACGATAGTAACCTGATCAAACGGGTCTTGAAGATTCTCGACAACCTAAGCAGTTACCTCAGCCTTGAGGAAGAGACGTGCTGCTGCCACAATATTTGACTATTGTAGAGAAGTACAGTCCAAGGCACCTGTGCGAACCAATAGCTGCTGAAGCAGATGCCAACCGACCATACACTTGAAGCTAAGTAGCATAACAGGGCGACTAATAGACATTTTCAAATTGTGCATAAGCTCCACAACAATTTATATCATCCAGTGATGATAAATATCATCGCTTAATTTATATAAAAAAACTTTATTTTTTTAACATTGTAGCCAATAAGTGATTATTAAACCTGTTATCTGTAACTTTAAACTTTAATTGGATTGGTCACTCTAGAGTGCATCGAATGACTGCACCCGTATGAATCATTGTCACGGGTTGTCTTCCCTGATCTTCAGCGATGGTCCAACAATGGCTAAAATTAGAGTCTACAATTAGGGTCTTTAAAGGTATCTACCTTCGCTCAAGATTGTTCTTGGCAGAGTTGTAAATAGAAGGATGGTGCTTCTCTTTTAGGGAGTCTTCATAGGATATTTCAGAAATCAAGCACAACGCTAAATTTATCAAAGCAGTCGTGAACTTTGCATCTGCCCGTCCCTTCATAAAGATAGAAATATTAGCTCGTTTCTGTGCCCCAACTGAAGTATTCAGTAAAATATTACTTTAGTAGCTGCGTTGTATTTATATCTAAGATAACTGATTCATACGTGTTCACTTCTCTCTGCAATAATTAAATCAACTATTAATTTGTAAATACATGTAACAAATTTAATAATAAATTATTGTTTAACATGAGTAAATAAATAAGTAAAGTTGATGGATTTTAAAAAATGTGGCGTTTTCTTCACATAAAATTAGTTCAGGTGGTGGTCTATTTGGGTGGTGAGTAATTTTGCTTTGGTTAGATTAAACTGACTTAACTGACCAGATGTTGAAAAGGTTTGCTGCCTGCTTCCCAGGCGTAGTTGCAGGGACAAACGTTCCAACATCAAGGCAAGGATCTTCAAAACCCGTCGAAGGCAGGCATCTAGCGTAGACCACAAGCTCTTGATCCACAACCTCGTATCAAGCTGGCATCTCCAACTTGTACCACAAACTGGTATCTCCAACTTGGACTACAAACTAGTATCTCCAACTTGTACCACAAACTTCAGAAGAAACAATTGTCTCTGCTAAATATTGGTTTCCTGACCCTAGTTAGGCGCCTTCCCTACTGTCCGTTCCACCGACCCTTCCCTTTTTTCACTGAGCATCACTGATAAACCCAGTGGATAGAATGAAAAATCATCGTTACCTCAGGTAATCACACGAGAAAAATGTGGCTGGACGGCGGAAAACGACTTTTGCCTGATTTAAGAATCTGTTTAAATATACATGTGAACTTATTAAAATGTTAATATAATAAATATGTACACTGTGGTAAAGTGGGATAATATAAATATTTATAGGGGACTTAGTGTACTGACTGAGATCAGCTGTGAAGGTATCTATATCTAATAAGGGTAGTGTAATATAGATGACCTTACTTGCTACCACATATTTATACCTCAGTCAGAATTATTCTGGAATATAGTGATGACTACGTTGAATGTCTAGGGTATGTATATGATGAAGTGTAAGTCACAACAACAACAGACAGATAAACAATTTAATTTATTCCACCACACGTGACAACACTGTGACACTCACACACATGTAACATTCTATAAGACTATCTTGAATGAGTCACTGGTAAATTTTCAAATATCAATATGTATTAAGTACTTTTCATTAATATATATGTGTCCTGATTCAAATACAAAGTGAACCAGGAATCACAATCAATTTTAATTACAAGTTATATGTACAGAATTTATCAATATGAATCTTGTAGTGACATATTTTATTAATCTTATCCTATGTGTGTCAGTTGTGTAGTAGTAATATGAGGTAATACTGGTGTTGTTTTTTTCAAGATATGTTGTTATTTGTCATCATGACTTCAAGTGTTTATTTCTGTTGGAACTAGTATTGGAGATGTTCTCAGTTCCGTTCATTTAACAATTAATTTCCCCCTCTTATTTTTATACAATGTCAGTTTAAGATGGGGTTACATAATGTTGAGCTCCGCTGGCCACATAGGCTTAACTTTCGTGATAGCGGCAGGAAAAGACTCCTCTGCTCGATTGCTCCCCTGTGTTCTGGAGACACCTCACTGTTTGCTATATGGAACAAGGAGTATGCTGTCCGCCTCTGGATTCAGCAAAGCTCTGACCAGGTACTGCTCAATAGCTTTAGGACCACAGTCCCTGAAACAAGAAGGTTGTACCTCCTACTTCAGAACTAATTTATACTCTATTTCTACACTGAGCACAATACATAACAAACACTGAGTTCAGAGCGGTAGGCCAACTGCTATCTTCATCTGAAACAATTTTCACCAGTATATTCCTCCCTAATGGTTACTACGCCTCTGCAATTCCAGCATTATTTCTTTCTAGACAATAATATAGGTGGCAGTGTACTGTTTGGCAATTCCATGTAGTTTTACTTTCCTCCGACACCTTCTGTTCAGGTTGGAGCATTATATATGCTTCACCTCATGTTCGCTACTAAACCACACATATATACAGACATAAATTATCAATTTACATTCAATTTTCATTAAAAGATATCAAATATTTCAAGCTTACCACAATTCATGGAAATAATACAGAATTACGTTGACTGGCACTGAATATAACACAATTTCGATCTGCCGATGTCCCAGGCTTTTATTTTAGAAAAATAGGCACTGGTGCTCAACGCACTGATTCTGTAGTAAGTTTATTTGCAAATGTGGTGCTGACCTGACGCCTCTAATTGACTATATTGGCAAGTCTAACCAATCATGCCATGTTTACACAGCTTTTCAAAAAAAAGTACTCCTACTCACGTTTCCCCTGACAACACAAGATAGTATTTATAGCCCGACTAATCGTGTTTAGCCTTACATTTCTTGCGCTCCAATCAAATCGGATTTTACATGGAGACCCATTTCCCGTACAATGGTGGGGTGAAAATCTGCCACTGAGCGATTCTGATTCTAGTGTTGTCTGACATCCCTCACTATTTCTTCTGGCTATAATTTGTCAATTCCTAGACTATTTGCGTAACACTCAACATATTATTTGTCAGCAAGTCCTAAGGAACCCAAATATATATATTTAATGGAGCCAATATAATGGATTTATGCAATATGCATTTTCTTCTAGGATAGTCGTGCTGTTACTACCTCCTCACTTCCAAACTTTAGGGTGTCTGGGTACTGTCATGTTTTCAAACGTAAACCAGTATAATGTCATATTTCCTAATAAGAATTTTGTAAGTTTTTTAAAACCTAACTCTGGTATGGGTAGTAGCTTTTTATCACTGTCGATTTGAAAAAAACTAGTGCATGTGGCCTTACACGCGTGATGGCAGCAATTGTGTATCGCGCGACGCGTGTTTAGTGTTGCATGTGTCCCTGCTTTCAGCCCTCCCTTCTTTCTATCTTTAATCCATCTGTCTTTCGTTTTAGGTAACGTAGTGTATAAAAAGACATGAATGGAATTTTAAATCTAGGTCAACCTGCGTATCTCAAGGTTTTTCTTAGAAATGCATCACATGTTTTATCGTAGAAGGCGGGTATTGAAGCAGTAGGCTTTTACTATCAACGTGAAACGTTACAATTTGCAGACGCAGGAGAAAACAAGGGGGATTTCGCGTACAGTCATTGTGACAGCACTGTTCTTTACCATTCTTCTTTCCTTTTATTAAATTTATTTGTTAGGCTTTACATTTACGTTTTAATTTATATATGTGGATTAGAATTTCTCACGACATACACCATGATTTCATCATCATCCACTCCCTGCTCCACTTGGAGCCTGGGGCTACCTCTGCTTTTGGATCCCTGTGAGAGAACCGACATGAAGCAGTAACCTGTGCTTGCCGTGGTGGTTCATAACTCTGTCATTTTCATATGCTGAGGTTGCCAGCCTCGTATAAACTTGTACAACCACCAGCGGGTTAAACATGTCAAATATAAAATGATAAAATTGTATACTGTTGTAACTCACCCCATATCGGGCTAATTTACAGACGTCTGGCACAGGAAGACTTCCGAATATTGTCGGGTCAGAGGTTTTGAGGCCGTCTTACAGAAAGTCAAGTATTACTTTATTTATAGTCCGACTATTATCATGTTTATACGTTGTCACGTAATTGCCTCCCCTGCTTTACAGTAGTGGTCCACCAGTGGCCAAAACTCATGAGTATCTAATATGGGCCTTTAAAGGTGTCTACCTTCGCACAAGATTACTCTTGGCAGAGTTATAGATAGAAGGATAAAGATGCTTTTATCTCAAGGGAGTTGTCATAAGATATTTCCGAAGTCAAGAACAATGCTGCATTGGCAGGGCAATTGTTAACTTATATCGGTCCACCGCCTTTAAAGAAGAATTAAGCAATTATTATATTCAGTTCGTTCAAGCCCCCACCCTGATTTACTCAGTGGAATTCTTATTATTATGGAATAGCTCTGTTTAGAGTGTATTTAGTAAATTGACTGAGACAAACATGCAGTACATTTAAAATGATTAAATCGAAGTTAAATTTGTATAATTACAAATAACAGATTCAATAGTCATTTAGGTTTAACAAGGTTTTAGAAAATTTGAATAATTATTTATAAAAAACGTTTATCATCACTGTTGTGATGAGATAGAATTGTGTAAAGGAGGTCACTTGGCAGATTTTAGGGGTTACTTAGCTGCCAGTGACGGTTCTGCTCCTTCTGATGAGTTAGTTCTTGGTAGACTGATCACGCTCGTCGCTGGTCAAGGTTGTAGGGCGCAGCACGTTCCCAGAAATGTCAGACAGTGTCTACGAAGTTGGTCCCTTGTCTTAAAGCTGAGGCCACTTTTCTCTTCTTGTTCCAGAGATAGTACCCTCAATTGGTACCACCAACAACTATGGTAAAAAATTAGAAACAAAACGCTCTCCCAAGTATTGCGTTTTCCGACACCTAGTTATGTGTCCCTTTCTCCTATTCATCCATCCCATCTACCTCATGATTTACCCTCGATGAGAATTAAGCTTAATCCCTTGAGAGAAAACTTTCTTTACATTTAAATTGAATAGCTTTATATTTACTTTACATTCAAAAGAAAAGGATAATAGTGTAGATAGAATTATGTTTACGTTAACATCTACACTGACTGAAAAGTGTTCACAATATAGATTGAATATGTTTTCATTTACATCTAGACTGATTGAAAAGTTTTGAAACTGTCACTAATTTTAAAGTGAATATGTTTACACAGACATTTACACTGCTTTGAAAATGTAAATATTATATTTAGAATGTTCATCATTTCTTTCCCTCCCTGCTCAATATGGAACTTGGGACTACTTATGCTTTTAGTTCTCTGTAAGAAACTAGCAATAAGCAGTCACCAGCCCTTGCAGTGGTGGTTCATGAAATTATCATTCTGTATGATGAGGTTGCCAGGCTAAAATGACTTGGACACTCACTAGCACTTTTCACATTAATATTCACGTGGCAATATATACGTATTAGGTCACATGTTAGTAATGAAAAATATAAAATGTAAAAGGTAAAACTTACCCCAATCTTGGCTCACAGACTGTTTGCTCAGAGAAGTAGGTTTAAGGCACTAGCAGATGCTTTTTTGCACGTGTCTTGGGGGTCGTTATGTTAGCACTAAACTCCCACTATGACCCCGTGTTTCAGTTTCCTCAGATGCCGATCTTCCTTATTAAAATGGTTTCCTTGGCTCTTTAAGTCCTTCAAGATGTTCTACAATGTCCGATCTGATAAAGAAAATTCTGAACTCTAACCCTGGCAGTCTGGTGTCGTCTTGTCAAGCGCCCTTCACATTGAATTTTCGCAGTGTCTTAAAACTGCAAAAAGGTCAGGTTATATGGCCCTTCTTCCCCCGTATTTGTTTTGTTACGATGCAAAGAAAGCTACAATCGTTTCAAACATGCGTATTTTCTGGGGTAGTTTCAAAATTATATCCACCCGAAATAATGTGCGTGATGCAAAAAGTTCATATCTCCCATACATGGAAATAAAACATCCGATGCCTTGTATGCAAACTCACAAACATATCTTTAAACCCATTCAACAATATTTGTCAGATGTAACATCTTACTTTCCTGCTTTGCCACAAGGTGTGCAGGAAACGATTATGTCATTCCTGTGCGCTGACAAATGCGTTATCTCCCCGTAGTGCTATCACAATTTCAGCCTTATCAGCGATTAAGCAAATAAGCTGGGCGATTTTAGTGTTAATCTGTAGTCTGATGTCGGTCACACCTGAAATTAACCAACATGGTTGTCAGCTAATATTATCTTATTAGTTACTTCCCCAGCAGTGAGAAACAGGTAAGCAAACAAACATGACGACTTATCGCTGAGAGGAGTGTAAGAATATTTGAAAATACAAAATATCTGCTACACAGCAAAGAAAGAAAGAGGTGCCGACCATGAAAAGCATGTAATAAGTCAGTACAACAAAAGTAACTGATTACTGCCGGAGTTAAGCAGAGATCGACCCAAAATAATTATGTGACATATGTTCTGAGGACTTTGTGGTTTCCAGTACTAAAACGTCGAGTTTATTTGCTGTTAATTTAAGAAGATCCTCAATACGTGGTCCAATCCTCTTTTTAAAATCCTATATTTCTTGGGTCCTGGCTAGTCTGAAGGTGTCGTCTTGACTCAGTAGAACACAGTGCTGGAATCTGATAATGTGCTACATTATATGGGACCTATCGCTCACGCTCCACCAGCTTTCTTCATGGTGAAAGTCGCCAATTAAACGTCGTCTAGTTAATGTATTTTGGTTAGACAAGCGATTTAAACTTTTGACTTCAGTATATATCTGCCCCCCTCTCTCTCCCTCTCTCTCTCTCTCTCTCTCTCTCTCTCTCTCATGAAATCCCACACGACAACGAGTAATTTCAAACTCCTTCCAAAAAAGGTATTGCCACTTCAACTTTTAGACGACTCATGTATGTACTTCATAGCAAAGCCTTCAGTTTAATTTGTTATTATAAATGTTGACAAATACGAGTGCCCATCCCCAGGTATGTTATGTAACATTCCTTCCAGCAAATTCGTGTTTATCTTCCGATTGTCATTGCAAGGAGTATGGGCACCCGGCTGGGCACGCTAGAGAAATCTGTGCCTGTGTATGTTTAAACATAGGCAAGGCAAACCAATGCGTCTGCTCCAGCTGGGTTGTTTACGTTGTCTCTAGCCGGGATAGATCATGGGAAATAGCAACATGGAACCTTAGTTATGCGTTTAAATATGAGAGAAAATACGGGCTAGGAGGAAATAAAAGTTAGGTACAATATGGAGAAGAAGACAGGTAGAACACGATACAATAAAAGCACAGTCATTTTGCGAAAATCATACTTTTTAAAATACATTTACATAGAGAGCTGTACAATTAATAATTTCTGAATCACCTTCAGCTCGGGGCCTAGAAACACGAGTCAATATTTCCGCACATAAGGGGCAGGAGAATAATAAGTTCATGGCAGCTTAGATGATCTCAGTTATTGTGCATACTTTTCTTTAAAATCCTGTGAGCTCCCTTTAGTAGAAGCATCGTTCTTCTGTTTATCTCTGCCAAGATTAATCTTGAGCGACTATTGATACCATTTTAATATCCTCATCGTGATAGGAAACTTCATACAGAGCGATACAACAGGAGGCAATCTGATCATGAGAAGTGTTACCCCCGTCGATCATGTGTTTAGACCCCATAAATCTCCTTTACACTCTAAGGGGGGGCGGGCCCACTTGGGTCATGACTCCCAAGTGCCAGCCTCCTGTTGTCTTGTGCAGAGAATTGAACCCATTCCATCTTGGTTGCAGCTTTCAAATTCACTTCTATTTTCTGCCAGCTGGAGGTCATTGTGAAAGTAACCCCTATTTTGAAAACAAATTACTGTCTTGGGCTCCACAGCCCGTTGCGGCTGTTCCACAGCCAGCACGATGCCTTTTCCGCAGTTTCGCTGAGCCTCATCATTATACTCTAAGTTTGGCCATTGTTTGACAACTACTGCGGAGCAGGGGAGACAATGTTGTCACAGACGATTTGTTCCCAGCTCTGCTGTGAGCTCGTAATGCCTCAAGTTCGTGACCATATCATTATACTTGACCTCTTCGAGTGAGTGGTGCTCGTCTAATATGGATTTAGATTGCCCTGTCAGCTCAGTCATTAGAATCTATTGTGACGATTAGGGGTGCGACACTATATCTGGTCTTCTTCGAAATCTCCTAAGGATGTCCGGGTACGACCCTCGCTCAAGTAGATCTACTGCCATCTCCCAGACATTTGCACAGCCAAGAATAGATGGTAAACTGATACTTGATTTTGGGATATGCTGAACTGTTCTCAGAAAGTATGTATTTGTGGTTCTCGGTCTGACTTTGCTGTTTACCTTCAACCTTGCCTTATCTGTTGTAGCAGCCAGCTCAATTATTACTCTTTTCTGGCGCCATATGTAAGCTGACATCACATGATCTAGTGTCTGCTTCGCTTGTCACAGTGGGCACTGAGCATCATCGGACTTTCCTTATCTCAGAAGGTTTGCATACGATGACAGAAGATCATTCATTGATCTGATAATGAAGCTGAGTCTAAGAGGCGCCATATGCCATATACGTATCATTCCATGTCAAAGACATGTGTAGAGCTCCTTCCCATGTGGTCCATTGACCTTATTGTCTTGCTGCACTGCTTTTTGCATCATCTTGTTATTCTCAGCTTCCCGAATTACCCTATCTCTGCGTTCTTTGTTTGATGCTTTGGGGCACCAGCGGATGTCTCTATGGCCAAATCCTCGTCTGTTAGTCCGTGTATATCCGGTTACCTCCGTTGGGCAGTACGAACAGCTTCATTAACTTCCCACTTCCAGTTTTCAATATGGACTGAATGGACTTAACTACATCATATGCTGATTCCCACAGCACGATTGCAAGCCTTGTCATTCTCTTATCTGTTTAACTAACCGTGTGCCTTTTAATGAGACATCATACACCCTGCCAAGACTTACAGCAGGTTCCTCAGTGACAGTATGGATTCTTTGGTTTGAAGACGTTGAGTATGCCCTTAGATGTCTTCTTTTTCCTGACTTATAGGCTTTTTGACTTCTTAGGTTCGAAGCTCATTTTGCACCAGCTGATTAGTTCATCCAGGCATGCTAACATTCTCCGGCCTGGTGTTCATATGATATCAGAATTGTTGTGTCATACATGAATGCTTTAAGCGGTGGCATATGACACCTTTCATCAAGCTTTGGACCTCTTGCAAGTCCTTCAGCCGCTTTGAAGATTATATACCATCATCACGAATAGTATCGGAAAAAAGGATACATCCCATCGCAATTCCAACTCGCAGGTCAGTCTACTTTGTCGTGTACTCTCTGATTGAAAATCTGACAGACAACTCTGAGAAGTACAGCTTCAACTTTGATGCAATTTCTTGTGAAAGAGCCAGATTACATAGAGTCTTGTTCTGCCAGACTCTGCCTTTTGAATCGCTTCCCATATCATTGTGGCATACTCTTGACACCCTAAGGTACCTGAGATACCTCCATCTTTGATGGTAGGGTCAATGTACCCGTTCCCAAGGAGGTAGGTGCGCGGCAAAGTTACTCCGCTAGTATTTGTTTCGAGATCGCAACCTAGTAACGCCACGCTCCATTCTACCTAGCTGTATCTGGGTAGCCTATATGACTTTGCTTTTGAGTTACAGGAGGAAAAGGCAGCACGGAAGAGAACTAGTCACTCTACATTTTAAAAAAGCGCGACATAGTAAGAAGAAATCTCTAACAGTACGCTCTCCTACGGCAGTATTTGTTATGGGACTATCCTTACCTCATTATTTACTAGATAATCTGTTATTTTTCCTAGCTAGCTCATACTATATGTGTTATTTTCGCTAGCTAGCTTACGAGTATATCACAAAATGTGTTATTATTACGTCGCACTAAACAATGTGCTGTTTGTACTAGATAGCTTACACCTTATAATGTGTTACCTTTTTCATATCTTTCAAACCTAAGGCCAGATAATTTCTCAGTCTTATCAAAAACAGGATTATACTAGACTTTTATTTTTTATTCCTTATCGCTGTTGTGTTACCATAATCCATCGTTTTGTCTCTGTTGTCATGACAATATTTCTCCCTGCATCATGACAATTTTTTTTTTAAACTTTGTAGCGTGTAGTTAGAATTTGCCTTTTTGTCTCGGCTGTGTCACGCCGTTTTTCCCCTCTATGTCACCAGAACAATTTAATCACACAAAAACACTCAGCGAACGCTCAATAATATTTTTTCTTTCCTGGAGCGAACAATGCGAGGTAAACTCGCTCATGCTAAAACTGCTTTGGCCGATGTACGGTCAAGTAGCAAGTCCAGACAGACCTCTGTGTATGCATGTGTATTTTTGCTTATATGGGATTGCGTACAAATGTGCTTGTGTGTTTGTATACCTCTTTGTGTGTCTTCGTGTTCATTATATGTGTGGAAATGTGTATGCAGCGCGTTTGGTGTGTTTTTGCGCTACTGTATATAAGTGTATCTATATGTTAATGATATCTAAATAATGTTAAAAAGACAAGAGAAGCTTTCATTGTATTGGGAAATACATTAAGACCTCATTGGAATAACCAGACATGTCACACAACTTGAAATACCAGAAAATTTAACTTTAAACTTTGAAACGCTACGACGCAAATAAGGATTGTCTGTTTTTATGATTCATTGTCTTGGAAATGAATGCCTTTTCAAATATAATTTTAATTTCTGCACCATCTTTGGAATATGTTTAATGTGCTAGAGCACTAACTCAGATTTCTAAAAATGTAGGTTTTTCCGATGAGGTCTTCATGTGGTAATTAAAGGAAATTAAGTTCAGACAAAAATAAGAACCGTCAACTCAAATGTCAAGTCAGTCCTATTGTATGGCTCTGAAACATGGAGAACAACAAAAACAATAACCAAAAAACTACAGACTTTCATAAACGGCTGATTGCATAGAATGTACGGATTGAAGTGGCACGATAAGATCATCAATTTGGAACTAATGACAAGAACCAGACACGTGATGATAAGACGCCACCGATGGACTTCGCATACGTTGGGGAAAGCTGTTGATAGCGTTACACGGCAGTCCTTGGTCTGGAATCCTCAGGATAAGAACGATAGAGGGAGACGGAAAATGGGTCAAGGGGGGATGTCGTAGATTTTCGATAGGAGAATTAAGACTAGGTTTGGTCCCTTCTGAATAGGTTTGAATAGGTGATAGACTCAGTGAGAGTTAGTGAAAGGTAATAGAATTTCCACACACGTGAGATGATAGATTTAGATATAGTGGCTGTCTCTGAAAGCGAAAAGAATTCTTCTCTCTCTCACCTATCTTCTACAACAGTTGTTACAGCGTCAGACAGACTACACCAATATACATATTACGTATATTTCTATCACTCACAGGCACGCACATACACGTGACGACAGGTAAACACACAGACGTGGGAAAACTATAACAATGATATATATATTATCTAGAACGAGCTGACCAAACACTATTATTAAGTTCAAGAGCGATTTTTTTTTTTTTTTTTTTTTTTTTTTTTTTTTTTTTTTTTTTTTTTTTTTTTTTTTTTTCCGTACGCCCGCTAATACTCGAGGCGAAATCTCAGGTTATTACTATGTCTAACCTGACATTGATTTTACGTGAGTATCCCTTTTTACTTGTACAGAGACAGGTGTCCCTCGCCATTCAGGCAAATACTCTCCGATTTCGGAGGTACCCATTGCAGCTGGGTCGGCTCAGGAGCCGCCAATCCCTGGTCGACAACACTCCTTCAAATGTTCTCGCCAGGTCTCGAGTTAATCCAGTCCAATTCCCGGTCGACGAAAAATCCTCAAATGCCGTCGCCCGGGTTTGATCCTGAATCACCCGGTCGCCAGAGCGGTGTTGTAACCACTACGCTAGCGCGGCTGATTTTAATATCAGGAAAAAATCGGCTCACAACATCAAAGAAAGTACATCAAGGAGAATACATATACACATAGTCATAAAAATTCAAGGAAATGTTGCAAGGATGATAGCCCCCTTATAGTGTTAACTCTAGGTTTAGCCCAGCCCCGTTAAGAGAACAGATGATGGCGCCAGAGTCACAGATACATAGGGTTTGATTCTAAGAGTTTTCGTTGTTTTATCTCGTAATTATATGCACAGAGTTTGAAAAAAAAAATCTGATTTAACCTAAGACAAAAACACAAGAAACTCTAGCCTTAGCAACAAATTATGCAGATTAAAAAAAAAAATTAGGACAGCAACAGGGTGTCAAAGATATAATAGTGAAAATATCACTCAAACCAGCGTACACTCATTCATTCCGCCATGGCCTCTCATACATGTACTCACGACTTTGCTCGCTGCCTCTTGGAACACACTGATTTTAGCTTTTCACACAGACTCAAAAAAATGCAGTCTTCTGCCAAGAAGTCCCCAGTTCCAAAAGACGTATTAAACTTGGAGTCTCCGGAAACGACTACTTGGGTGTGCAAATTTGTTCAAATGTCTGATTAAGCCACCTAAAATTATTCCAGGCGCGGGAGTTAGCAGAGCACAGTGTCAATAGCGTAGGTTTCTAGAAATGATGAATGTCAGGTCGGTGCCTTCCCTCAGTATAGGATTCACTTTAGTCACACCACAGATTTGTCCACAAATATATATATATATATATATAGTCGGGAAATGTTAGTTAATACTTGAAGTATTTCGCGCCACCAGGCAGAGAGATTACGTAGAGTTTTTTTCTAGAAGAAATTAAGATCTGGCTCCAAGGTCCAGTATTTATCATTACAGTCTTTGAAAACCCGTTATTGGGATATAGTATTTCTGGCTAACTCGGGTTGCATATGCACTGTTTAGACCAGTGGTACTTAAGAAACCCACGTGGTTCAAAATAAGGACTGTCTATTTCTTCACAAGTATGGAAACTACTACTAGGTGCTGATAAAGTTAGGGTCACCCCAAAACTTTCACTGTGTGGAGGAAAAATAACACATATAATATAATAAACAGAATCTGTACTGGTTATAACTTACATTTAAACTTGCAAGCAGAGAGCTTTGCTTATCATTTAAACTTCCCGTGACGTAAGTTATATTTAAAAATCAGCAATCCTCATGAATTAGGAACACGTGCGTATTCCGTCACCATTCATGAGGCTCGATTCTAGAGTTTATACGTTAGTTTAGAAAAATACACTCGACTGAGTATTAGCGGTTAAATTAAATTCATAAATAGCTACAATTGCCGTTATAAGCTAGAAATTTTAATTTTATTCTGCTTTCCACTGAATGCTTCCCTAGAAAATATAATAGCCTACCACTTTATTTCTCTTCTGCGCTAAAGAAATAGATTAAAATGAATTAAGCGATTAAACACTTTAACACTCACAAAATCTATATATCTATCATATTAATTACCTCAACCACAGAATTACAGGTAGTCGCACAACTTAAGAATAAAAATGCTGAAAATATTTCTGGAAGTCTAGAAGTTCGACAAATTGCCGAAACAAACTGAGATCTTCGCTAACAGCTATTCTGTTTACGAGCAACCTATCTACTGTGAGTCTATGAGCGAGAATGAAATTAAAGTTTCAAACTTGGCCAATATCTTTAAAATCGGACACAGGATCCTAATCTTATTTCGCCAAGCGAAATAGTCTCCCCTGTCCGTATAACACCTTCGTCCGCTTATCGCGTGACGTAACAGCCATCAGTGGCCGAGGGCTTGCATGAGTTGCAAATCTCAGACCACCGTCTGCAGTGCGGAGTGGATTTTCACGCTAAGCCGGGTTTTTCCTGACGAAAACCCTCATGCGTTTACTGAAATGCAGACTCTCTGTCTACTTTCCATGTCCCTCGGGTGAATTTTCACGCCCCAGGCCAGAGACCCTCAGACGAATGTCTAGCGAATGCTGTAAATTCACGCCTATCATCCGACCAGCGCGACTGACATGTACGCAATACCACCCAGGTGCGATTCTCAGTTTTAGAGAAAGGAAAACAGGTAAAGTTTGCGAATTATATGAAAATAATATTCGCAAAACGAATGGATGAAAAATATACAGGAAAAAGGAAATACAGAGATAATAAAAGAGAGAATTCGGGTGAAAGAATAGGAAGAAGATGTAGGAAATTAAATGAATATAAACCCTACGTGACAGGGGACTGGAAACGATATGAACGGAATTAAGACATGGAAAGACGTTGAATAAGTGGCACAGGACAGAAGGCGTGACAGAATAATGCCGACCTGGATGACCTAAAAGTAACACTTCACAAACTATGTCAGCAGTTTAAAACAGGTGTGATACAGTAGATCCCATCTCACTGCAACATCCCCAGAAATGACGAAGCTAACGGATTGGCAAAGAAAGGTGGAAAGCTAACACTCCACTTGACACAAGCATAACTTATGAAGAGGCCAAGAGTTTTATCAAGAGCGGATACAGGAGCAAGTGGGAAGCAGATCATCCAGGCCACCAAACAAATGAAGCATATTACCAGCTCACCTCAGAAAGCCACCAACACCAACGCAGAATGACTACCAAGCTATGAACAGATCAGAACAAATTGTCATTCTGCGCCTCAGAACAGGACACGACCGCCTCCGCAGCCACATGTATACAAAATTCAAGATTTTCAATTCAGCCATGTGTACATGTGGACAGGCACCCCAGACTGCGGAGCACGTACTTCAAGATTGCCTCGAATATGATATATTGAGGCAAACCCACTGGCCCAGAGAAACAACACTGGAAGCAAAACTATACGGACCTCTGTATGAACTACAAAAGACAGTGAAGTTTATACAAGAAACAACATTGCAGATATAGACAATATATTTCAAGCGAACGAAAGAAGAAGAAGAGCCAGCTCAGCAGAGATGAACTAGTGGTAATCTTCAGACTTCGCACAGGTCACAACAGATTAAGATACCATCTATTCAACAAGCTGAAGGTAGGAACTACTGATGAGTGCAATTGTGGCACCGCTAAAATGACTGCTCAACATCAACTTCAGAGGTGCCCAACATATGAGGAACAGAGAAAACGCATATGGCCATCACCAGTACCATTCCTGGAAAACTGTACAGAGATGCCAACAGCTTCAGACTGACCCCTGCTTTCTTTGAACATATTTATGGTGATGTCTGAGAGTGAACGAAGAAAACGAAGAAGGTCTGTCATGAATCCATTGAAGGCATATGCTTCAACTGTCAGTGGAACAAAAAATAAGAAGACGCCGACGATAGATAACCGACGATACATAAGACATTACCAGGTAGACTCTGTTCTTGCATCTCCTGTGTAAGAAAAACAGAGAACGTATGAAGAAAACAAGTGGAGACAGTAAGGAAAATGTTGAGCAAAATATGGAAAGGCTCTGAGCTGACGGGACGTTACAGGAGGACTTGACATATGTTTGTTGAAGGTCTATGCTCCTTGGGGAGCTAAAGGGTTGTGATAATAATAATGATTATCATGATGATAATCACCGTTTTTATTATCAATATCACATCATCATCATAATTATAATATTCAAATAACGAACTCATCATATCCTTATTGTTATCTTCGCCATCGTCATTTATTATTTTTATTATAACTTCATCATCATCATCACCTCATTATTAATTTCATCATCATCATCATCTCGCTATATTATTTCATCATCTTATTATCATAATTCATCATTATTCAATATACGTATATTATACCTGATATGATCACGATGATTTACTCGATATCTATTACACTATTTTCTAATCTGAGACCTGACGTAATTCTATTTAACCTCTGTCGTCTGTCGTCAGATTGCTAAATAAGAGAGCTCCAAGCCTAAGTAGAAAGATTCTGTTTGCAGACGATACATCAGTAGTACAGACAACCTTCAGCTGTTAATTTGCCAGGATGGCTTGTGCTATAGTTTGACATGAATATTAGCACACAGAACGGTGACATGCTCAAACAGTATGTTTATAGAGCAGCGTCAGCAGCGGCAACTCTTAAGACTAGACAGTGGCAGTATTCTGCAGTAAGGGCAGGGAATTGACAATTTTTCACAATTACAGAACAGAGTATTAACACAAATGTCAAGTACCTTAGTCATGTGATAGCGTAATGTGTATTTGCATGCAACATGATCAACTCAGTGCGTGTTGCGTGCTATTTCAAGTGTTGTCTGCATTCCATTCTTTCATTAGACATAATCATCCTCATCATTATTATAATAATCACGAAAAATATTTCATTTATTAATTCATTCATTACTTCTTGCTCCTTGTAGAGGCGCAGGTTGTCAACAAATTTACGTCAAGCTTCCCTGACCTGTGCAATCTGTTCAAGGTCGTTCCATGGCTTCGTCCGTTCTTTCTTTTTCCTATGATTCTTTCTTTCTATCTGTCTTTCTTTATTTTTTCTCTCGTTATCTTTCTTTCTGTTTTTCTATCTTTATTTATTTCTTTCTCTCTTCATCCTTTTCTCTTTCTCTTTATTCTTTCTTTCTCTCTGTCTTCGGTTTTTCTTTCTTTATCCCTTTCAAGTCAGTCTGCAATTCCCGTTTCCATGTATTTTAAAGTCGTCATATATTTCTCTGTTCAGTAGCCAAACATCTTTCGATTTTTTCTGAGATGCGGGAAGAATGTCCTCAGTAGGGAACCTTCTTCCGTCTTAGTTCATCATTGTTGAGTACCCGTCCAATAAGTTTTCAACATCGGCTCGTTGTTCTAGGTGTAACGCATTGTAGAACAAATCCAAAAAAAAAACTTTGCCGAGAGTGGCAACGGTTAAAAACTTCAGTAACGAGGAGAGCTGACAATCCGAATCCTTTCTTCTGACAAAACATTAAATTTCGTTAATGGTCATTCATGACCATAATTTTCTTGTGTTATCATTGTACTTTTTCCATCTGCTTGTATCGCTCATTTTGTTTGTATTGTCTCTTATCATCGTATGTTTTTGTAGTACCTATTACTATATGTAATTCTTGTCTTTGTCACCTGTTTGTGGCTGACAAAGGGTAAAACCCGAAACGTCCCTTGTCTCATGTGAACTGTTATTTGTAAAACTGATGCAATACCGTTTTATTAGTTTATAAACTTATATTCCATAATTTTCCCTTTCGATCCTTACGTAGCATGGAGCCACACCTGCAGCAAGTTCCCTTGCATGAGACCTGCCCCAAGCATCTACCAGTATATGCTCTTCTAGCAGTGATTTCTGGTGAAATTTGTTTTATTTCAGGAGGTTGACATGCCCACGCACAACCTCATATTAGTCGCCTTGTACGACATGCTTGATGGTACGGTAGACCTTTTCTTTCTTTGTATCTTCAGAGACCCCCACGGGATTTACACGTAGCTAATGTTCATAGTTACATGGCGTATAATTCTTTGGTGCACTGACCGTCCATATCATCCATGTACCAAATTTCGTTTGTAACAGCAAACGTTCATCAATTCAATAACTAATGATAGTGGTGCTCTCAGCTATGACGGAATGTGACGGTATTGCCTCTCCTGCTTTGCAGTAGTGGTCCATCAGTGGCCAAAACTCAAGAGTATCTAATATGGGCTTCAGAGGTATCTACCTTCGCTCAAGATTACTCTTGGCAGAGATGTAGATAGAAGGGTGATGACACTTCTATTACAAAGGGAGTCTTCACAAGATGTTCAGAATAAACGAGAATACTGCTTGGGCTGAGTATGTTAACTCTGTAATTCTGCCGACGCTTTTGTGAAGGATTTAAGCACTTATTACTTTCAGCTCGTTTAAGCCCCCACCCCTGATTTACTTATTGGAATTCTATTATTTTAGTATAGCTCTGTTTAGAGTGCGTGTGTAGTAATTTGACTGAGACAAACATGCAGTAACTTTAAAATGATTAAATCGAAGTTCAATTTCTAACTTTACAAATAACAAAATTTAATAATCACTTTAGGCTTTAACAGTTGGAAAATAATTTGAATAGTTATGGATCTAGAAAAGTTATCATCACAGTCTAGGGAATGTGAGATATTACAAAAAGTTCAAGTGGCAGCATATATTTGAACTTAGCTGCCAATGACAGTTCTGCTCCTTCTTATATGTTGGTTCTTTTCACTCTGCTCACGCTCGTCTCTGATCAAGGTTGTCGGGGGGTTGCTTGTTTCCCAGAAACGTCAAGGAGAGTCTACCACGTGGGTCCTTTGTCTTAAAGCTTAGGTCACGGTTCTCTTCTTGTTCTAGAGATAGTACTTTCTGCTGGTACCACCAATAACTATGGTAAAAGAATAGAACGAAATGCTCTTCTGAGTATGGCGTTTTCCACCCCATAGTTATGGGCTCCTATCTTCTCATACCACCATCCCAATTACTCAGACTTTACCCTCGATGAGAATTAAATTTAATCCCTTGGGATAAAACTTCCTTTACATTTAAATAGAATAGCTTTAGCTTTACATGACATTTAAATGAAAAGGTTAATACGAGGGTGAGTCAAGTGAAAACCGGAAATATGTTATAACAATAAGAATAATCATGCCATTATATTGTAACTTGCCAATATTGTTGTCCTGGATGTCTCGAGTGTCATGCACGCGCCATCGCGGTGATGACGCATAAGGTGACGTCATAAGGACGTTTTAAAGATGGCCGCCCCGCTAGTGGAATGCACCAAACAGCAGCAGCGTTCTGTTATTCAATTTTTGATCAGCGAAGGGGTGAAACCAATAGAAATTCATCGGCGAATGAAGCTCAAGTACGGTGATGCATGCATGTCAAGGTCGCAGGTGTATGAATGGTGTACAAAGTTCAAAAAACGGCGTGATTTCTGTGACAGATTGTTCACGACCGGGTCAGGCACACAGAGTAGTGACTCCGGAATCGATAGCAACCGTTGAACGACTCGTACAGGGAAACCGCCGATTGACTGTGTATGATATTGCCACACATCTTGACATCAGTCACGGTTCAGCACACCACATCATCTCTGATTCGCCCAGGGAATCAAAATAACTGTCCGAACAGACGTGCGTCTTCTTCGACCTCTCGCACGGAGAGGGAGATAGCGCACTATGCAGAGCGGATCCCGGCGCCCCCGGCGGCAGAGAAAGAGAGAGACAGGATAGAGGAGGAAAAGAACGAGAGAAACTGTTACAAATATATGTGTGACAGGGGCTAGATGTACCTCACACCCAAGACCCGTGCACCAAGAAAATTTATAAAGGATCGTTTGACAGGGGTTGCAATTATTGGTTGCTTGCAACCCTCTCAGCAGCAGACTTAACAATTCAAGCAACCCAAAGCCTTAAGCAGATCAACATTTAATTCTACCGAACACCAAACAAACAATCCAACAAACATCCAGTCAGTGTTCATAGACTGTCTGAAAAATAATAAATAAAACAACGTCTAAGTGAACATCAATAGCATGGATAATAACACTGGTCTATCTCAATATTCGTTACTGCATTCTGAACATGTCGTAAGTGACGACTGGTGCACCTGGCCACAAGCGTGTCGTATATGACCCCTGACAAGATTGGGAACTCATCACATGAAACACATTATTACAGGAACAACCACTGTAATAGCATAAAAATGCTCCTGTTGACTTGTGGTGGACACCAGCCGCATTGGTGTTTCCATGCTCCACCAGGAGCAAACAGAGAAACACCTGTCTCAACTTGCCTTACGCACCAGAAATCTAAATGACTATTCTCCCTTCTAAGTAACCAATAAAGATAAACAGTAGAATAATCAATAATCGTGAAATACACTTAATTACTTTTACATTAAAGGATAAAATAAAATTACTCTTACATTAAAGAATAATATTCTTGGCTTTAACCAAAAACTGGAACTAAATACACCGCGTGTCGCTCGGCATAACATATTATAGGTTTAACACGCGGAGCGTGTTTGCTCAGACTCGTTATCGCCGCCTTTTATCACCACGAGGCCGCTATCTTGCGATCGTTAATCTTAATAGCCTCACACTATGTCTGCCTTTCTGAAGAATGAAATAATCGCTCTTAAACTTTCACATCTATCTATCTATCTATTTATTCCATTAAACATTAAAATAGCCACATCGATATTATTTCAGAATCCTAGAAAACTATTGCTAATTTAAATTAACTCACGTGCTCAAGGCATTTACAGCTTGGCTCTTGTGTGTCTTCTTAGTCTGTTCTCACTGGGCGGCTGTCTCAACAATCGACCAGTTTCGCCACTTTCTACCCCTTTTATAAGCCCTGGCCTAACCACTCAATTTACTGCGCGCTACGCGTATTAATCTGCGCCACACAGATAACACACGCGATTATTGCTCCAGAATGCATGAAAACACAGATTTACACAACTAGAGCAAAAACACAACTAATTCGTAGGCTTATTATGGCCTTGTAATAAATCTGCTTGAAGATAACGTGATCAAAAAGCACTAAACCACATAGACAATATGACTGCCCAGATGGGGCCAGCGCCTAGAACGACAGACCTCAAGATGGCGCTGTCACATATTCCCCGCCTGATTTTGTTGTCGTCCCGACAACTACACTAAATCAGGCTCCCCAGTCGTATTCTCCAAATCTGGAGGATCACCTTTTCCTTCACTTCGTCTCAGGTCATTGCCGGTGACTCTAATGCTCGGACTCGCTCTGTCCGTTCGTTGGATGATATATGGACCCCCTGTCATTGTGGGAGCACGAACTACAACGTACTCGTCTTCTGACCACATATCACGAATCTCGGACCTCTCAGCGTCGTGCATTCTCTTCTTCACCAATTCTCCGACCTGTAGTGGAGTAGAACACGACAGCTTGTCACATCTCTCTTTCCGGACTGCTGCAAAACTCTGCAACGGTGGCTCTGCTCTTACGTGCGCCCCTCGTAGCCTGGAAACGTGTCCTTCAACGAGTTTTAGATGAGTCTCCTCCTCTAAATGCCGACCACTTTTCCTGGCGCCCTTATGGTGACAGTTGCCACGGCCGTCTCTTGGCTTGCACTGTGACGGCAATGTAGATGTGTTGGTACGCTTAGAGAGGGCGCTCTTTGATGGGCAAACCGATATCAAATGGTCCGGGACCTACAATGGAAACATCGCTTAGGAAGCGGGCCCTGGGGACACTTGGCTGCCATGTGGTTCGAAAGGTCTCCACAGTTGAAGCATCTTATTTTCCTAGGCTTCCTTGGTCGCCTCCTGCTACCCTTACATCCCTGGCCGCCTTTGACTTTCTTCCCTGCAATAAGCACCTCACACTCCGGTCGACCACCAACCCTCTTTATCTTTGAGCCATTCTGCTCCCCTTCTGTAACCTGACTCCCAGCCGCAGAGGGGTCTAGTTTAATGCCTGTGGACATCGATTCTGTACGTGGCCTAGTTCTCTGCATCTAAAACAACGAACTGTCCTGGTACGTCTCCCCTGCTCCTGAGACATCGCATCAATTTTAGCCTCTAATTGAGCCACCTGTGCTCTCAGCCGCTCTACTTCTGCGTTTAATGCATGCGTATCTGACACAGTCTCTGTTCTTGCCACTTCAACACTGGCAACACCAGCCCCCGAAGCTGCTTCGACACTGGCAACACCAGCCCCAGAAGTGGGCTCAGTCTCCAAAAACCGTAGGGCATAGTCCCTCACCGACGTGAACGATGCTGTTGGCTCCTTGATGATCATTTCCTTTGCAAGCTTTCTTAGTAGGTCATCTCTCAGACAAGCAGCAAACTGGTCACGAAGAAAGGATGGCGCCAAGGGAGTGACGTTGTTCTGCTTTTGTGCCCTTACAACACTTTCAAACACCTCGTGAATGCGATGGGAGAATTCCCAAAGAGACTCCCTTGCACCTTGCCGGGTAGAGTAGAACGCGGGGCGGCCATTACTTCTGGGATGCTCCGACGCTCCCCATACACCCTAAGAATGGAATGTAGCATTGCTTCTGGGTCACCGTCATCAGCCTGAATCCTCAGCTCCCTGCGGACACTTGGGGTCACACTGTCAAGGATAACATCTGCCTGGTCCTCTTTACTCATCATCCCTACTCTCCAGGCAGCTCTCACCTCTCTGACATATTCCTCGGCCGTAGGACCCGTGCGCTCCCCAAAGCACCGCACTCTCTTGTGAGTAGGTACCACGATGTACTGCACTCGTTCTTGTTGACGATCCAGCCCTACCACAGGGTCATCCACCTCAGCCACATCTTCGTTATCAGTTCTACTAGCAGCGCGTGTGTTGCGTGCCGCCATCTTGTTGCTAGTAGAGTTGACTAGAAATCTTGACAAACTGGATGATCCCGTCCCTCGCCTTGCACTGAACTGGGTGTTCTACTGTTTCGGCTGTTGCTGCTCTGATTGCTGAAGAGTTGCTTCACTGCGTGCTGTCTGTCAATCCTGCCGACGACGCCACTTGTGACAGGGGCTAGATGTACCTCACACCCAAGACCCGTGCACCAAGAAAATTTATAAAGGATCGTTTGACAGGGGTTGCAATTATTGGTTGCTTGCAACCCTCTCAGCAGCAGACTTAACAATTCAAGCAACCCAAAGCCTTAAGCAGATCAACATTTAATTCTACCGAACACCAAACAAACAATCCAACAAACACCCAGTCAGTGTTCATAGACTGTCTGAAAAATAATAAATAAAACAACGTCTAAGTGAACATTAATAGCATGGATAATAACACTTACCATACAGAAAACATGCGCCCACCTGACATCATCAGCTATCTCACACACTCATGCGTGTCGTCCAATGCGACTAGTATGGTGTTGTGCATGAGGCTGGCAATCGCACCGGGTAACATAGGTTGCTACCGAAACCACTACTGCAAGAGCATCTGAATGCTTCATGCTGAGGCAAACCACACCGGTGGCCCCATGCTCCCTCAGGAGCGGAGAAGAGAAATATACATCTGGTACGCCCACGTGCTCTCACAAACCATTGTTCACACAACAATAATAATCAACTGGACATAAAATAATATTCTTCAATACATGTACAACAAATAATCTCAATAATGAGAATTAACCACCACCTCACAACTGGTCTATCTCAATATTCGTTACTGCATTCTGAACATGTCGTAAGTGACGACTGGTGCACCTGGCCACAAGCGTGTCGTATATGACCCCTGACGAGATTGGGAACTCATCACATGAAACACATTATTACAGGAACAACCACTGTAATAGCATAAAAATGCTTCTGTTGACTTGTGGTGGACACCAGCCGCATTGGTGTTTCCATGCTCCACCAGGAGCAAACATAGAAACACCTGTCTCAACTTGCCTTACGCACCAGAAATCTAAATGACTATTCTCCCTTCTAAGTAACCAATAAAGATAAACAGTAGAATAATCAATAATCGTGAAATACACTTAATTACTTTTACATTAAAGGATAAAATAAAATTACTCTTACATTAAAGAATAATATTCTTGGCTTTAACCAAAAACTGGAACTAAATACACCGCGTGTCGCTCGGCATAACATATTATAGGTTTAACAAGCGGAGCGTGTTTGCTCAGACTCGTTATCGCCGCCTTTTATCACCACGAGGCCGCTATCTTGCGATCGTTAATCTTAATAGCCTCACACTATGTCTGCCTTTCTGAAGAATGAACTAATCGCTCTTAAACTTTCACATCTATCTATCTATCTATTTATTCCATTAAACATTAAAATAGCCACATCGATATTATTTCAGAATCCTAGAAAACTAATGCTAATTTAAATTAACTCACGTGCTCAAGGCATTTACAGCTTGGCTCTTGTGTGTCTTCTTAGTCTGTTCTCACTGGGCGGCTGTCTCAACAATCGACCAGTTTCGCCACTTTCTACCCCTTTTATAAAGTTTCGCCACTTTCTACCCCTTTTATAAGCCCTGGCCTAACCACTCAATTTACTGCGCGCTACGCGTATTAATCTGCGCCACACAGATAACACACGCGATTATTGCTCCAAAATGCATGAAAACACAGATTTACACAACTAGAGCAAAAACACAACTAATTCGTAGGCTTATTATGGCCTTGTAATAAATCTGCTTGAAGATAACGTGATCAAAAAGCACTAAACCACATAGACAATATGACTGCCCAGATGGGGCCAGCGCCTAGAACGACAGACCTCAAGATGGCGCTGTCACATATGGGTAGAAATAAACTACAGGACAGATACGTGCCGTGTGACAGATTGTTCAATTTTCAATTCTGGAGTAAGCTGCTGTGGCACCCACCTTGCAGACACTTTGTGGTACTGTAGCACATCAGAGATGATGCGGTGTGCTGAACCGTGACTGATGTCAAGATGTGTGGCAATATCATACACAGTCAATCGGCGGTTTCACCCAGAAAGAGAGAGAGTACCAACAAAAGACTATAAGAATAAGTGTAACTGGACCTATAGCTATCCAGATTCTTTTTCCATTTTCATGTACATTCACTCCGATGTGGCGAAATTATCAAATTTAACATTTCCCAACTACCGACCACTGTGTTGTGGTGAGGATTTTTATCCCGAGAGATTTACATACCTGACATTCTCTTTAATTATTGGAATTTCAAGCTACTGACACTGTGAACACTAGATCTCGTAATTATTTTCCTACCTGGACTAATTGATGTGACATAAACAGATCCAATTAACAGTAACGAAGTAAGCGTTCCCCAAATAACAGGATTAATCAAACTTGGAGGAGCTGGGGCGTATTTTGCACAAAAAAAACCCCAAAACTGGATTTGCTGTTTGTACAATGGAGATATGTTCCAGATGTTGTTAATCAACAATTAGGTAAGCGCGACTGAAAGTGGCCACTGTTTGTCTGAAGCGAGAGAAAGAAGGAGTGAATAATTCTTCTATTGTATAATCATTGTACTCATTTTGTTTTTTTCTCTCCCTTATATTTGCTAATACTGTTCATTTCAGGATAGATTAATTAGAAATTCTGTTCTTTACAGTATAGTCAAATTCTATACCATAGTGGTAATCTTTTGACCTTTTGGGGGTTAATATCTTCTTCTTGTGGGATCTTGTCTCAACAGAGGGGATTGCACTTATGGGGTTATTTCTTTATGATTTCTATAACCTATGATTTTTCTATTTGATACTGAATGTTGTGAAGTTTTTTATGATAAATAAATTCAACATAAACTTAAATTACCTGTGTTGGTCAGCTCGGCCCAATATCCCTACTCCATTTACTATAGTTTCACGTGTGTGCGTCTAATTGTCGTCACGTATCTGTGTGTGTATGTGAGTGGCTAATAGTGTATATGTTAATATATACAGAAAGGTAAACTGTCTGATAAACAAATTTCAGTCGTAGCGATAGGCTGAACTAGAGTATCTTCTCAATCCAGGGACAGACTCTACCTTTTCACCATTTCACTCGTGAAATCTATTTCTTTACCGTATCTCTCACTGAGTTACCACATTTTCCAGTTCTATCCAGACGGGACCTATCTATCTTAAATACCTATCCAAAATCTACGACACCTACTCACACACGTCACATAACAACTAGTGTGCATACATTGCAACCCTGGTGCATTTTTGTGCACAAAACTAAATAATACGGAACGTGCCCTGTTTTACGTTTCAGAATGCAAACGGCATTGCATCCACACAATATTACTCCCACACGGCTCATCAGCTTCAAAGTTGCAACACATGAGGAACACAGAAAGCAAGTATGGCCGTCACCAGGACCATTCCTTGAAAAACTCCACGCAGATACCAACAACCTCAAGCTAGCTATTGTTTTATTTGAACATATTGAAGTTGACGTCTGAGAGTATAAGAAGAAGAAGACTCTTTCACAATCATTATTATCCTTTTAGCTTTTGCAGCGATGGATTCTGTAACAATTTGTGTAACATCATGAGCTTGCCAGCTTTTGTAGTCTTGAATTCTTCTAACTACTTGCTTAGGATGACTTGTTCATGTTGGCTTAAAGTTTTTAGGGATGGGGTAGCTAGACTCAGCTCAACCCTTCTAATTCTTGGACATGTTGGTATTGCACAGTGTTGTTATTCTTTGCTCTCTCTCTCTTTCGGGCCTCGGAAACAGAAGGACCAATAATAATAATAATCATAATAACACCTGCATCAAATAGTCACTTTACTGTATTGTCTGCCTTACGTCTCGTGTTGTTTCTCATGACACTTGAAGTTAAATTTAAAAAATAAATATATATACATGGATAATTGTTTTTACCTGAACGAGCACTCACGTGACATTTTCTCTTTTCTTTCCGAGATTGCAAGAATGCTACAACAATTACGTCTAGGTTGAAAACAAAGGAATATGGATCAGTGCAGCTTTTAAAAGGAAAATGAAATTGCGAGTCAACGATTTTTGCAAATGAGACACGAATATATGCTGTACTGTATTCCTTCTTCGTTCGCTATTATCACATCTATTTTTCTCATAAATTTGGCGGTCTGTCTGATGCTTCTTTCCTCGCCATACAGTTTTTTTCGTCAACATGGTTGGTGAACGCCATGCTGTAACTATGCTCCTGTCGTGGAGTCGACATCCTGGGAGGACGTGTTCTATTACGTGCTTGTCTTACTCAACGTGGACACCAGTCTGTCTGTCCGATTGTTAATTTTTTGAACAGAAGGTATTTGAGTCTGCGGTGATCGGTTCTCTTGATGAAGATTATCACTTGATATTTACTTGCAAGAGACGTAGACTTCTGTTATATCACACTGTAGGTGTTCTCTATGTCAAGTTTGAGAGCTATTTAAGATTCTTGCTTTATCTCTTCATATGATATCCTGTCCTCAGTGTGAATTGTGCGTCTTCCTCCTTACTCAAAAGTTTTCCACATTATGTTAACTCTTTGATCCCCATGATAGTTTTACGAGGGGCGTTCAGAAAGTAATGCACCTCATCGTTTTTGTCAGGAGCTGTTTATTCAAAAAGCATGAAATTTATACACAATATACATGGATAGGTCATACAAACATCGGTAGTATTCAACACAATCCCCATCAACTTGTACGGCTTTATGCCAGCCCGAAACAAGTGCATGTATTCCTAGCCCGTACCAGATTTTGTCTTGATCATGTAGCCATTTCTTCGCTGCATGAATCACTCCTTCATCATCTTCAAACCTTGTCCCACGGAGTGCATCTTTAAGTGGACAAAATAAATGAAAATCAGAGGGTGCCAAATCGGGACTATTGGGTGGATGGGGTAGTACAGTCCAACCCAATTTGGTGATTGCTTCCCGTGTTGCTAGACTTGTGTGAGGTCGCGCATTGTCGTGAAGGAGAAGCAGGTCTGCTGGATTCTTGTTCGGCCGAACTCTGCGAAAACGTTGATTGAGTTTTTTCAATGTCTTAATGTAAGCTTGCGAATTGATTGTCTCTCCTCTTGGCATAACGTCCACAAGAATCATACCTTCAATGTCCCAAAAGACAGTGATCATGACCTTTCCAGCTGAAGGAATTGTCTTGAATTTCTTTCTTCGTGGTGATTGCGGATGATGCCACTCCATTGACTGTCTTTTTGTCTCAGGTTCAAAATGATGTGCCCAGGTTTTATCACCTGTAACGACCTTAGCCAAAAAGTTCTCTCCATCAGCATTGAAACGCTCCAAACATTCAGAAGAAATTGCTTTCCTTTGCAATCGGTGGTCATTTGTGAGACTTCGAGGAACCCTTCTTGCGCAAACCTTGGAAAATCCGAGATTTTATATAACTGCATTTGCACTACCAATGCTGACTGACAGCTGTAAGGCCAATTGTTGAGTAGTGATTCGCCTATCAGTAAGAATAATGCCCTCAGCGCATTTCAACATTTCTGCGTTGGTGGCTGTGGCAGGACGTCCACAGCGCGGCCGATCAAGCAGCTCCGTATCTCCACTTCCTGTTTCTTTGATTCTCTGAACCCAGCGACTGACTGTACTCCTGTCGACTGCAAAACTTCCATACACATCACATAGACGCTTGTGAATGTTTACAACAGTTTCCTTCTCTGCAACGAGAAATTCTATCACAATTCGCTGCTTATAACGCAAGCTGCTAACACGCTCCATTTCAACGGTTTAGGGCAACCGTATTATTTGGCTGGTTACGGTGCAATTTGGTGCACACAATTGGCACATGCCATATTTGAAGTGTGCAAATTTTCATGCTTCTATCTTTATTACTAGCTGAGAAAAACGATGTGGTGCATTACTTTCTGAACGCCCCTCGTATATTTTGCCCCGGCACCAGTGTGTGTGTGTATATGTATATATGTGTATGTATGTATATATGTGTATGTATGTGTGTATATATATATATATATATATATATATATATATATATATATATATATATATATATATATATATATATATATATATATATATATATATATATATATATATATATATATATATATATATATATATATATATATATATATATACGAGGTGTGTTCAAATGAAACCCGTCCCAGTGGCTTTATAACAAATATATGTAAGGTACATCAGCAGGAGTAGTAGAATTAAATACAGCAATTGTTATGAAGCAAGTACTCACTGGGGTCCTTTAGAAATAGTCACCATAGGCATTCAGACACGCATCCCACTGCTTGGGTAGACGGCGGATGCCGTCCGAGAAAAATGACTTTGGTTGCTTATTGAACCATTTGGTCACCGAGGCCCTGACGTCTGCATCGGAGTCGAATTGTTGTCCCTTTAGAGATTTTTTTAAGGGTCCGAACAAATGAAAGTCACATGGTGACAGATCGGGGCTCTAGGCTGGGTGTGGCAGAACTTCCCACCTTTTCCTTGCTAACGCTTCCTGCACAATGTTCGCAACATGTGGACGAGCATTGTCGTGCAACAGAATCACGACACGCGAAAGCATGCCGGGTCGTTTATTCTTGATGGCTGTATGCAGGTTGTCTAGTGTGTCTTTGTAGCGGATGGCATTGTTGTTCACGCCAGGCTTTTTAAAGTCTACCAATAGAAGCCCTTCATGGTCAAAAAATGCGGTCAGCATAACCTTACCGGCGGAAATCTGTGACTTGAATTTTTTGGACGGATTCCTTATCACACCGACCATTATTTTAACGGTCTGCAGCACAACCAATGAATTCTAGGAGAATGAACACTTATACACTTGTACATTCGTATGTGCTTATTATGTCAGCTGTGACGTCATCATGCTCCTCCTACGAATGTCCACTTGGCGCAGCACGGTCGGGTTTCATTTGAACACGCCTCGTATATATATATATATATATATATATATATATATATATATATATATATATATATATATATATATATATATATATATATATATATATATATATATATATATAATAATAATAATAATAATAATAATAATAGCCCCTTCTATCATAACTGACTATGGGAATGCGCCATTGAGCTGACTGCCCTCAGCTGCTTATTTTCCTGGTGTTCCTTTTGACGTTTTCTCCTCTCTTCTGCTTGTTTTATGGGCTTCTTTTCGCCCAAACTGAGGTGGCACCGCAGATAGCATAAGGCGACTAATATGAAGCTGTGAATGAGGCTGGTAACCTCATCGTGCAAAACTAATTGCTACATAAACCACCACTGGAAGAGCATGCGAATGGTTGGTGCAGGCTTTCTGTAATGGGACCAGTTTCAGTGGTGTCTACATGCTCCATGAGGAGTAAAAATAAAATTATATATATATATATATATATATATATATATATATATATATATATATATATATATATATATATATATATATATATATATATATATATATATATTGCACAATACCAGCATGTCCAAGAAACAAGTTTCGGTGGCACGAGGTTGGGTTATTGAAGGAAGAGGTCAAGCTGTTGCCAATGTAGCATGCCTCTGGCTGGTGTCAGAGGAGCGGACTGGCCATTACAGTCTGACTCCAGTAGCAACGCCCTGTCATTAGTAGGATTACAGTAGGAACTTGCCCTCCAACCCATTTTCCCTTTCAGTCATTTCTGACTATAGAAGGGCCACAAACACCTCAAGACCCAATTACGAAGCTTCGAAAGAGTCCCGTATTGTTATTTTTCGTCACTACCTGCCCGTGCCGGGAGTGGGTAAGTTGCGCGCCTGCTGCCTTCCTTGGATGTGGTAGTCGTTTCTCATGCTCCCTCTCCGGAATCGAACCCTGATTCCCCGTTACCCGTTACAAACATGGTAGGCATGTCACGTACCATCGACATTTGATAGGGCAGACATTTGAAAGATGCGCCGCCGGCACGTGAGGCCATGCGATCAGCACAAAGTTATCCAGTCACCAGTGGGAACGCCGCGCCCCGCAAAGGGCAACGACGATTGGTTTAGAACTAATAAAAGCGCTCTTTCCGCGAGGGTCGGAGCTTGGTAAGCATGAAGTAGCTCTAGAATTGCCACAGTTATCCAAGTAGGATCGTGTCATCTAAGGAACCTCGACTGATTTAATGAGCCATTCTCGGTTTCACCGTGAGACAGTGTGAACTTAGACATGTATGGCTTAATCCTTGAGACAAGCATATGACTACTGGCAGCATCAACCAGATAACTGTCCGGACTGACTGATTGCTCGTGTCAGTCTTGTCTCGGAGATATAACCCCCCTGCACCGGGTAGAGAGTATCAAACCTCTTGGTATCGCACGCACGCCAAAGTGGGCCTGGTGTACCATACCGCTGAGTCTAGGATGCTCCCTTGAGGTTGAAACAAAGCCCACACCTCACCTCCCATAACTGGCTCAAGGGTATGAGTGAATAACTCGTCCCCTAAAGGGCAAAAGAGTGGATAACTCGCGCCCAGGGAATCAAAAGAACTGTCCGGACAGACGTGCGTCTTCTTCGACCTCTCGCACGGGGAGGGAGATAGCGCTCAATGCAGAGCGGATCCCGGCGCCCCCGGCGGCAGAGAAAGAGAGAGGCAGGATAGAGGAGGAAAAAAAAAATGACTGAAGGGGCTATTAGTATTACACGCACACATGTTCATATGAAACCTAGTTACTAAGTAATTTGTTTTTAGTGTTCAGGTCTCTTCGGAGAATAATGACGGGTTATCAATCTGATGGGTTAGAGAGAGGAAAGTCTAGCTGTTTAGAGAGTTAGACATTGACACAAATGTCAGACAATAGAACATTTACTATGTATGTATGTTAGGTATTTGTTATATGTTCCGTGGCATCAGCCCCAGGTCACTTAAAAGATGATGCCTATCACCAGCTGTCTAGGCGAGACCAGGTCATCATTTTCCGCTTACATACTGGTCAGAGTAGGTTGAGGTGCCATCTATATCACAAGAACAGAATTGTTTCAAAATATCTCTGCTCCTGTGGCACCAGCGCCATGACAGCCGAACATCTGCTGTAGTCCTCCTGTCCAACCTACAGCAATGAACGGAGTAGCATATGGCAACAACCTACTTCTCTCCACGAAAAAACTGTTTGGAGATGTCTGGAACCTTGAGCTGACTACTGCCTTGATAAGAGCCATTAATGTGGAAGTCTGAAGGCGAATGAGGAGAAAGAAGAAGACATATATGTCAGAAAGTAGAACACTAATTTTTAAAAATTATCACTATCTCATGAGCTCACGAGGTAAAAACAGAACATCACGTGTTTTAGATCATAAAAAAGCTCTATTAAATCTAACACACAAGCCGTGTGGCGCGCAATGATAACGTACATATTTATTCTAAGGGCCGTCGGGGGACGCACTTTTGGTTCTAGTTCGGTTCCTTATCTCTGCACATTGCGCGGAGAATTTTCTTTTTTGTTTAGATTACATTTAAGACTTGTTTATGATGGTGGCTAATGACCCAAAGGGAAAGTTACACACACAAATACATTCACACAATTATGGTTTTGATTTACTCTATTTGGACTGAGTAGATTGGGGGGGGGGGGGGGGGGGAAAGGGGGGGGGAAAGGGGGGGGGGGGCAGAGGAGAGACGATACTACTTTAAAATATCGGAAATAAGATTTTACTGTCTAGAATTTATCACACTATCTATCCTAATTATAACCCATCAAGGGTTGAACGGAATCCTTTGTTACAATAAATCCTGGCCCAATGGAGCAAAAGATGAATGAATGATATTTTAATGTATGAAAACGAAGGAGAAATAAAACAGAAAAATGAATTCCTGCCATAGAAATGGAGTCGCTGAATACAAAAACGCCACAGTATCGTAGGCAACAAATAAATCTAGTGATTAAATATATACTACTGGACAAAAGTTAAGGGCCGCCATTCAGTTTAGACAAGGTTTATATAATTCTTCGTGAGCAGGGTCGATTTTCCAAATGTCCGGTTGCTTGAAATCTCTCAAGAAGTCTCTGAATGGTAGAGTGGGACACTGCTAAACGTCTTGCAACATGACGAACAGATTGACCATCCTGAATCCATGCCATGGCTCGACCACGGTCTACAGTGCTGAGACTTCTCCTTGGTGGCATGGCTAATGCAGTGATCATTTCGACCACTTGTCATACTGATTTATTGCATACCAACAGTGAACACTCTTTACCGATGATCATTTTCCACGTGCATTCAAATTCAACTCACTTTTTCACCTTTTGAACTAGTGGGGGCGTGTTGCAAAAACCACGAGTTTTTGCAGCAACAATGGCAATTTTCACGTGCGGGTTAAAGTGACCCAGTTTTTGGACATTTAAAAGAAATTAACCTAGTGCACACAGAAATGTATACACATTTCTCTGAGCTCAGTTTTAATGACATTTTCACATGTCTTTACAGTTTGCCAATCAATTATATAAACCTTGTCTAAACTGAATGGTGGCCCTTGACTTTTGACCAGTAGTATACCTTGTATTACTGGAAAACAATATTAGAAGATCACTTTAACAAAAGTAGATGGATAAAATTCATTCGCACATACTTGCAAAAAAACTGATACAAAAACAGGTGAGAGCTGGAAAGATTCGGGGGGGGGGGGGGGGGGGGGGGGGGGGGAAGAAGCACAGAGAATAGGAGATAGATCTAGTACATGATAAAATTGCTGGAAAAATATCGAGCATGTGAAGTCAAGAAATACTTAAATGTAGACAAATGTCAAAGGAGTCGATTGCTATCAGGCATGGCATGATGATGATTAGCCTGATGACGGCCACACTTCGCATGTTGTATGATTTTTTTTTTCAGTATCGTCATAGGATTTAAGGATAGCGTTATCGAACGTAATATGTCGTGTCACAACAGATATTTGCATTTCTGAATACAGATACCTTTACGAAATGGGGATTGTAGCGCATGGCTGTAAACATTAAAAAATAAAGTCATGCAGAACATGGTGACCGCTATGAAGTATTATGTTGTTTTCTGAAATTGGAAGATGTAAGATAAGAGCAATTTTGCTCTATTTAGGTCCAGGTAAACGTGAGTCAGGCATAGCGCCTGAAACTTTTCTCGTGCTTGAATGGCTATGCCATTTGTTAAAGATGATTTATTGATCGCGTTCAGTGTCGATCTTGTTTTTATTAATACTATTAATTTTTTATTTCGTGGATCTTAGCTTAGTCTTCAGCCATCTCGTGCCACATTATAATTTCTTATATTTGTTGTAATTTGTTTTTCTCTAGTTGCACTTTCCTTCATAGATGATGTCTTGTTTTGATACATCGCATCATTGTCAATATTTTCATCTGCGGATGCATCTACGTATTTTAAGCACACTAAATTATGACATATGACAACTTTAACCAATATTACTCGGATAAAGTCAGAATCAGCGTCGTCTATATCTCCACCACATCTTCACCATCCCCATCAACATAACTACTAACATTACCATCGTTTACCCCATCATCACCACCACCAGCAACATTATTGCAACCATCAACATTAAAATAGGCACCATCATCATCACTACCACCAGCAACATTATTGCAACCATCAACATATGACACATCATCGTCACTACCACCATCATCATTACCACATCCATCATTGTCACCATCAACAGCAATATCATTACTACAACCTCCAGAATTGCCACAATCATTATCATCGCAACCTCTAGCATTGCCACAACCAATATCATCACCATCAACGACATCATCATCACTGCAACCACATCATTACTTCAACCACAAAATTGTTGTTCTTCGTCATCTTCAGCCCTTCTAGATTGTAAGGCTTCATCATCACCATCAACGACCTCATCATCACTGTAACCACATCATTACTTCAACCACAAAATTGTTGTTCTTCGTCATCTTCAGCCCTTCTAGATTGTAAGGCTTCATCATCACCATCAACATCATTATCATCACTATAACCTCAATCATCATTATCACCGACATCACCACGATGGTTACCAACTCCACCATAATCATCATTACCACTATATTATCACCATCACCATGAGTTGTAGCCTCGTCAAGTCATAACAGACTATAAGGATGATTTGACGATGAGGTGACAACCTCAACTGTTTTTATTTTTTGCCTGGTGCTCCTTCGGAGTGTTCTTTTCTCCTCTACTTCTTGTAAGAGCTTCTTTTCGCCCAATCTGAGGTGGCGCAAAACGGAGCATCTCCGCTTGCTGCAATCGGTAGCTACTTCCTCCCAGGTTGCTGAATTCATGTCCAGTGTCTCTCACGCACACATCTTTGACTCTCAGCTGCGGTCGCACGGCTGCTCCCCTGTCATCTGCAGAAAATGTCCCTGGGGATGTGACCATCTCACACGCAGTGGACATCGCCAAGCTAGAGTAATCTGCGTTGTCTAAGAAGTGTACACATGCTTTGAAGGCCATGGCGTAACAGCACCTCGACATTGCTCACATTGTCATTCCATGAAATGCCAAGGATGTGGCGTAACCATCGTAAATGGATGTTATCGAGTATTTTTCTTGATTAGCAAAAATTGTCCATGTCTCGATGCCATATAGAACTCATTATCATTTCTTCTTCAAGGTAAATAATTAATTTCCATGATAATTTGTGGCTGATACAAGTGAAATTTCTGAGGTAATCATCAATATTATGTTGTATGACGATGCATTCTGTTTGTTTAATCCTTTTGTTGGATGCAGTATATGAACGTGATTGGTTTTTCAATATATGTCTGCCTGCCTGCCTGCCTGCCTGCCTATCTATCTATCTATCTATCTATCTATCTATCTATCTATCTATCTATCTATCTATCTATCTATCTATCTATCTATCTATCTATCTATCTATCTATCTATCTATCTATCTATCTATCTATCTATCTATCTATCTATCTATCTATCTATCTATCTATCTATCTATCTATCCATCCATCCATCCATCCATCCATCCATCCATCCATCCATCCATCCATCCATCCATCCATCCATCCATCCATCCATCCATCCATCCATCCATCCATTCCATCCATCCATCCATCCATCCATCCATCCATCCATCCATCCATCCATCCATCCATCCATCCATCCATCCATCCATCCATCCATCCATCCATCCATCCATCCATCCATCCATCCATCCATCTATCTATCTATCTATCTATCTATCTATCTATCTATCTATCTATCTATCTATCTATCTATCTCTTCCTGCCTACCTACCTACCTATCCACCTAATACGTATATACCTACCTACCTACCCATCCATCCATCTACCCACCCACCAATCTATCTACCTATATATCAGAATCTTTATTCTCCATGAAATAAATTGATATGTACTGACATCATATAATAAAATACAACATGGCATATAGCAGAATCGTTAAATTTACATAAAGTGTGGAAAACGTCTTAAGTATAGTAGTTCAATGTGGATGTGTTTACATCGAATGTTTTTGTTACACATATATAAGACTCTTTAAGCCTCATAAAGACACTAGTATGAAATGATATGATACAAGATGCCAAAATGAGAATTATTAAAATTTACAGAATTTGTGTAGAATACGTTTCAAGTAGATCAATGTTAGTGTATTTTACATGAGGGAACCATGGCATCAAAACCTTTGTTTGCCATACAATACATTGACAAGTAGCGGAGTGAAATACTAAATATTGCATCAAATACAATAGTGGTTCTAGTATTTTAAACAGAACACAACTGAGATTAGAATTAACATAAAACACAAGCGCACGCGCGCGCACACACACACACACACACACACACACACACACACACACACACATATATATATATATATATATATATATATATATATATATATATATATATATATATATATATATATACTGGATAAATGGTGCTTAGACCAGTGTGTAGCTTACACGTGTAATAAATGCTGAACTGGTATAGTCAACTGACGAATGCATTTTAATCAAATTAAGAGGGGAACCCGAGGCCTGTATACAGTAAATAAATAAATCTTTCGCCTTCCCTAATGACAAATGCAGCATTTTAGTAACATAAAATTGTGTCCATGCTGATGCATGGTATCTGAATAACAGTTCTACCTTAACCCGTTCTCCATCTCAACACGTTTCTTAAAATGAATCAGTGATGTGCATGATTCTTTGTTCCTCTTAATAATAGCATTTCAATTTTAATGAACCTACATTAGTCTATACCAGGGGTTCTCAATTTTTTTATTTGCCCATCACCCCCTTCATTCACCTCAGAGTATATGAGGCCCACAGCGATGCTGTTAAAAGGATCCTTTATCCCCACCTACCTCTTCTCCAAGCAGACCCAGTGGCGCGGGAAGTGTTCCGTGAGCCACCCTTGTTGGCATATAGACGAGATAAAAATTTGAGGGACCTTTTAGTCCACGGCCGTGTGAAAACTGTCAACAGTGGCCATTTTGGTACTCAGCCATGTAACCGGACACGATGCAAGACATGCCAGTATGTAATCCAAACACGTCCAGTGTCATTTCCTAAAGCCATGTTCACCATCACCAATGGCTTTACATGCGAGTCACGGAACGTCATTTATGCTATTATATGCAAACGTTGCAATATTACTTACATCGGCCAAACAGGCACACGACTTGGGGATAGATTCTGCAGACACCTCTACGACATTTCTCGGTTGGGATTCACACCTGTAGCCATACACTTCAATAGCCCTAGCCACCACGGTGCCACTGACATCCAGGTGACAGCTGTAAGATCCTATTCCTCGGACGCCAACAGTCGGCTCTGCCTTGAACAACACCTCATTCATCTTATGGGCTGCCTTAAACCCGGAGGTTTGAACACCCAGCATTATTTTGTCTAAGGCGTCCTTTTCTATCTAGTCCTATTTGTATCATGATTCCGATCACCCTTGACATTAAAAAAAAATATAATTAATATTACCTTTTCTTCATCTTCTCTCTCCTTATTTATTGATCTCCGTTTATTTTTATTAATATTACTTTTTCCTCACTCAGTTTTCCAGTCCTTGTTTTCATTATTTTTTATTTATGCTTTGAATTTAGTATCCATTTCCGGTTCAGTGGCAGACATTTTATTTCCAACATGTGACACACATCAGGGAGTGTTTTCTCTTATTTTTATAGTTTTTATGTTCTCTACTTAATTCTCTCTTTCTTTCCCTTCTGTTTTTTGTTTGTCTGTCCCTGGCAAAGGTCTTGTGGACGCAACGTAGATTTTTTTTGGTCCTTTCTCCCAGTAAGACGTATCACTATTTGTGTTTTTGTTTTTTCATTCTATCATTTACCTCTGTGGGGACCCCCGCCCTCATAGTCGCTGTTAGATGACAAAAAGGTACTTGACCATCCTACTGTGCGCCCAAGAAATATGGCATGACCCCCTGGTGGCCATAAGGCCCACGTTAAGAATACACTGGTCTAGACAAGTAAAAGTGGAACTAAGGGCGAGAAGAAAATGCTGGAATTTAATAGGACAGACAGGGAGCCGCGCTGGTGTAATGGTTACCACACTGCACTGGCGATCGGGTGATCCAGGTTAGAGCCCTGGCGAGCATTTGATGGATTGTCGTCGGCCGGGACTTGGACTAGAATAATTCGAGCCCTTGGAGAAGACATTTGAAAGAGTGTCGTCGACCAGAAACTGGAATAACCTGAACGGCCCCTAACCGACCCAGTTCTAATGGGTACCTCCGAAATCGGCGAGTATCTGCCTGAATGGCGAGAGGATACCTGTCATTGTACAGGAAAAAAAGGGATACTCTAGTAAAATCAGCCTCAGGTTAGACATATTAACCGGGGATTTCGCATCGAGTATTAGCGGGCGTTCGAAAAAAAAAAAAAAAAAAAAATAGGACAGACAAAGTGGATACATGTAGATAGCATTACAAGACAAACCTTGTTTTTTGGTTTCCCCAGAGTAAAAACAGATAAAAGTAGTCCCATAGCAGAAACTACCATATGGGAGTGAAGTGTTAAAGACTACACCAGGTCCAAGGTTATGATATGGTGTAACCAGTTTCCTTCCTCGCTGCTTTCGCCTTCCCTAATTAAAAAAACAGAGTCAGAAACTTTTTTGCAGCTGGGTTGACTGGAGCATGATGCTATCTGGTTTCCTTCCCGGAACCCGGTAATTATTACCGCGAGAAGCAAGTTCTCTAGCCGCTTAGCCGATCGGACGTTCTTCCACAGAGTAAGAGATGGCAGAATAAGATCGATAAACACATGGAGAAGAGAATTGGAGATAGACATGGAAGGGATCAAGAAAACATGGAAATATCTCGAAAGGGTGGCAGGGAAGGCTTGGCATGAATTTGTTGAGAATTTATGCTCCACGGGGAGCCAAAGGGTAATGAATGAAATGATGACCAAGCTAGATGCCATCATCTTTTGTTTACCAAATATGAATATACTGTTACAAGGTGAAGGTCCCATTGTTTACATCATATGTACATTTTAGTAGTCCTGCTTCTTCATGTGGCTCAGAGATATGGCGCCAGGGTCTAATTCTCAAGGTACCGGGTTCGCTCTCAGTACATGGAATATATTTTATGGAAATGGTCTTTGTCTTCTTTATAATTTCGATAGTATTTAGCACGTAAGGCCAAAGATGCTTATACGTCACTTGTCATTTCATACAATGTTCAAACCAGTACATATTCTGTCCGTGCTTTATACTGTTCCACGCAAGACTTATTCTGTTCTAAGCTTTTTCCATTTTATGTCTTTGCTTTTGTCATTTGCGTAAGTTCCATTAGCTGATTAATATTTTTTTTTCACGCTGGGATATGTACAAAATCATTCGCTAGATAGACAAATAAGAAAATAGACCGGCGGACAGATAGAAAAGTGCAGGTAAGAACGTGTTGACACACTTATTCTCTACAATACATTTACATACCTAGGAAGCATAGTAACACCAAACGGCGGAACAAGCAAAGACATCAACAATAGAAATAATAAAACGAAAACAGTCGTTTCTGGTCTAAAAAATATCTGGAAGTCTTCTCAGTACAGAACAATCACCAAATTAAGATTATTTGAGAGCTGTGTACTTTCTGTGCTTCTCTGTGGTGCGGAATGATGGAGAGTAGGAAATGTCGAAATTGTCCTCTTTTCATACAATCTGCTTAAAGAAAATTCTCGGAATCTTTTGTCCGAATACCATCACCAACCAAGAACTGCTTACTCGGAACAAGCAAGAGGACATGCACTCCATCATATCTGGCAGACGCTGGAGTTGGGTTGGCCACGTCCTCAGAAGAGACCCCGATGCTATAAAGAGAACAGCTATGCTGTGGACCCCTGAAGGAAAGCGAAAGAGAGGCCGGCCAAAAACGTCTTGGCGGAGAACTGTGGAGGCCGAGATGCAAAGAATGAACCAGAGCTGGGGCACTGCATGAAGGATGGCCGCCGACAGAGAAAAGTGGAAGCAGTTTGTTGCTGTTCTACAAGATGCCACCAGGCGTGATGGCAACTGACTGCTTTGACAGCTGGTGGCTAAGGATCAAAGAAAAATATGCACAAGCGTGTTTGCGCAAATCTATTTACATAAATAAACATGTATCAATATATATATCACATACATATTCGCATATATATATATATATATATATATATATATATATATATATATATATATATATATATATATATATATATATATATATATATATATATATATATATATATAAAGAGAATCCTAATTTTCCAAAAATTCATTAACCTCACGTACTGGTATGGTATAAAACCTCCATATCATACTAGATCGTCACCCGGGCGACAATCGCTAACGTTCACAATTCATTGATTCAACTACATACATACAAAACATTCATACACGCACATATGTGTGGCGGAAATTAAGAGTGGAACAAGTATAAACGTTCAAAATTGTAGTAATGCGCATTGCGTGGAATAGAAGGTCTCATTCTATTTGCGCAACACTTATCAAAGTACAGGTCCTCAAACAAGTATCCGAAATTCGAAAAACTCTGAAAATCGACCATTTTGAGCATCCCTTGCAAGCTCGACATGACCCATGCATTAGCGAAGCGTCAATTGCACAGACAAGAACTTTTATTCTATTACGCATGCGCCACTAGTACAGTAACCCAGACAATACTTTATAGTCTCGCATTACCCATGTCTGTGTTGTTACATTATTACGACGATGAATTAACCAATATGAGGTTGAACTGAGTATCCTATGCTCGGAAAAGAAAAATCCACTGTTTGGTGCAGGCCTTAAAATCAAACAAAATAATTTTTTACAGAATTATACATTTGGGACTCTTCTAAAATTTCAAACTTTGGTATTTAAAAAAGTTATATTAACCAAGGCCCGGTGTTTCCACTTCTTCAGTGTCATATAGACACACACGTTTATATACACATCTGCACAAGGATGCATAAACATAAATAAATACGTGTTCATAAATAGTAGATATGCACAGACATACACGCATTAACATACATACGTACACGCATACTTTGTGTTCATATGTGTATACATTCATGCATATGTATATACAAACATAATGTTTCTGCTTCTCCAGCCAGAAAGAGGATCTCAGTTCCCCAGTTATGTGACGCCCCTGAACCTAGCAGCTCAGAAGAATCAGTTTGTGATTGTGAAACTTCTGCTACAACGAGGGGAGACAATCACTAATCCACACAAGTTTGACTGTATTTGTCAGGTACCATGGAAACACAATAGATAACCAGTTGGGTCTCAGTTACGAGATATTGATTAAAATGATCATCGAGAACGTGGGTGAATTGTGATTACTTCTCAAAATTTTATTTAACGAGCTTTTTTTGCTGCCACGTGTATTTTCTGGGGGAGGGGAAGAAGTCTCTAAGAAGACATGCAAAATAGAACTACAGCTTCGTCATGCACGTTGTTGTAAGACTCCACTAACACCAAGTTGTGTAGTGGGTTAGCAACCTCATTATGTGAAACAAATTGCTACCCAAATCACTGCTGCAAGAGCATATGCATAATTTGGCATAGGCTTCCTGAAAGGGGAATAGATACAGTGGTGACTCTATACTCGATGGGAAGCGAAAAAGGAAATTATGAATGATATCAGTTTCTCCGTTCTCTCTTAACCTTTCAAAACAGCTTTTGCTTTTCTTGCCTAACCCCAACATCATCGTTGCCAGTTTGTATCATAGTCTTATCTTCTTTTTCACTTTTATGAAGCACAGAGTTCACTGCTGCAGATGGCTTCGACAAAACTCAGTCATGCGGCGGTTTTTTCTGCAGCAAACCGTTTTGAAAATTGACACTGCCGATCCTGAGCAGTTTCATTTAATTCCTTCTTACATTCTGGAGGAATCAGTACAGACCTCGGCAAACTACAAGGAGGCCAAATTATAAAACACAAAAATTCGCGTAGCCTACACAAACACACATAGACAAACATACACAGCTTCACAAAACACACAGACCTGTAAATCGTGGTATCAGTAACAGAGTTTCATGCTAAGAGTAGGGAATCCTATTTATTTCCAGGAATGCCTCAACAAAAGTAAATTTGACCAGCTGAGATCGGCCAAGTGTCGCCTAGACGCCTACCGGGGATTGGCCAGTGAGGCTTACGTGTCTCTGTACAGCAAGGACCCTTTCCTGACGGCTTTCGAGCTAGCTAATGAGCTGAGAGGTCTATCCAAGTCAGAAGTATTTTTTAAGGTGAGTTCTACGTGCCCTTGTAGCATTCTGATTTAACTAGTTTTCAGGTTTTCAAAATGGATGTTTTAAAACAAACAGTAAACATGTAGTTAGTAAATCATCAATAGGTTCCCTTTCGCACCTTACGAAACAGGCGGACGTATGGCCAGATTTTTCCAGCTTTTCATGCCTAAATTCTGCGTCCGGTCGGATTTTTTTTAAATATAGAAATATCCGGCTTTTTCGCGATTTGCTATATGAAAGACGCAATTTCGAAAATTCCTCATTTGAATTTTACATAAATATTAGACAAACATAAAGGTATGTTTCCAGGCACTCGTAAGAAATAAAGAAGTAGAAAACTAGACAACAGAAAAACAACAGATGTGAGTGGCTTACCCAGGACTCGCTTCCGACGACTGAATTTCCTCAGAATCCAGCAAACAATGTATCAACAATCCCACAAGCTGTCATGTTGTTGGATTGTTTATCAGTAATAGATCATAATCATTTTTAAACTCAGTTTATCACATTTTCGCCCTACTTGTTAATTGCCACCTGTTATCCAAAAATGCACGTTGGATGATAAGGTATGAGGTTTAGTCATTTAAAACCTCGTTGTCTGCTGCAAATTACACATAATTTTAACTTTATTAATATTGAATTAAACATTAATTAATGACATTACTGTATATATAATCATCAAAATACATAATTTCCGCCGTAAGTACTTGGTCGGTCGGTCTGTCACACTTTTCACACCGTCATTTGCGCACGTTTTTTTGTTTTCGAGAGAGTGCATTAACTTTCAAGCACAGCTAAGGGGGTGCAACTGTGGTTGAAAGTTAGACAATAATTGTGTTGTTTCCCCTTATATGTACTCTCGCAAAAATAGAAAAAAGTGCGCAAATGAAGGTGTGCATGAACAGTTTGATTATGGAAAGAAGCCAACAACCCAAGTGATAAACAGTACATAAACTGGAGTTTCGTCAAACTTCAAACGTTGTTCTCAGAGGCAGTAAGTCGACCAAGGCATCTCAGAGGCGGTAAGTCGACCAGGGCAAGATTTTAAAAGATGCACGAACAATTGCGAGACATGTTGTCATAAAAGAAATGTTAGTTATTTAGTCAATTTACAGTCCATTAGACCATTATCACTGCTGTACGTGTCATTTAGGTTGGGTTACTCCATGTCTTCATATTTAATACATCTATATAATTTTCACTACAAATATCTAAAGACGGTCGTCTGCAATGAAATGACCACAGTAGTGATAGTACCGTCTGTAATACATGTAACAGAAACAACACACTATAATTAAAAACCTGCCAATTTTGGCGGGTTGTTGCTAGTTTATTACTAAGTCTTCTAAAAGTGTCAAATTTAAAAAAGGGGACTTTAGTATTCACATGTTGGCATAGAGGGAAATGAAAAGGCAGATAAAGAAGCCAAGAAAGGTACATCTGATAAAAATCTAATAAATGTAGGGATGAGTAAATCAGAGATTAAGAGCTTAATTAAAGAGTTAATAACAGATGAATGGAAAGCAGAGTGGGATAAAAATCTGAAAGGTAGACATGCATATAAGATGTTGAAGGCTCCAACAAGAAAATGTCAGATATCTAGGGAATTGAAAATTCCCAGTAATAAGAAACTTCTCAGACTACAGCTGGGGAAAGGCTATTTCAGAATATAAGAACCTTACTGTGCAGGATGTCTTCAAGACAGTAATAGAGAACATTTCTTGTTAAAATATAAGAGGTATGAGCAAATGAGAATACCAATATTAGATTATTTGCAGGCATCAAACTTACCTACAAATATAGAAGAGGTGTTAAGAATAGACAGACCTAGGGAACTGCATAATATAGTCAAACAATATTTAACACGAACAAAGGTTAATATATAGTGGTTGGGAATGTGAAGGTCTGATGCTGTTCTTACAATGCGTATGACTTTTAACAGATGAAAGTCAATTAAATATTTTTAAAGTCAGTTATATAACTGGAACCACCAGGCCTTTACATCCCTCCACCTTAATATTATTCTTGTTCAGAGTTTTTTCTTGATTTTGTTCACTTTTTGTTGTTTTTTAACACATAAGCATAATTGGTAATTGTGATTTTCCCTATTTACAATGATTTGACAAATGTGATGCCACTTTCTCATATGGCAGTTGTTCATATTATTTTGAATTGAAAACAATATATATCCTAATTATAACCCATCAGAGGTTGAACGCGATATTTTTCTTCATTAATTTAAAAAAAAAAAAGTTTCTTTCAACCTAGACACATGGTCTGTCTAATTTTTTATTAGGGCGCATGTTTAAATATAAAATACCTTATGGTTTGCATAAAAAAAGTGTGTATTCACAGATAAACTGAAAAAGAAATTTCCATATTTTTCCAGATGTCGGCAAGATTTAGAATCGGAATGTCTCGTGTGCAGAGGTGGCACATTTATTAGCAAATAAAGTTTCTGCTGATTAAAAGAAGAAGAAAACACACACATCAAAACATGAACGCCACAAGAACACACGTGTTTGAAAATTCGCAATCAAAACTGACATTATTTACAAAAGAAACAAGCACGGAACTAAAAAAGTAACTGCTCCAGAAGGCCCTGTTGTTGCTTTTCATACTGTGAAACATAACAATAATTTGAAATCAGTGGACTGCACTTTAAAACTCTTCCCATCATTCAGAAAGTGCCAAAAAATTTGCATGCGTCAGAAAACCGCTAGTGTTATTTATGTGACAATGTTTCTGTGTATTCATTCATAACCCTCCACTCCCAAAGGAGCATAGGCCTTCAACAAACACATGCCAAGTCCTCCTGTCACGTGCCATCATCTCAAGTTCTTTCCATGTTCTCCTCATCAATTTCACCTCTGTTTCCAACTCTCTTCTCCATGTACTTCTTGGTCTTCCTCTGCCTCTCTTGCCCTGGGGGTTCCAGAACAAGGACTGCCTTGTAATGCTATCAACAGGTTTCCTCAGTGTGTGTCCTATCCATCGCCATCGTCGTCTTCTCATTTCTTGTTCCACTGGCACTTGTCTAGTTCTTGTCATCAGTTCCACGTTGGTAACCTTGTCATACCATTTTAATCCCTCTATTCTACGCAAGCACCCATTTATGAAAGTCTGTAGCTTTTTGGTTGTTGTCTTTGTTGTTCTCTATGTCTCTGAGCCATACAATAGGACTGACTTCACATTTGAGTTGAAGATTCTTATTTTCATGTTGGATCCTATTTCTCTTGATCTCCATATATTTCCCAATGCAATGAAAGCTTCTCTTGCCTTTTGTATTCTTATTTTGATATCGCTGTCTGTCCCTCCAACTTTGTCTATATTACTGCCAAGATATGTGTATGATTCTACATCTTGTATTGGTGTTTCTTCAAGTTCAACCCTGTTATCATTACCTGCATTTATTCGCATTATTTTTGTCTTTTCCCTGTGTATTTTCAGACCCAATTGCTGTGACCTCTCATCGAGTGTTTTCAATTTGTCCTGCATCTGATTACGGCTATGGGACAGAAGAGCCAAGTCATCAGCAAAATCCAGATCATCCAACTGCTTAGTCAGAGTCCACTGGATTCCATTTCTGTTGTGTGTTGCCGATGATCTCATAACCCAATCTATTGCCAGCAAGAAAAGAAATGGAGACAAGAGGCATCCCTGTCGCACTCCTGTTCTTATCCCAAACGGTTCTGTAAGCTGTCCTTCGTGAAGAACTCTGCATGTCATGTCTTCATATGTTTTCTTTATTAAATTAATGATCTTCAGGGGAACTCCATAATGCCTCAACAATTTCCAAAGTGATTCTCTGTCTACACTGTCAAATGCCTTTTCGTAGTCCACAAATCCGATGTATAGTGGTGAATTCCATTCCAGACTTTGTTCAACTATTATTCTCAAAGTGGCTATCTGGTCTGTACATGATCTGTTTTGTCGAAAACCTGCTTGTTCATCTCTCAGTTTCTTGTCTATGGACTCTTTTAATCTCTCAAGGATAATCCTGTTTAATACTTTTCCTGGCACTGTGTATATTAAAAAGTAATCAAGCGTTTTTTTTTTAAAGATGATTTTTATCATCTTAATATATCAATACCAGCGGGCTGATCACCCGCTTGCCAGCCATACTGATTACGGAAACAACAATTAATTTTTTGTTGTACCAATAAACGCCATTAGGCGTAACGGAACAACAATTAGTTTCTTGTTGCCCTAAGACGCCTCTAGGCGTATTGGCTACGGACTGCTTTGTCGGTCAGTGGCTAAGGACGGAAGAAGAAGAAGAATATATCAATAGACAAAATCATGGTGATTTGATGAAATTATTGTTTGAAGTGTAATAAAGAAGTTTCACTGACATTTATTATTTAAAATAAACGTCCTACTTTTTGTCCTACTTTTTCAGTATAGTGTCCTCTCATGTCCTCCTTTCCATGACAAAAAAGTGAATATTGTCTTCCTTTTAGCGTTGAACGATATGGTTACCCAGTCCAAAAGGCATGCACCAAGCATTCACTTCCTTTTGCAGCTATAGTTTCTGTGGTAATTTATTTTCCTGTTCATTGTTTGTCTCTTCAGAGGATCCCTGGAAGTGCACAAGGTTTTATTAGCAAATGCCTCATAACAAATGTAAAACAGCTGTAATTTCGCTGAGGATAATTGATAAGTGAATAAGTCTTACTTCCAAAGAGGAAGTGTGTTTTAGATCATGTAAAGTGCAGCAAAAAGGATGTTTGTTTTAGATCATGTAAAGTGCAGCAAAAAGAAAGTGTATTTTAGATCATGTAAAGTACCGGTACGGCGAAAAGAAAGTGTGTTTTAGATCGTGTAAAGTGCAACAAAAAGGAAGTGTGATTTACATGATGTAAAGTGCAGCAAAAAGGAAGTGTGTCTTATATCTGTAAAGTGCAGCAAAAAGAAAGTGTGTATTAGATCGTGTAAAGTGCAGCAAAAAGGAAGTGTGTATTAGATCATGTAAAGTGCAGCAAAAAAGAGGTGTGTTTTAGATTGTGTAAAGTGCAGCAAAAGGGAAGTGTGTATTAGATCGTGTAAAGTGCAGCAAAAAAGAGGTGTGTTTTAGATCGTGTAAAGTGCAGCAAAAGGGAAGTTTGATTTAGATCACGTAAAGTGCAGGAAAAAGGAAGTGTGTTTTAGAACATGTAAAGTGCAGCAGTAGGGAAGTTTGATTTAGATCATGTAAAGTGCAGCAAAAAGGAAAGTGTTTTAGATCATGTAAAGTGCAGCAAAAAGGAAGTTTGTCTTAGATACAGTAAAGTGCAGCAATAAGGAAGTGTGTTTTAGTTTGTGTAAAGTGCAGCAAAAAGGAAGTGTGTATTAGATTGTGTAAAGTGCAGCAAAAAGGAAGTGTGTCTTAGATCATGTAAAGTGCAACAAAAAAGGAAGTTTGTTTTAGATCATGTAAAGTGTAACAAATAGTATGTGTGTTTTAGATCATGTACAGTGCAGCAAAAAGGAAGTATGTTTTAGATTATGTAAAGTGCAAAAAATAGGAAGTGTGTTTTAGATTATGTAAAGTGCAACAAAATGGAAGTGTGTTTTAGATCATGTAAAGTGCAGCAAAAAGGAAGTTTCTTTTAGATTATGTAAAGTGCAACAAAATGGAAGTGAATTTTAGATTATGTAAAGTGCAACAAATAGGAAGTGTGTTTTAGATCGTGTAAAAGTGCATATGAGGATATCTTACTAGAACCTACCATGCCCTTGTGATAATGTTGTACCATAACGTGTGCCTGTCCTCAGCACAATTATTTTCTACATAAATTTTTTTGGGTCTCTGTCCATTTCTGTTATCTCAGGGGTTCCAGAATAAGGACTGCCTTGTAATTATATCAGCTTTTTTCCTCAATGTCATATTTTGGCTGTATGACAATTATGTGAGTTGGCGCAGCCTTTAGTCCAGGTTTGACTTCATATTATTGTACAACAGTTTTTCCAGTTGTTCCATAAAAAAATTTACAAAACAATTTTTTTTTCTTGTCTAGTTTGTGTTCATCAGTCCATCTACCTTTATGTCTATCAATATATTAATTCGTCCATACATCCATTACACATCCACATGGCCTGTGTCCAATCATCCAGCTGTTTGTCAGTCCATTCATCCATGCTTTTGCCCAACTGTCCATCCACCCAAACATCTTTCATCCATACAATAAACCAGCTATCCAGCAATGCTGCAAGAAATTTCATCTCTACTTTACTTTTATCTCTTCCTTTTCTTTGACCTCTTCCACCAATTATATTCTTTGAATTGACATGTATCTTAATGTTTGATTTCCCTCATGACCTTTACATTTTATCTCCCTCACGACCATTACATTTTATCTCCCCATCTCTATGAGGCCTGGTAATTTGTCTTCGTCATGATGTCTGACATTTTATCTCTTTCATGTGTTCTGACATCATAACTCCCTCATGAGTTCTGACAGTCTATTTCCCTCATGTGTTCTGACATCATATTTCCATCATGCATCCTGATGTTCTCCTTGTGTGTCCTAACATTTTATCTCCCTCATATGTCTTGCCCTCATATTTCCATCATGTGTCCTAACATTATAGCTCCCTCACATATCCTGACATTTGATCTCCCTCATGTGGTCTGACAGCTTACCTTCCTTACATGTCCTGATATCTGACCTGCCTCATGTGTCATGACATCCTACCTCCCTCATGTGTCCTAACATCTTACATCCCTCATGTCTTATCTCTTTCATATTGGCTATAATTAGCTCCATCGTGTGTCTTGATATTTAATCTTTATTATGTGTCCTTATGTTAAATATCTCCCTCCCTCATTGTTTCTTGACATCTCATTTCCCTCAGGTGTCCTGACATCTTATCTCCCTCATAGGTCTTGACCATTTTAACCCCCTCATATGTCCTAACATTTTAACTCCCTCATAAGTCCTGACATTTTAACTCCCTCATATGTCCTGACATTTTAACTCTCTCATATGTCCTGACATTTTAACTCTCTTGTATGTCCTGACATTTTAACTCTCTTATATGTCCTGCCATCTTATATTCTTAACCCTTTGAAAATAAAGTTTGTTCATTCGTTCCCTTATATGTCCTGACATCTTACCTCCCTTATATGTCCTGACATCTTATCTCCCTTATGTGTCCTGACATTTTTTAAAAAAGCTCCCTCATACTGTTTTATAGAACATCTTCATATCTATACAATAACCAGAAAGAGTATACAGATCTAGCTGATCAGCTAAGTGACTATGTGGTCAAGCTTCTGGACAGAGTCTGGACGCAGAGAGAGCTAAGTGCTGTCCTGGACAAGACAGGCCCACCACAAGAAGATAGGTTCGAGAGCCTGGTCAGATTTAAGATGGCTGTAGACTACAAAGAAAAGTTGGTAAGTTATGTTCTGAAATGTAATGCAGAGAAATTGTATGTGGACAAACCTTTATAAAGAATTATCCCTTTCCGTGAATTGTGCATGATTTTCAATTTTTATTTTGAGCTGAAGTTATCTTTTCTTTAAGAAGCCACACGAAGTAAGTGTTAAATTTTTTTATTAGGCAGTCTTACAACACTATGAAACAACAGCAGTGGTTTTAGGTCATGCAATATGAGAAACCAGTGCGGTGATACACTATTTTGCTACTTTTTTTGGGCCATTTCCAACAATCACACAGACAAAAATTGACTTGTGAATATCAGGTTTCCACACAATTATTAGAACTTTCAAACATTAAACTTAGAAAAAAAATTATTTTTTTAAAAGACAAAGTTTGCTGTTCAGCCTTTGATGAGTTATAATTAGGATTTATAGTGTAAATTCAAGATAATAAAATCTGATTTCCAATATCTAAATATAGTATCTTCTCTTCCTCCCCCCCCCCAATTCAGTCCAGATATAGTAAATCGAAACTGTAAAATGTATGTATGTGTGCCCTCCCCTTTCCAAAAAAAAAAACCAAACAATTCAGATAAAAAAACAAATACAAACAAGAAAAAAAAAAAAGTCTCTCATAACTGCCCTGTTGTTAACAAGGTGAAACAGGGTGAGAAAGCCCGTGGGTGTCCGGGATGACACTCAATCCACCAATTATCTGCCATCATTCATATGAACACCCCATCAGACTACCCCTTATCTTCACATCATCATTGGTCCTTATATATTAATATTAATTCTTGCTATATACTGTTTTACTATACTGTGCAATTCTCTAGGACTACCTATTCTCAACACCTGTTCCACACTTATGCATGCCTGTAAATAATCTAATATTGGTTTTCTCTGTTTTTCATACTTCTTATATTTTAGTAGGAAATGCTCTATATTATTTTTTTAGACACTCTGCACATTAAGGTTCTACTATTCTGAAATAGCACATTCCTAGTTGCAGTCTAAGAAGTTTCTTATTGCTAGGAATTTTTAGTTCTCTAGATACCTGACACGTTTTTTATAGTCTTGAGCAATTTATATGCTTGTCTGCCCTTCAGGTTTCCATCCCACTCTACTGTCCATTCATTAGTTATTATTAGAAACATCATATTTGCAGGCAATATACTTCCAACAATCAGATTTGTAAACATCAGGCTTTCAAATTCAAGACCTCTAAACACCAGACTTTTAAATAACAAGTTTTCAAACATAAGACTTTCAAACATCCCACTGAAAAATAGTATGATTTTTTCAAAGACCAGACTGTCAAGTACTAAATCACTTGAATTTTAACCTCATTCATGATTGTTCAAGCTGTGAAAATTTCATTTATTTAATCAGCATGTGAGGCAGAAATGTGGATCTTACCTCCAACTCAGATTGATTACTTCTTCATTACTGCTGCTGATATCATTTCCAGATATCCCACATTATAAATTTATATGGCTTGACTAAGCAGAACAACTGATAACATCTTGATTAACTCCCCAGTTTGTGTCACATCCTAACTGCCAGCAGAGAATAGACAGATGCTGGTACGAAGGTCTGGGAAAAGTCGACAGAGCTGACTGGGCAAAACGATTTTTTCTTCTCATAATTTGCATTTTAATGTACCCATTTTTGGTCGTCTGCTTTCTGTTTGCACCAAAATCCACGGTAAGTTACTTCCATATTCCCACAGCAGAAACATATTACTGATAATGGTAAACTTCCCTGTGGAGTACCTAGGGGTCTCTGATGAGTCAAATAATGAAAGTGACGACTGCTCTCTCAGGCATGTCCTACAAGGCAACTAATATGAGGTTGGCAACCTCATTATGTAAACAAATATTGCTATGGAAACCACCACTGCAGCAGCATGTCAATGCTTGGTACAAGCTCCCTGTAAGGGAGGGGGGGAATGGTTGCAGTGGTGACTCCATGCTTCATGGGGATTGAAAAGGAAAATAACGATGATGATGGTGATGATGATGGTGATGGTGGTGGTGATGATGGTGATGGTGATGATGATGGTATATTATGAGATAAGTGTGGCACTGGTTCCGTTCCGATTTTATTCCACATTAAAGTGGTGGGGAATGACTTTCTTTCCATGTAGATAACATGATATGTCAGCAGAAAGCTGGTGCTCCTGGCAGGTTCAACCAAACTGAATAGGATAGAGGCCAAACACAGACAGCAAAATCAGGATTCAAGGTTTGGGCTAGGGCTAACAAAAAACATAACAGTGTTCATATATATACTGCACACACAGAAGCCCAGAAGAATTCCCTCACGAAAGGGATACAATGGAACCCACATACTGGAAGCCATGCTGCTGACTTATTTTCATTGACTTAAGGCAAAATCTGGAATCACTGCCTGGAATGTAAGAACACTAAATGAGATACAAAAAATGCACTCCTCTGGCCAGGGAAATGAGCTTTATAACATATAACTATTGGAACTGGCTGAGACAAGATGGAGTGGAGCAGGATGCAGAAAAAAACACTTATTACCAGAGAAAACATCATACCTTCAGGATATCAAGGCAAAGATGAGGTTGCTTATATGTCACCAGAAGCAACAACAGCATTAACAGAATTGGAATCAATATTGCCCAGAATAATTAAAACAAGATTCCAAGAGAAAGGAAAAATCCAGACCATACTTTAGCAAACAATGCAATTGATACTTCCGAAAGACGTAGAACAAAATACTAAGTTAAGACATTAAGACAGCGATGGGAGATGTCAATGTAAAAACTTTGAGCAGACAACAGCAGTTATGATTTGATTATTGGAAAGCATGGTACGAAACAAAGACATGAAAATGAGGACATTTTTGTCAGATTTGGTGATTTTAACAAACTGGTCATTTGAGTAACCATCATTTGACACAAGAATGTACATAGTTGGACCTTGTTAGATGGGCACATTAAAAAAAAAACAAAAAACCAGTGGACCATTTCACTATAACAAGGAATTGGAGAAGCTGATTACATGATGTGAGGATAAAGAAGAGTTGCAGATAAAGTGTAAGATCACTACCTTCTCCTAGAGACTCAATAAATACAATTGAAAGTTTTCAGAGATACAGCAAGAAGGGCTATTCACAAATGCAACACACACAATCTAACAATAAAACACAAGAGACAAGTTCACGCTGAATTTGAGAAACAGACTGAAGCACTGGATCTCATCAAAGAAACCATGAAAAAAAAACTATTGATGCAAAATCCATGGAACAATTCAAAACACTTGGGAAGAGATTTTGCCTTTACCTTCCTTAACTCAAGAGCAGAGCCAGGTACCCATGTTTAGCAGGGTTAACTCTAGAATTTCACTGTCAGTTTGAAACCCACTAATGTTGCTCAAGAAGCAAGCACTCTAATCACTTTGCCACTCGATGCTCATGAAAGCAGTTGAGAACAGAGAAAACTAACCTTAATGCATAAAAATGAAACACGAATTCTGGTGTCGACTTCATGTGAAAACCTAACGAATAACTTTTTGAGATTCCATGTGGAAACATGAGGAATAACATTCTGAGATTCCATGTGGAAACACAAAGAAAAACTTTCTGAGATTCCATGTGGAAAAACAAGGAATAACTTTCTGAGATTCAATGTGGAAACACAAGGAATACATTTCTGAGATTTCATGTGGAAACACAAGGAATAACTTTCTGAGATGTCATATGGCAACACATGGAAAAGGTTACAGAGATTCCAAATAGGAAGCAAGGGAATTAAGAGTAAAGCAGTCAGAATTTGAACATCATTAGCTATTCAATACCAACATATTTTTTATGTTGATTTTGTTCAACAGTCAACAATCAGAGGCCAGTAATAAAATGTGGCACTCTTATTATATTAGTGCCATCAACTTTCTCATCATCATTACTGCTAACATCATCATTATCACTACCACTATCATCACTATCATTATCATTACAATTATCATCATATTGTAATTGTCAGCATCATACAATTGCAATTACCATCATTATCACTATTAGTGGGATGCAAATGAATTCACACTGCTCTCGCATGAAGCGGAATGCACAGTGCACCAACTCCCTCCCCATTCTAGCTAGAAATTATATGTAAGGATCCTTCAAATGCTTCTCAGGCCAGGATAGAATCCCCAAAAAATAAATAGAGCTCATGACTGAAGTCTCAGAATGACGGAAAAGTCACAGGAAATGCCTAGATGTGCAGTGCAGATACTGCCAAGTTTCTTCATATTGGCTGCAAAAGAATGATGAAATCAGCAACCCTAGTGAAAGAACAACAACAATAGCATCATCACCACCACCAGTCATCATTACAATCATCACTGATATCAACATTATCCTATTTGTATTATTATCTTTCTCATAATACCATGGGAAACATTTGTTCCACAGTATGCTCAAAGTTTGTCAGTACCGGCAGTCAAATTTGTCAGTCACACAGGGTCATTTGTCATCTTCCTTGTGCTGGTAATTGTTACTAGCATTGAGTCCATCTCCCAGAAAAACACACTCAAGAACAACTACCCACAGCTCCAAACACGCTGGGCGGAGTTTTGTGTCCAGAAACCAGAAAACTGTCCCTTTGGAAATGATTTTCCACTGAGAGCAAGAGAAGCTACAATAACTGAGGTCATGGTGTCAGTGTGGGTTTTTGGTATGTTATATTTTTATTTTTGTATACAAGTTTATCTCTGTTTTTTTTTCCCCTTTTTATGGAGTGTGGAGCCACCACTGATGTAGACCTCCTTATTGCAAGAAGCTTGCATCAAAGTACATGCTCATGCAGCAGTGGCTTCTGTAGCAATATGTTTCTCATGATAAAGTTGCCAGGCCATTCACAACCTCACATTAGTTGCCTTATACAACATGTAGTATACATGATTAGATTTATTATAGATATTTGGATTCCCGATGAGTTGTATTTTCACACCCTTTTGAAATTTGAAATTGAAAAATAAAATTATTATGGTCTTCATTTTTAAACATCTTTTTAACATTAACTTTATTGAAACGTCTGTCTTGTATTTTGTATTTTCATTTTTGACATCTTCAATTGATAAACACCAGACCCCAAAGTCTTTTATATTTGGACACGCAACCTAATATAACTGATGGATCTTGTGTATATGTTGAATGGGACGTGCATCGCAAAATGGGGCTAAACTCCTAATTTTGAAAATATCGTTGACAATAATATTACCAGACCCTCAAGGTCCTTTATTTTTTAACTTGTGTCCTAATATAACGGATAAACCTTGTGTCTCGGTTGAACAGGGTGCACCTTGTCAAAATGAGGCAAAATTTTTTAAAATTTGACAGTATTCACAAATTGTAGAAATTGGATTTACTTTTAAGCAAATATCGTTATTATTTGTTCAGTTTATGTCTGACATATTTTAAAATAAATGAAATAATTTTCTTGAGTGTAAAAGAAAGAAAGCAGAAGAATTTTTTTAAATAAGATGGAATAAAATAAAAGACATCACAACAGAGTGAATAAACATGTAAATGAATAAATAATGACCTATTTATCTGTATGTTTATCTGTTTTTTCTCTCATGTCCAGGGATGGTGATTCAAGAATGCCAAGAGATCTGGAACTCTGGAATCCAGACACATTTTAATGACAAATTCAATATTCTGGACCTTTTGTTGCTGTCTGTATACATCGCTACGTACACAATTAAATTTTGGAGCATGATCAAGGTTGGTGGAATGCTAGAGAGATGTGGAGTAACAATTAATGAATAATTAGCATGTAATAACATTCTGCAGTAGGAAAATTTGAGTTACATTAAATCCCATGATCATAGGATACTTGAAGAAGTGCATGAAGAGGGAAGGCACTTAGAAATAATTAATTAAAGGAATGTTGAATGAAGCTGGTAAAGAGGCAGAGAGGTGATTTCTTTATGATTGTTATAGTAATACTGGCTGAGGTACTTTTAGATATGATATTATTTGCTGATTTACTTCAAGCTACTATTACTCAGCCCGCCTAAGGAAAATTCTTTAAATTATCTGGTTGAACACCATCACTAACCAAGAATGACTAACTCAGAGCCACCAAGAAGACATGCACACCATCATAACAGAGAGGCGCTGGAATTGGTTTGCCACATCTTCAGAAGAGACATTACACCAGAACTACCATGCTATGGACTCTAGAAGAAAAGCAAAAGCGAGGCCAGCCAAAAGTTACCTGGCAAAGAACTGTGGAGACTGAGATGCAAAGCGTGAACCAGAGCTGGGGCACCACACGAAGGATGGCTGCCAACCGAGCAAAGTGGAAACAGTTTGCTGCTACCCTACGAGACGCCACTAGGCATGATGGTCACCGATTGCTTTGTCATTCACCGGCCAAGGACCAAAGAAGATTAGGATGGTGACACTTGTTGATGTACTTAGAGCTGAAATGATGATATTTGATGATTTTCTTAAAGCTAAACTGATTTTAATATATGCTAATGTACTTAGATGAAAAAATGATGATATTTAATGATGTACGAGTACTTAAAGCTAATATGAAGATGATACTTGAAATAAACAAAAATAAAGATGATTAGATAAAAACTGATATGATGGTGATACCTGTTCATGTACTTAAAGCTAAAGTGATAGTGCTACTTGCTGATGTACTTAGATAAAAAAGGATGATTATATTAGGTGATGTACTTAAAGCTAACATGTTGATGATACTTAGTGATGTACTGAAAGCTAATATGATGATGATATTTGTTGATGTACTTAAAGCTAATATGATGATGATATTTGGTGATGTACTGAAAGCTAAAATGATGATGATATTTGTTGATGTACTTAAAGCTACTTTGATGATGATATTTGTTGATGTACTTAAAGCTAATATGATGATGATATTTGTTGATGTACTGAAAGCTAATATGATGATGACATTTGTTGATTTACTGAAAGCTAATATGATGATGATATTTGTTGATGTACTTAAAGCTACTTTGATGATGATATTTGTTGATGTACTTAAAGCTAATATGATGATGATATTTGGTGATGTAAACTCTTAGAGGCCGAAATGACGTTGGTAGCGTACATCCGCAAACCCCCTAGAAGCCAAATCGACATTGGTATCGTCACTTTTGTGTTGCGTGAAATTTGTTTTGTATTTTCGTAATTTGGTATTTTAACATAACGGAAGTTACTCTTTTTTTATTCAGAAGAGCGCTATCTTTGAGTTGTGATTCGGAAACACGCTTGTTCTAGCTAATTTCACTGTTAAAAAACGTTAAATCTGTCAGCTTTCGATTAGGTGATTATTGTTGTTTATACAGACAATGTCTAGCGAACCAACCACATCGTGTTTATCAAAACGTAGGTCTTTTTTATACGTAGAAAAGGCTAGGGAGCTGTGTATGTTTGATGAGTTTAGTAAAGATGATGTCATTGATGATTTCTAATTTGACGTTAATGAAGAAGCTAGTTCTAGTGACGAGGGGGCATGGTCACAGCCAGGCCCTAGTGCTACAAAATGACAAAATGTTTTGACCAAATCATCAACAAAAAGGGGGAAAAGCATTAGTACCAAGGAGCAACAAGGGGCAATTGGTAATGAATGGATTTCAGTACCAAACATCAGTATTACAGAGACCCAAAACGCATTCAGATTTCTTCCCAAATATGGTCGCAAACCAGGAGTACACGATGACTTAGGTCTTAGTGAGGCATCAACTCCTTTTGACTGCTATTGTTTACTGATGACATTGCAAATTCAATAGTACATTCTGTAAATGAGTATGCAAAACTTAAAGTTCTTAAAAATAATCCATCCCTAAAAAGATCAAGATTTTCCAGCTGTACTGCACTATCAAACTATGAGTTGTTAAAATTTATGGCTACAATAAATGCTGTGGGCATTGATCCTAGACCTTCTATTAGAGACTATTATTCATCAGAAACTGATTGCCTTTATGCACCATTTTATCACAAAAACTCTCCACATGTAAGCCTACCTTGCCGTGGTTGGAGAGCTTGAGCGCCTCAATGATCCCGGGAGCTATGCCGGCGGGAGTTTTACTCCTGGCAGGGTCACCCAAGCCGGACAGGTCCTGGGTGAGGGGCCAGACTAAATGGGCTGAGGAGTGGGTGGAACCCTATAGGTGTAGATGCAGAACCCACCGGCGAGTGGTACATGCTCTGGTCTGCACCAATCCACCCCCACTTCATGGGTTAAATGCTTTCTTGCCTCATTCTTCACTGTTTGTCGTCTATCACGCCCATGGCGACCGTTGCCTCAATTGGCTGTGTGTGTGGTGTACCCGGAAACGGGGCCTCCCAGTACTGAGGCAAAGTTAAGTCCCCGATGTCACTTATCGGTGCAGAATTGAGAGAGATGGCTGAGCATCACAATCCCTCCTGTGTTGCAGCATGATGAGAACCCAGCATTGCATACTGAGCTTGGGGGGATCACTTGGGCACCAGACTTAATACTGGCTCTTGACTGGATGGCCGCATGCAGGAGATTTCTACAATGGAGGGTTGGCAGGTGGTGGGTATCGGGAAGTGGCTCTGTGCAGGACGTGAGGATTCCTTGGGAGAGCCCCGAACCAGAGCACAGCATTGTGCAAGCTCTGCATAGTTGGAGAGCCCCCTGGATGACGGGGAATGCACAGTGTGCTACCCCACCTATCCCCAACTGCTAACTTAGAACCAGAAGTGGGGTCCTCTGTATGCGTGCCAGGCCAGGATAAAATGCCTGGGAAAGAGACTGGAGCTCAGAACTCCCTAACTCAAAGTTGCAGGATGCCAGAAAAGCCACGGGAAAGACAGGGCTATTTTGAAGATAACGCAACCATATTTTCACCATACGAGCTCGGACGCCGCCTCGGTAAACAAGGTCCGCGCAGAGCAGTGACACCCCCAGGCTGCTTGCGAATAGTCTACTACTGGGAACATAAACAGATTAGGGATGAGCCCACTCTCCCGTTGAACAGGTGCTAAAGTCGTAGATACTGGGCCAGAAGGCGCACCGGAAACCACAGTATCATGCAACTCGCTTTTTTTTTTTCTATGGAGAGTACACCGTCAAATAAATCTCGTTCTGGTGCTCGCCCTGTGGAGCTCCACCAGGCAGGTGCAGTGCCGGGGCTCTGAGCCTCGACAGAGCCCACCCTCAGCTACTGGAGGACCCTCTAGACCGTCTTGTGGAGTCAACAGACGGCGGAGGAGAACTACTGACCAAAACAAAACAGAAAAAGAGAAACCCAGAGTGCCACTTGTCATGATGCACTGGAATGCAGAGGGAGTGAACAGCAAGCAGGCTGGATACAGCAAAAAGACAGAGCTGGAAAACATCTTGTATGAGAAGCAAGTCAGTGTTTGCTGTATCCAAGAGACTCACTTGAAAGCAGATCAAACCTTTAAAATAAGGGGATATCAATGCTTCAGATCCGACAGACAAGATAGACGAAAAGGAGGAGTACTTACTCTTGTAAGGAATAACATTCCTGCACACGAAAGGAAAACCTTCATGGATGGAGCAGAATATCAGCTGCTGCAGAAAAGGTAGACAAGATGGAAATAGAACTCCTGAACTATTACTGTCCGAACAACAAACCCCTGAGTCTCAGCTCTATACAGGTACCAGCCACCAACTTTATAGCAGTTGGAGACTTTAATAGCCACTCCCAGAGCTGGGGCTATAACCATCTGGATCACAGAGGTGAAGAGGTTGAAACTTGGCAAGATGATCACTCCCTAATCCTAGTCAATAATGCCACAGATACTCCTACCTTCTACTCCAGAGGATGGCACACAACCTCAACACCAGATCTTGCCTTCTCCACACCAGATATAGCTGGATCTATTAGTAGAGAAGTAGGAGACCAACTAGGGGGAAGCGACCATCGCCCAATCTTTCTTACTGTCCAGAGTGCAACTCTCAGTACAGGCCCAGCCATTACAAGATGGAACTACAAAAAAGCCAACTGGGGTTTATTCAGGCATCAGGTGAACACGCTGCTGTCTACCCTCAAGGTACAGAACAGAGACATTAATGAAGTGGTAAAAGACTTCAACAGATGCATACTACAAGCTGCAAAAGAAACCATTCCCAAAGGATGCCGGCGTAACTACATACCATACTGGTCCAGCACACTCCAAGAACGTCATGAAGCTATGGACAAGGCTAGAAAGGACGCAGAGTCTCAGCCTTCACTTGAAACTCACAACAAATGGAAAAAGGCTGTAGCAGAGTTTCAGAGAACAAAGCTAGAAGAAAAGCGGAAAAGCTGGAGAACTAAAACGGCATCGCTGAACCTTGAGAAAGACGGCAGGAAACTTTGGAGATTAGTCAAGTCTCTAAATGAAGAGCATTCCTCACCAAGGCAGACTATCACATTGGATGAAGGTGGCAAACTTTTCAGAGGAAAACAAGCTGCAGACTTGTTTGCTAGAAGATACAGTTCAGAAAGCAACTTACCCATTAACATAGACCATCAGAGAGAGATAAGAAAAGAAATACTGGCAACCATGGGACAGACAGATACTCCTGCCCCAATGAGGGAACCCATCACACTAGGAGAACTACAGAAGGCTATTTCCAAGCTTAAGTTTCAAAAGTCACCCGCCCAGACAAAATCAGCAACGAAATGCTAGTAAATCTGAGCTCAGCAGCAAAGACAAAACTGCTTGAGATATTCAACCACAGCTGGTTGAAAGGAACGGTACCCCAAGTATGGAGAGAAGCCATCACAATACCCATACTAAAGAAAGGGAAATGTAAGACCGAGGCTGCAAGTTACCGGCCAATCAGTCTCACAAGCTGTGTTGGGAAGACTATGGAGCGAATAGTCAACCACAGATTGAAATGGTAATTTAGAGTCTGAGCAGATCCTGGTGCCGGAACAAGCTGGATTTAGAGAATGCTACAGTATAGAAGACCAAGTTACTTACTTGTCTCAAGCAATAGAAGATGCCTTCCAGGAGAAGAAAAAGGTCCTAACGATCTGGGTCGACTTCAAGCAGGCCTTTGACAAGGTGTGGAAAGATGGCCTCATTGCAAAACTTAGGAGAATGGAATCCAAGGCAACATGATGAAATGGATCCAGTCATACTTGCATAACAGGAGAACTAGAGTCACTCTTGACGGTCTGCAGAGCAGAAAAGTGTTGCTCCATCAGGGGGTACCTCAAGGAGGAGTAATTTCCCCAACACTCTTCCTTGTTTACATCAATGACCTGGTGAAAGATCTCCCTGCAGGAGTTAAAGCTGCCTTATATGCAGATGACCTAGTACTCTGGTGCGCTGATGAAAATGTCACCACAGCAAATTATAGAATGCAGCGGGCAGCAGACATGCTAGTGTCATGGGCAGAGAAATGGCTTATCACAATAAACACAGACAAAACCTCCACAACACTGTTCTCCCTCGCCCCCAAGGACAAATCAGCTAACATACACCTAGGGACAACCGTGATCAAGGAAGAAAGCTACCCCACCTATCTTGGGGTGACATTTGACCAAAGGCTTACATGGAATAAGCATATTGAAAATGCAGAAGGAAAGGCCCGAAGACGACTAGGCATACTCAGAAAATTAGCAGGTACCAACTGGGGAGCAAATGAACGAAATCTAAAGAAGATTTATAATGGAGTAATAAGACCACACTTAGAGTTTAGCTCAGCAGCATGGTCATCAGCTGCTAACTCACATCTGCAGTCTTTGGACAAGGTGCAAAATCAAGCTCTCAGGCTCATTACAGGAGCCATGAAAACTACACCAATAACAGAGATGCAGAAGGTTGCTGGATTACAGACATTGTCCCATAGAAGAGACACAAAAACCATGATCCAGATGGAAAAGTACAACAGTATGCCAATGCACCCAATGAAGGCAAGACTAGATGATCTGGCATTGGGACGTCTAAAGCGTAGCAGCTTTGTGCATCGGGGGAAAAGACTTATAAGACAGCATCAAGAAGACCTATCCATGAAGACAACACCACTGAAGCCCACCCTATACCCTGTACCATGGGAGCAGGCCAGCAGTGCCCTCCAAATTAATACAACAGTCAGTTGGTCTCACAAGTGGATGTGAGTATAATGATCTGCAAAAACGAACTGCTACATTGAGTATGATCCAAGAAAGCTATCCCGATCAATCATGGATACATGCCTATACAGATGGATCAGCAACTAATGCTGTTAGGAATGGAGGTGCCGGTATCTTTATCTCATATCCTGACAACCACTATGAGACTAGGCACATTCCCACTGGTAAATTCTGTTCCAACTATACAGCTGAGGTTCAAGCTCTAGAGCAAGCTGCAAATATGATTTATAACACCAACTCTGACTGCCACCAGGTAGTCATCCTCACAGATGCACTGTCTGTCCTGCAAGCTCTCAAGGGTGGTAAACTCCCGCATCTGAGAAATGAACTAAACAAGGTAGCTGCCAAAAAGAGAACCATACTTCAGTGGGTACCATCTCATTGTGGTGTACCCGGAAATGAAAAGGCAGATAAACTTGCAAAAAAGGGAGGAGAATGTGAACAAGAAGATAATGAAGTCACATACTTTGAGAAAAAGAGAGCTATCCAGACTATCAGAAGAGAACAGAACCAACCCAAAGACGACTATCACACTCTCGACCGGCAGGGACAGACAACTATTTTTCGACTCAGGACAGGGCATAACAAACTGAATAAACACATGCACAAGCTACGATTGTCTGCTTCACCACTGTGCACATGTGGATTAAACGAACAAACTGCTGAGCATGTTTCTACAGGACTGTCCTCTGTATGACCAGTTAAGAAAGATATACTGGCCCAATGACTCAACACTAAACTCAAAGCTATATGGAGTTAAAGAGGAACTTCAAACAACAGTCGAATTCATCATGAGAACTCGTCTGACGGTGTAATCATCAAAGATGCGATCGCAAGAAGAAGAAGAAGAATCACAAAAACTTAGAAAGAGATAGATTTTTTGTCTATTATCAAACAATTTTGCATGTGGGAGAGCCTGATGCTGAGGGGAAAAGTAAAGTAGAGCCATTCATCAACTCTTTGATTGAAAATTTCAATAATGTCTTTACGCCCTTTGAAAATGTTTTGGTTGATGAAATGATTGTAGGATTTAAAGGGAGATGGAAATACAAGCAATTTAATGCAACTAAGCCTAGTAAGTATCATATAAAGAGTTTTGGTCTTGTTGATAGTACCACTGGGTATGTTTTATCCCTGCTTACTTATTATGGAGTGGATACCTCATACGATCCAAGCACAGACACCAATAGTAGGATGGCAATAAAAGTCTTTGGAACTCTATTACAGCAAATTGGAACTGGTTATCATATATTTGCAGACAGGTTCTACACAACAAGAGCACTCATTGACTATTTGCTTCAGCAAAAGCAATACTATACTGGCACCCTCCAGTCAAACCGAATCGGCTTTCCATTAGAAATTAAAGCACTTTCCATACCACACATGAAACGGAAATGCTGGCAAACAAAAGATTCGTCTTTGCTTTGTATTGGATGGAGGGATAAGAAAGCAAAAAAGCCAGTAATCATTGTTTCCACCAAAACAAATACAGAAATGACTACTACAACAAAACCAAAGCCAATAACAGTCCATGACTATAATCAGAGCATGAATGGATGTGACCGTGCTGATCAAATGCTTGGGTATTATGGCATTCACAAACAACACAGCAACAAGTGGTGGAAAAAAATATTCTACTGGATAATGAAAATTACTTGTACCAATGCTTTCATCCTCTATAATCTCACAGGCAGTAGAAAAATGACATTAAAACAGTTCAAAATATCTCTGATTGACGCTTTGCTTCAGTGGGCCGCAGATCTAATGCCCGAGCCACAGAGGAGTATCAAGGCAACCCCTGGAAGACCAAGGACAGCCAACCCAATTCAGAGGCGTGAAAGAGCTAAGCATATGATAGCTTACACAGAAAAAGACAGAAGATGTAGAGTCTGCAGCAAACCAGATTCTCCAAAAAGAACAAATTTTATTTGCGAGGGTTGCGATGATTATCCTCACCTCCACCCAAAACACTGCTTCAAGATATGGCATACACAAGCCACCATTGACTAAAATGTAAATATCCTTTCAGATAAAATTGTGTACATATTGTTTATGCATAATAATGTAAGTACAATACAGTATATGATTTACTTTGAATTTGACCTTTTTGTTTCCAAATTTTAATAATGATGGTACGGTCTGCTGGAGAGTCTCTTAAACATAACAAAACATCACAGAAAGCTAAAACTTGTAATTAATATTCATATATGGATTAGTGTTATTTAAAAAAAACCATGGAGCACTTTGGATAATATTTCAGTCTTTATGCATGGGTTGGTGGGTACATTTTTCATTCACTAAAATGAATTAAAAAAAAAAATTGTTTACATTATTACTCATAATTGAATATAATATGAAGAATACCACTTAAAAGCCCCAATATTATAATTCTAAATATATTTATCTTTACTGTGAAACATAATTTGTGTGTCTTTGTTGTGTAATATCAACACAATATATGATTTAATTTAAAAGTTCACGCGGCCTTGAATATTTTCTTTTTTATTTTAATGATGATGGTACGGTCTGCTGGATGGTCTGTAAAACATTAACAAAATATCACAGGAAGCTGACACTTGTAAATAATATTCATATATGGATTAGTGTTATTCTAAAAGATGCTGGAGCACTCTGGATAATGTTTCAGTTTTTATGCATGGGTTGGTGAGTACATTTTTCATTCACTAAAATGAGTTTTTATTAAAAAGTAGCATTTAAAATATGTAGAATATCACTAAAATCCTTCATATTCTAATTCTACATTAATTTATCTTTACTGTGATGTATAATATGTGTGTCTTTGTTGTATAATAATAATACAATATATGATTTAATTTAAAAGCTTCATGCGGCCTATAATGTCCTTTTTCTTTCCAAATGTCTATAATGTTTATATGGTTCGCTGGATGGTCTGTAAAACATTAACAAAATATCACAGGAAGCTGACACTTGTAAATAATATTCATATATGGATTAGTGATATTTTAAAAGACCCTAGAGCACTCTGGATAATATTTCAGTCTATTGCATGGGTTGGTAAATACATTTTTGATAGACTAAAATTAGTCTTTTCTTGAAAGTGGTTTATATTATTACTCATAACTGATTACTATATGTAGAATATCACTAAAAATTCTTCATATTCTAATTCTACATTCATTTATCTTTACTGTGATGTATATTATGTGTGTCTTTGTTGTGTAATAACTCAGAAACTTTAGAGTTTATAAAGGTACTGCTTTAAGGTTAAAAAAAAAATTCTGGCAAAACTGATGAAAAAATTCCGGACTGCAAGAGTTAAAGCTAATATGATGATGATATTTGGTACTTAAAGCTAATATGATGATGATATTTATTGATATACTGAAAGCTAATATGTTGATGATACTTGGTGATGTACTGAAAGCTAATATGATGATGATATTTGTTGATGTACTTAAAGCTAATATGATGATGATATTTGGTGATGTACTGAAAGCTAAAATGATGATGATATTTGTTGATGTACTTAGAGCTACTTTGATGATGGTATTTGTTGATGTACTTAAAGCTAATATGATGATGATATTTGTTGATGTACTGAAAGCTAATATGATGATGATATTTGTTGATGTACTGAAAGCTAATATGATGATGATATTTGCTGATGTACTTAAAGCTAATATGATGATGATATTTGGTGATGTACTTTAAACTAAAATGATGTTGATACTTGTTGATGTAATTAACATGATGTTGATGCTTGTTTGTGTGCTTTGATCAAAAATGGTAATGATATTTGCAAAGGTATCTGCCACTTATTAGATGGTGATACTATACTTGTTGATGCACTTCAAGAAAATACAATATTGAGAATATACTCAGAGCTAAAATGATGGTGATACGTGCTGATGTATAGAGATAAAAATGATGATGAAGCTGGTTGATGTACTCAGCTAATATTATGATGTTACAGATTAGTGGACTTCAGGTAATCTGATAGTGATGCTTGTTTGTGTGCTTTATCAAACATCATGGACAAATTACTGATGTATTTAGAGTACTGCCCAATTAATGGTAACAACTCCAGCCCTTGATGCACTTCAAGAAACTCCATCAACCAAGGCAGTTATTGTATCAGACTCTCAGTCCATGCTTTGAAAGGTCCCAAATGGATGCCTATGGCATGAGTGGAAAACATCCATAGAAGCCTCAAATCTTCAGGAACTAGTGTGGATCTACTGTCCTGGTCATGCAGGAGTACATGGCAGTGAGAGCGGGGGCTAGAGCAGCCCCCATTGAGTAAAACTGATTCAATACCATTTTATTGGTTTAAATACTTATATTCCAATATCCAGTTTTACAGCAGCCCCTTAATTTATTTACTTATCACCTGTTAGAGAATGATACAGCAGTTGATGAATCAACAAGGCTAAGATTTCTGGAATTTGGCATCAAACGTAAGACTAGCAGGGATATGTGTAAAAGAGGATGCATCCATTGTGTAGCCTATACAAACAACATGCTACAAGAACAATTAGCACTCATACCCCTCGACATTTGCTGAGGAAGACTCAGCAACTATAGGTTTGAAAGAATTCAGTGATGTCAGCTCTGATCAACAATAACAGTTGCTGGTAATACTTGCTGGAGTATGTAAAGTGAATATGTTGATGATACGTGCTGATGTATGTAGATGTAGAGATAATGCTGATGCCAGATAAGCTGCTGCTGTGGTTGGTGAATGTAGAAAACAAGAAAGTGGATGTTACAGAACTACTTGGTAATTGTATCATTAATGTTTCCAATAATTTTTTTTTTAAATGTTTGTTCCCTAAATCAGTATGATGAAAGTCTTGTTGCACTTCAAAGCAACACCACCACTTTGGCCCAGAATCCGGACATGACACAGAAATATGCCTACTGGTTAAATGCAGGTAGGATTACTTGTAAATGCACTCATTGTAGGTCAGTTGTAGTGGTGGCTGCAAGCTGTTTAAATGAGCAAGAAGGGATTAGAATAAATATTGACCCTTAGAAAATGGATATTGTTGAGTATTTGATTTAACACATTAACTCTTAAAGGCCGGAACGACGCTGGTAGCGTACATCCGCAAAACCCCTAGAAGCCGAAACGACGTTGGGAACGTCACTTTTGTGTTCTGTGAAATTTGTTCCGTATTTTCGTTATGACTCATAACTGAATACTATATGTAGAATATCACTAAAATTCCTTCATATTCTAATTCTACATTCATTTATCTTTATTGTGATGTATAATATGTGTGTCTTTGTTGTGTAATAACTCAGAAACTTTAGAATTTATAAAGGTACTGCTTTAAGGTACAAAAATAATTCTGGCAAAACTGATGAAAAAATTCCGGCCTGCAAGAGTTAAAAGACCTGTTTTTTTTATAACATCATATTCCTGAATAAACTGGACACTGTTTGTAACATCTTAGTTCCTAAGTATAACATACTAGACATTGTTTTCTATATCTTTATTAGCTCCTGAATGTCATGACAGGGAGATAATAGTAGATGAAAAGAAGGTGCATGTTGATAATGGCAGTGTTGACGGCAGCTATAGAAGGAAGACGAGACAACAGAATCTTACAACAAGCTGAAAATTTTAAGAGACTCGAAGGACACCCCATGTGCAAGAGAATAAACAGGCTAGGAAGAGGCAGACTCAAGTGAACTAATTTTGTTGCCCAAGCAAAAGAAAATATTAACAGAGATAACATGCTAGCAAACTCAGTCGCAAAGAAAATACCACCAACTCAATTATCCCACTGTGGAAAAGGTGCTTTCCTGATCCAGGCATTGAAAGTAAAGGAATTCAGACAGAAACTCAAAGAAAGCATATAGCAACTAAGTATACTGACCAAAAATTTTCAGCAAAGCTCTGGACACATGTCTTCTTCTTCTTCTTTGATCCATAACCGCCAACCGTCAAAGCAGTCAGCGGCCATCACGCCTGGTGGCGTCTTGTAGGGCAGCAACAAATTGATTCCACTTTGCTCGGTCGGCGGCCATCCTTCGTACAGTGCCCCAACTGTGGTTCATTTTTTGCATCTCAGCTTCCACAGTTCTCCGCCAAGTTGTTTTTGGTCGGCCTCTCTTTCGCTTTCCCTCGGGGGTCCATAGCATAGCTGTTCGTGTGATGGTATCAGGGTCCCTTCTGAGGACATGGCCAACCCAACTCCAGCGTCTGCCAGCTATGATGGTGTGCATGTCCTCCTGGTTACTCCGAATAAGTAGTTCTTGGTTGCTGATGGTGTTTTGGCTAAAAGATTCGGAGAATTTTCCTTAGGCAGATTGTGTGGAAGGAGGACAGTTTCGACATTTCCTTCTCTGTTACTCTCCAACATTCCGCACCATAGAGAAGCACAGAAAGTACACAGCTCTCATACAGTCTTAATTTGGTGTTTGTGCTGTACTGGGAAGACTTCCAAATGTTGTTGAGAACAGCAAAGGCTGTTCTCGCTTTATTGATTCTGTTATTAATGTCCTTGCTTGTTCTGCCGTCAGGTGTTACTATGCTTCCTAGGTAAGTAAATGTGTCTGTCTGTTCTAACTTCTGGTTCCTTACTGTTATTGGCTCAGGATTGCCCACATTTAGTGTCATGACCTCTGTCTTCTTCAAATTGATGTTCAGGCCAACCTGCTGGCCATACTTATTCAATCTATCGGTTTTGTCTTGAATGTGTTGGTGTGAATGCGCGAGAAGTGCAATGTCATCTGCATATTCCAAATCTTCCAGTGTAGAAAACGTTGTCCATCTAATTCCTCTTGGACTGCCCTCTGTTGTCTGGCGCATCACCCAATCTATGACTGTCAAAAATAATGTTGTTGATAAGGGGCATCCCTGTCGTACTCCTGTTTTCACTTCGAAAGTTACATTACTCGATCCAACACTGCACGTAAAGTTAGAATAGAGGCTTTTTATAATGGAAACAATGCGGCTGGGAATTCCATAAGCCCTCAGAATTTTCCATAGGCTGTCCCTGTGTATGCTGTCGAAAGCCTTTTCAAAATCAACAAAGTTAATGTACAGCTGTCTCTGCCATTCTGAGCACTGCTCTATAATGTTCCTGAGGGCAAATATATGATCTGCACATCTTCTGTTCTTACTGAAGCCCGCTTGTTCTTTCCTCAGTTTAAAGTCTTGAATAGCTCAGCATTCAGATTGTCGTGACCAGGCGCTTTTCAATTTTTTAGCCCTTTGATAGCTGTGATAATTTCTTCTTTTCGTGGAATGTCTGTATTTACGTCTAAGTCACTTTCAGCCTCAGGAACATTCAGCTGGGTCTCTGGTGGTTCCTTATTCAGTGTTTCTCTGAAGTGCTCTGCCCATCTTGTTTCCTGCCCCTGTGCTGTGGTGATGAGATTTCCTTGCTTGTCTCTTACTAACGTTATGTTGTTTTTGCACCTCGTTTTCCACTGATAGCTTTAGTTATTTTATAAACTGTGCTTTGTTCATTTTTCAGTGCTGCCTCTTCTGCCTATCTTGCGAGGTCATCCAGAAATGTCCTTTTGTTAGCACGGGTTTGACGTTTTACTTCCTTGTCCAGCTGACTGTACTGTTCACTATATATTGCCTTTAACCTGGGAGACTTAGCTTCTGTTTTCTTCCTTTTCATTTCCTTTCTCTTCGCTATGGTGTTTAGCGTTTCTGGTGTTATCCAGTCTTGGCTCTTTCTTTCCTGGAATCCCAAGCATGACTTGCTGCTTTCTTTGTATATTGTTGAGATGGTGTTGAATTTCTGGTCCACATCGTCGGTCTCTGTTCTTTCCTGGCTTTTGGTAATCAGATATCGTCTCTTTACGTCGACCATGAACGCTTTTCTGGTGAGGGGGTCCTTAAGTTTCGTGATGTTATATCTTTTCTGTTTGGTGATTCCCATGTTAACTTGTGCACTTCTTTGTGTTGAAAAAGTGTTCCTCCAATGACCAGGTTGTTAATACTGCAGAAGCTTATTAATTTGTCCCCATTCTCATTTACTGTTCCGCTGCCGCATTTCCCCATTACTCTTTCGTTATAATTATTGTGTGTTCCAACTTTCGCATTTAGGTCTCCCATTACTATAATAAGATCGTACCTGGGTACAGTTTCCATTTCCTTTTGTACCTGTTGATAGAACTCGTCCTTGATCTCTTCATCGCTGTCATTTGTTGGTGCATAGCATTGTATAATTGTGGTGTTGGTGAATCTCCCTCTCAGTCTTGCTCTTATTAGTCTGTTGTTAATGGGTTTCCATTCCAGTAGAGACCTTTCCATTCCTTTGACATTCCAAAAACCAATTCTGGTTTCGTGTTTTGCGGTCTGGGCATCCGTTTTCATGCCAGTGGCTTCCTTTGGACACATGTACACATGTAAAGATGTATTTGTACATGTGTCCAAACTGATAATTCAGCAAAAAAAATGCCATTGAAAATGGGGAAGATAGCATCCTCATTAGATTAAGGAATAGAATTCACTCTATGGCAATTGCCACTGGCAAATACTGCAGTAATTTTAATGCTGAAGCGGAGGCCCTGAAAAAAGCAGCGCAAACTCTTATTGAGCACAAAGCACATGCAGAAAAACAGATAGTAATCTTTACAGATACCCTCTCAGTAATAATAACTCTGAAAAGCCACCATGCTTAAAGGTTTGAATGATCTGATAAACTCACTTGAAAGTATGGCTAAATGCTTCAACAAGTGCACAATGCAGTATTTACCAGTCCACTGCAACATTTGAGGCAATGAAGAGGCACATAAACTTGCTAAAGAAAGGGGAGCACTCCAACAAAACGATATAGAGTCAACTTATAAAATGACTAAAACAACTATAAAAGCCATATTCAAGTCCAAATGGGACAGAGAACACCCAGGTCACATAAAAGATGATGCCTATCACCAGCTGTCTAGGCGAGACCAGGTCATCATTTTCTGTTTACGTACTGGTCACAGTAGGTTGAGGTACCATCTATATCACAAGAACAGAATTGTTTCAACATATCTCTGCTCCTGTGGCACCAGCCCCATGACAGTCAAACATGTGCTCCAGTTCTGCCCAACTTACAGCAGTGAACCGAGTGGCATATGGCAACAACTCACTTCTCTCAACAAAAAATTGTTTGGAGATATCATGAACCTTGAGCTGACTACAGCATTTATTAAAGTCATTGATGTAGAAGTCTAAGGGCAAACAAAGAAGAAGAAGCATGAAGTTTTGGTAATATATGATTTTATTCACAAAGAAAGAACAATGACACTATGAACAATGCAGGAAATAAGCAAGCATATGTACTTTCAGCATAAGCAAGCAATTGTACCATCAACTAAAATGATTAGATTTTATCATTATAAACAAGCAGTTACATTTCTACACTATAGGCTAAATTTGACATAAAACTAGTCAGTTTTTACAGCGAAAGACAATAATTTTGTCATGTACAACAGATGATATACAAAATACAATGAAAACCTACAGTAGGCCGTGAATGCTACAGTATAAGATCATTCTTTAACATATGACACTGCGCATAAAATAATGCAAAATGTTAATTTGATATGTAGACATTACATGAGTACATGATTCCATAGGCGCTGTATGGACTTACCACTTAGATATGAGAAAATCAACTAACAGAAATGGAATTCAGTGGATGGCTTGACTATTTATATTTTGCAACTGACCTGGCTCTCCTGTCCTGTAACCATAGTCAGATACAAGATAACATGAAAATACTTGAGAGGTCACATCAGTTGGGTGTAAAAATCCAAAAGGAAATGACAAAGATTATGAGAATAGATAAGACAGGAAGGCTTGGCATTAAGTTTTACACCATAGGGCACTGTATGATAACTATGATTGGGATAAAAGAGGCAGAATGATGTAATCACCAATACCTGTCATTTAACTTGAGTGATAGAATATTATCAACATTACTTGTCAGTTAACATGAGTGGAAGAATATCACCAATATTACTCATCAGTTACTGTGAGGGGAAGAATATCACCAACATTATTCATCAATTAATGTGAGTGGAGGAATATCATCAACATTACTCGTCAATTACTGTGAGTGGAAGAATATCATTAATATTACTCGTCAGTTACTGTGTGTGGAAGAATATCATCAACCTTACTCATCAGTTATAGTGAGTGGAAGAATATCATCAACATTACTTGTCAATTACTGTGTGTTGAAGAATATCATCAACATTACTCATCAATTACTGTGAGTGGAAGAATATCATCAACATTACTCATCAGTTACTGTGAGTGGTAGAATATCATCAACATTACTCGTCAGTTACTGTGAGTGGTAGAATATCATCAACATTACTCATCAGTTACTGTGAGTGGAAGAATATCATCAACATTACTCATCAGTTACTGTGAGTGGTAGAATATCATCAACATTACTCATCAGTTTCTGTGAGTGGTAGAATATCATCAACATTACTCATCAGTTACTGTGAGTGGAAGAACATCATCAACATTACTCATCAGTTACTGTGAGTGGAAGAATATCATCAACATTACTCATCAGTTACTGTAAGTGGTAGAATATCAAAAACATTACTCGTCAATTACTGTGAGTGGATGAATATCATCAACATTCTTCTTCTTTTATTCTTAGCTGCAAACTGTCAAAGCAGTCAGTGGTCATCACGCCTGGTGGCGTCTTATAGGGCAGCAACGAATCGCTTCCACTTTGTTCGGCCTGCGGCCATTCTTTGTACAGTGCCCCAACTCTGGTTCACTCTTTGCATCTCAGCCTCCACAGTTCTCCGCCAAGTTGTTTTTGGTTTCACTTTCCTTTGGGGGTCCATAGCATAGCTGTTCTTGTAATGGCATCAGGGTCCCTTCTGAGGACGTGGCCAACCCAACTCTAGCATCTGCCATCTATGATGGTGTGGATGTCCTCTTGGTTACTCCAAATAAGTAGTTCTTGGTTCGTGATGGTATTCGGCCAAAAGATTTGGTGAATTTTCCTTACACACATTGTGTGGAAAGAGGACAGTTTTGACATTTCCTTCTCTGTTACTCTCCAGCATTCCGCACTATAGAGAAGCACAGAAAGTACACAGCTCTCATATAATCTTAATTTGGTGTTTGTTCTGTACTGGGAAGACTTCCAGATGTTGTTGAGACTAGCAAAGGCTGTCCTCGCTTTATTCATTCTGTTGTTGATGTCCTTGCTTGTTCTGCCGTCTGGTGTTACCATGCATCGTAAGTATGTAAATGTGCCTGACTGTTTTAGCTTCTGGTTCCTTATTGTTATTGGCTCACGATATCCCAGATTGAGTGTCTTGACTTCTTTCTTCTTCAGATTGATGTTCAGACCCACCTACTGGCTATACTTATTCAGTCTATTGGTTTTTTCTTGGATGTGTTGATGTGAATGTGCGAGTAGTGCAATGTTATCTGCATACTCCAGGTCTTCCAGTGTAGAAGATGTTGTCCATCTAATTCCTCTCGGACTGCCATCTGTTGTCTGGCATATCACCCAGTCTATGACTGTCAAAAATAAAGTTGTTGATAAGGGGCATCCCTATCATACTCCTGTCTACACCTCAAAAGTTAGGTTGCTCAACCCAACACTGCATGTAAAGTTAGAATAGAGGCTTTTTATAATGGAAACAATGCAGCTAGGAATTCCATAAGCCCTCAGTATTTTCCACAGACTGTCCCTGTATATGCTGTCAAAATCCTTTTCAAAATCAACAAAGTTAATGTATAGCTCTGTCTGTGCCATTCTGAGCACTGCTCTGTAATTTTCCTGAGGGTGAAAATGTGATCTGCACATCTACTGTTCTATCTGAATCCCACTTGTTCTTTCCTCAGTTTATGGTATACTGCTTTTGAAATTCTCTGGATAATTATCCTGCCTAGTATTTTACTTGGAACTGAGTGGAGAGTAATTCCTCTCCAGTTGTTGCAGTCTGCAAGGTTGCCCTTCTTGGGCAATTTGACAATTATTCCTTCACTCCACTCCGCTGGTGTTGTCTCTGTTTTCCAGACTTGTGAAAATAGTGGTTCTAATAGTTCTGCTGCTAGTTCAGAGTCTGCCTTGAATAATTCAGCATCTAAATTGTCGTGACCAGGCGCTTTTACATTCTTTAACCCTTTGATAGCATTGATGATTTCTTCTCTTTGTGGAATGTCTGTATTTAAGTCTAGGTCACTTTCAGCCTTAGAAACATTCAGCTGTGTCTCTGGTGGTTCCTTATTCAGTGTTTCTCTGAAGTGCTCTGCCCATCTTGTTTCCTGCCCCTGTGCTGTGGTGATGAGATTTCCTTGCTTGTCTCTTACTAATGTTATATTGTTTGCACCTCGTTTGCTGCTGATAGTTTTAGTTATTTTATGAACTGTGCTTAGTTCCTTTCTCAGTGCTGCCTCTTCTGCCTGCCGTGCTAGGTCATCCAGAAATTTCCTTTTGTTGGCATGGGTTTGACATTTTACTTCTTTGTCCAGCTGACTATACTGTTCGCTGTATATTTCCTTTAACCTGGGAGACTTTGCTTCTGTTTTCTTTTTTTTCATTTCTTTTCTCATCGCTATGGTGTTTAACCTTTCTGGTGTTATCCAATCTTATCTCTTTCTTTCCTGGAATCCCAAGCATGAATCGCTGCTTTCCTTGTATATTGTTGAAATGATCTTGAATTTCTTGTCAACATCATCAGTCGCTGTACTTTCCTGGTTTTTGGCAATTTGATATCGTTTCTTTACATCAACCACAAAAGCTTTTCTTGTGAGGGGGTCCTTGAGTTTCATGATGTTATATCTTGTCTGTTTGATTGCAACTAGTCCAGCAGCTTTGAGTTTCACCTTCAGTCTTGCTACTACAAGGTGATGATCACTTCCCACATCTGCAACTCTTCTTACTTGGACATCTTGTAATGCATGCTTCCATATACCATTGATCATAATGTGGTCTATCTGGTTTCTGTCCTATCCATTTGGTGATTCACACGTTAACTTGTGCACTTCTTTGTGTTGAAAAAGTGTTCCTCCAATGACCAGGTTGTTAATACTGCAGAAGCTTATTAATTTGTCCCCATTCTCATTTACTTTTCCATTGCAGCATTTCCCCATCACTCTTTCATTATAAGTATTGTGTGTACCAACTTTCGCATTGAGGTCTCCCATTACTATAATAAGATTGTACCTAGGTGCAGTTTCGATTTACTTTTGTAGCTGTTGATAGAAGTTGTCCCTGGACTCTTCATCGCTGTCATTTGTTGGTGCATAGCATTGTATTGTGGTGTTGGTGAATCTCCCTCTCAGTCTTGTTCTTATCAGTCTGTGAGTTGAAGAATATCAACATTACTCGTCAGTTACTGTGAGTGGAAGAATATCATCAACATTACATGTCATTTACTGTGCGTTGTAGAATAAAATCAACATTATTTGTCAATTACTGTGTGTTGAAGAATATCATCAACATTACTCATCAATTACTGTGAGTGGTAGAATAAAATCAACATTACTCATCAGTTACGGTGAGTGGAAGAATATCATCAACATTACTTGTCAATTACTGTGATTGGAAGAATATCATCAACATTACTCATCATTTACTGTGAATGGTAGGATAAAATCAACATTACTCATCAGTTACTGTGAGTGGAAGAATATCATCAACATTACTCATCAATTTCTGTGAGTGGAAGAATATCAACATTACTCTTCAGTTTTATATATAGCAAAGTCCTTTAACAAATTCATGCATAGCTTTCCTCTCCTGCATCATCCATTCAAGGCCCTTCCATGTCTTATGTATCCTTTTGGGACCAAAGACGCAGCAACAGTGATAAATGCAGTCAGCAACCCATAGATTGACTGCTTGCATCAGAGTCAGCGAACCAGAGGTGACCAAGACACTACTCTATAACAAAGTGGTGGTCCTGGAAACAGGCTGCATCACTGCAGTCTGGCTGAGAGAGTAGGGATCAAAGAGGGAAGGCTAACCCGGTCCCAAAAATGCCATGCTGAAACTGGATGTGTCGGGCCGAAAGGCGCAAATATCGCAGCTTTGCTGTAAACGGTGACACAGCGTAACAAACGTCCTTTTCAGGACGAACTCAGAAGTAGAAGAAGGAGTATCCTTTTCTCATCATCTAATGGTACATCCATACATATACAACAATATAGATACTATTGGAGGTATAGAGAAAAATATGAAAATAAGAATACAAAAGACCAAAGGGAAATATATGGAGATCAAAAGAAATCAAGTCCAACATACAAATCTAAATATTCAATTCAAGTGTCATGTTAGTCCTGTTGTATGGCTCTGAAGCATGGAGAACAACAAAAAAAAAAAAACTGAAAAGTTAGTCACTTTCATAAATGGGTTCTTGTAAAGAATAGAAGATCAGTGGAATGACAAGATCAGTAACGTGGAACTGATGACAAGAACCAGACTAGTGCCAACTGGAACAAGAGATAAGAAGCAGATGCTAGGTATGGTATTCTACCTTAGTCCTCTAAATGAAATAGTACGAGACACTTGTCGTTCTTAACATGTATTACACACAGAGATACAACATGTCGAACATCCTCACAGCGGCCATTATTCCAAGACCCGTAACTCTTCCTCTCATATCTAAATATATCTCTAAAGTGTTGGATAGGCCACTACACTGGGGATGGATAGGATACACATTTAAGAGGCCTGTTGGTAGCATTACTAGGCATTCCTTATTCTAGAATCCCTAGGGTAAGAGGTCCTTGGAGACCAAGGAACACATGGAGAAGAGAGCTGGAGACAGACATGAAAAACCTTGAGCTGATGGCACGGGACAGGAAGATCTGGCATACGTTTGTTGAAGGTTTGTGCTCCTTAGGTTGCTGAAGAGTGGATGTTAGAATGACTGGTACATAATGAAGTACATAATAAAGAAGACAGTGTATAAAAATCAATATGTGACAGGTCATAAAAGTTTAAAGGAATAATAATGATAAAAACCCCTTCAGTCATAACTAACTATGGGAATGCGCCCCTGAGGTGACAGCCTTCAGCTGCTTATTTTACTGGTGTTCCTGTCAATGTTTTCTCCTCCTCTTCTGCATGCTGTGAGAGCTTGTTTGTGCCCAATCTGATGTGGTGCCATAGAGAGCATTGCTACTTGGTGCGATCAGCAGCTTCATCCTCCCAGGTTGCTGGATTTATGTCCAGTGCCGTCATGTCTCTCTTGTACACATCTTTGAACCTCAGCTGTGGTCACCCAACTGTTCTTTTGCCATCTGCCAGTTGTTTGTAGAAGGTATCTTTCGGGATGTGACCATCTTCCATATGGCGGACATGGCCAAGGCAGCATACTCTGCGCTGTCTATGCAGTGTATACATGCTTTGAAGGCCAGCAATTGGCAACACCTTGACATTTGTATGAATGAATATAGATATGCAATTTAAAAATATTGAAATCAGCATCTATTTGTTGAAAAATAAATCAAAATAGACTTAAATAAAGCTAAAGTAAATTAATGATGGAATATCCAATAATAAATACCATCTCAAATGATATATATATATATATCATCTAAAATTGTGAACCAAAATATGATACTTAATAGAAATCCACATAATCCTGAGCACGAGCATGCGCAGATACACACAATTTTTCACTTTTATTTAAATTTACTTTCCATACTCAGATCACATTTAAGAATTACATTCTGTATGTAGCCACATCTGACGTAAGCACTGTAATTTGTACACTCTTGTCAAATTTATCAAAATTATGAAATCAAATTGTGTGGTTTCTAGGGGTCTCTGAGGGATTAAGTTAAGATGCAACTAATGTTAAGTTAAACATTAAGTTAAGATGCAACTAATGTTAAGTTAAACAAGAAGCTGGCAATCTCATCATGTAAAACAAATTCCTATAGAAACCACCATTGCAAGAGAACATGCCTACAGAAACCACCATTGCAAGAGAACATGAAGTATTTTGGTGCAAGTTTCTTGCTATGAAGTCAGCTGCAGCGGTGTCCAAAGTTCCCTGAGGAGTAAAAAAAAAATGAAGATGAAATTTAAAATTGTCATATTTGTATCATTTTAACAGATTGTAGTCTGCATACACATCACTGTGTGCTCAGATTGTATTTACAGACTAGTACATATTTTCAGTCACATGTTCATTCATTACCCTCCAGCCCTTCCTCTGTCTCTCTTACCCTGAGGATTCCAAAAAAGGAATTCCTTGTAATCAGTCGGCTTCCTCATTGTGTATCCTATCCATTTCCAGCATCTTCTTTGAAGTTTTTGTGACTAAGTCCTATTCTCATAAACTTTGAAAGACTGTAGTCTGTCTTTTGAAGCACATTTAACTAGTGTAATTGTATACTCAGATCGCAGATGTTGGGAACCACAGGACCCTATAAACATGGCTGAAGGGTTGTTTGCCATGGCCAACATTCTGAGTTTTTCACGCATCATCTACCTCTTACCAGCCAATGAATCTTTAGGGCCTTTACAGATCTCACTTGGACGTATGATTGAGGTGAGTATACACTCTTTAAACTTTACAGTAAGTGACAGAGCAGTAAAGAGGCAATAGAATCCCATTACACCATTGCCCATTGAGGCATATTTTCTTGATCATCTGCACACTAGGGATGATGTGGTCAGCATCACGCTGGCCAAAGAGGCAATAAGGCCCATTATTATTATCTTCTCAGCAGTCCAACATTTGCAGACGTTCTAGGGAGAATATAAAAAATCTAGTAAATATTCTATCCTCCTTCTCACCTCATATACATGCAAACAGGTGAACATAAAATAAAGCATATAAATAAATATTGAACAGTCTTGTGACCATTTAAAACATTTTAATTTTTTGATGCATCATATTTATCTCTGTAAGTGAAGAGCTGAGATATAAACATGTGAGGAGAGAAAGAGCTGAAAGAATGCAAAAAATATTTAATGATTTAGGAAAATGTACAAAAAGTATTTATAACGTAACCCATATCAAAGTTTCCTTAATATATTTCTTCAAAAATAATTTAACAAAAATAACATACCACTAACAATCAAACAACACAGGGTTAAACACAAAAACCTGAAAAACTGAGTGAACAGAACAGAAATATTTAAAATAATTTTAATTACAATAAATGAAATAGAAAATTATACAGTAAACCAAATTCTATAATGGCATGGTGTAGTTCCTAGGAGTCTCTGATGAGACTCAGGCATATTCCTTCAGGCATGTTGCACAAGGCAACTAATATAAGATTGTGCATGGGGCTTGCAACTTCATCATGTAAAACAAATTGCAAAAGAAGCCTCCATCTGCAAGGGGGCTACCTGCAGAGGTGCCTGCAGGCTCCATAAGGAGCAAAAAGGAAAATGAATGAAAGTCAGAAAGTCTGTAAGTCCCTCCTCAATCAATAAAATAAAAAGAGAGATACATTAAAGAGCACTGAAAGGGGTATATCTAATAGAGCAGTGGTCGCCAACCCAGGAGCTTTTCTGATCTACATTAGTAACACTGAGCCCTCTAAAGATCTACCATATGTGTACGTGCGTGTGTGTGTGTGTGTTTGTTAGTAAAATTTGAAGCGGGAGTGGGGTAGGGGTGGTGATGAACCTTACATAGAAAAGAAAGCATTCGTATCTCATGCAATTCAAGATTATATTTTAGTAGCCAGCACGAGAGTTTTCATTGGGAATGTGGAAAAAGTACTTTTGATCTCGGGGACATAATGATTTTAGATGCCAGTGGGACAGGTCTAGTTCAAAATTTCCCTAATTTAAAAAGTCTTTTTTTTCCTCTGCTGTCACCCAAAGATCTACTAAATCTTCCTCATTTGCCTTCAGACTTCCACATTAATGACTCTAATAAAGGCAGTAGTGATCTACTAAATCAACCACTGGGATCTACCAGTAGATTAGGATTGACTGGTCGCTGACCCCTGTTATAAAGTTTAGACATTATCAAACACCATAACAAATGAAAAAGAATTTACAGCTTGGAAGAAACAACACAAAAAATAAAAAGAACAAATGTAATGTAAAAACAAAAAATGTAATGTACTGTACAGAACAAAGAACCCTATATACTCACATTATTAACCCACATAAAGTTGAACCAGATATTCCATGCACAGGATTAACATCATGCTTCTTGTGCATGGGCTAAAATTTATTTTAAAACGCACAAGACAAGAAATAACATGTTGTTAAAAATAACATGCCTGCCAAAGGATTATGTAACTAATTTAGCATGTCATAGAAATGGTGTGACATGAAGAATAACTTAATGCATTAAAATCTAATGTCCTATTAAACAAAAATGAGCTGCCAAAAATAAGTTTTAATTGTAATAAAATAACATGCTACCAAACTTATATCTAAACTTACTTTCTGATTTGTATCCATACAGGATATTCTAAAGTTTTTTACCCTGGCCATCTTGGTGATTGCTGCGTTTATGATAGCTCTGACGAACCTCTTCTGGTACTACGCCAACAGAGAGAACATTGAGCTAGGCTACGTAAAAGTTGAAAAGCCAAAAGCTGTAGAGTATTATGGAAGGCAAGTTAACTTTTGTGCTTTGCAAGATTATAACAAGGATAAATATGAACAATCTCTGTCCTTTTTTTTAATGGTCCTGGGCACTTAACTTATTTAATATTCTTCTTTTCCAGTAGAGTAATATGGTCTTTACCACTGCTGTGGTCTATGTTTAGTCTTAGGCATGTTATTTCATTTATCAGTTCTATTTTTGGTTGTACAGGTACACATCATATGCTCTTCCCCTTTAAATTTCTGATACTCTGTCCATTACATTTCTGAATAAATAAGGAGGGAAATCTGAGGTCTGTAAACAGTAAATAAATAATACACACATTTTTTTTTTTTTTTCTCTAACCAGCGGCACTCGAGCTTTCCAGCTCTTTTGGCCCAATGACATGTCATTGTGAGGCTGGGGGGGTCAGTGGACTTTCCTTTCAACCCGGTCAGGAGCTTCGCTCCTTCCCATCCACACAGGATTTATGTGTAGGAGCCGTTCAGGTTATTCAGTCAAATTTCCGGTGGTAAACATTCCTTCAAACGCTGACGCCCGGGTTTGAACCAAGAAAACCTGGTTGCCAGTACATCGCCATAGCCATTACATCGCCATAGCCATTACACCAGAGCGGCTCCCCATAAAGGTATGTTTCAGGCACCTCCTGAGAAATAAAGAAGTAGAAAATCAGACAACAGAAAAACAAACAACAGAAGTGAGAAGCTTACCAGAGAATTGAACCCAGGTCCTTCTGAACAGCATCACTGACTAGCTACTGAAGTGAATTACCAACTAGACACCACAAACTTAGTGCTTCATGGACAGGGGTCATTAGCGTGATTTTCAACACATTAAACTAGATATGTACCTAGGGGTGATCCAGCCTAATTAATGACGCAATAACTTCTGTGGTCCCCTATTATACAGTATAGGTCAGATCACACAAGACAAAGATCTTAATACTGTGTCTAGTAAATGATAGAAGAATGAGAATAGTACAGAACAGAAGGTAGGTTTGGTATTGCATACACGTTTAAACAAATAAGGAGGGGAAACCTGAGGCCTGTAAACAGTAAATAAATATTACACACACAAAGGTATGTTTCAGGAACCTGTGAGAAATATATAAGTAGGAAACCAGACAACAGAAAAAAACAGAAGTGAGAGGCTTACTGGAGAACCAAACCCAGTACCTTCTAACCGGCACCACTGCCTAGCTACAAAAGCAAATCACACTATCCTCCCTGACAGATAGGGCACACAAATAAAAGGGATGAGGAAGACATGGAAAGAATTTGAGCTGAAGGCACAGGACAGGAGGATTTTTGAAGGCCTATGCTCCTTGGGGAACTAAAGGGTAATGAATGAATTAAAACTAAGGCATTGTAATCTTGCTTCTTACTTTGATAACTTTTACTACTCTTTACCTGTGAGATAGTAACATACTGTGTGACTTTAATTCTTTAGTGTGCTGGCAACATTTCGAACAGTCTTTTGGTCAATCTATGGCCGCAGCAGTCCTGATGCCGTAACCCTGGGAGGTTACAACAACACGGTCACAGAGAGTATTGGAGAGGTCATTGATGGAATGTACAACATTGTCATGGTCATACTTCTCCTCAATATCTTTATTGCCATGATGTCACGGTCGTTTGATAAAATTCAAGTAAGGCTACTAGTCTTAAAAAAACGAAACTAAACTTATTTTTATTTTTTTTTGCAGTGCACTTCATTATTTCTGTTTATTTCAGTACCTGTCCTCTTATTCTGTTTCATGAAGTGGTCATATATATCAGCTTAATCATTATATTTTGTCTTGTGTTTTGTTTCAAGAAAGTTGGCTAAAAAACAGTTCACAGATGGACTGGAATCATTAAATGAACCTGCTGTTATTCTAAGCAGACCAGATTTTGAGATACATCCACTGCTGACAATGTTTTGATGCTTTTGTTTTGTCTGGAGGCTGTTGGTGTGTGTTAGTGAAGGAATTCATAAATTTTAATATGATGCCAATGGTTATTATCACTATATCAGAGTTAAGACAGATTTATTTTGAGCAAATTATTACTGTATTTCCTAGATGTGGTAAGAATTTGTTTGTACTAGTGTCTGGCCACAGCCATTTGTCTGAAAAAGGCTTCACACTAGCCCCGGCAGTGACATTACTATATGAGCAGTATGGACAATATGCTTAACAAAGAAAGAAAATGGGTCATCTATTTTATTTGTACATTGATATCATAGGCAAGATAAGAAGCGGAAGATTTGCAAGATGAGTAGAGGAAGAGAAAAGTTGTAGTTAAGATGAGAAGATGAAGGATAAAGGTGATGACTGTTGGCCAGATGAGAAGTGGAAAGGGAAGACTTTTGGTAAGATGAGAAGTGGAAGGAGGAGATTGTTAGCTAGATGAGAAGTGGAAGGGGAAGACTGTTGGTAAGGTTAGAAGTGGAAGATTGTTGGTAACATGAGAAGTAGAAGATTATTGGCAAGATGAATAGAGTATAAAAAGGTTGTTGGCAAAATGATTGGAGGAAGAGTGCTGGCAAAGTGATAAGGGGAAGATTGTTGCTATGATTACTAGAGATGAGGAAGACTGTAAACAAGTCGATTAAAGGAAGGCATAGACTAGTTCAGCAACATTACAGAATACACTTGAGTAACTATGACCATTGTTACAGGAGAGGTCTGTAGACAAAACTGGAGATCGATGGTTGTTATCCTTCATAAAAGATTCAAATGGTAATGCCAGAGATGAAAGTTTTACTTTTCCCAATGTATTTTATTTTGAGATGTCCTTACTTACGCCCGTTTTTAATTACCCCATGTCCTCAATTATCCCATGTCCTTAATTACCCCATTTACTTTATTTCCCCATATACTTTGTTTCTCAATGTTATTTCCTTGTGTATTTTATTTTCCAGTGTACTTTTTTTTCCCATATCCTTAATTTCAAAGTTGAAATCAGTTCTGTGACAAATTGTGTAGTCATATTGTAGCTCACTCTGCATCATGTAGTAGGTTCAAACAGAATGAGTGTGATTTGTGACTCAGTGTTCTAGCTTGTTCAAACAGAATGAGTGACTCAGTGTTCTAGCTTATCTCATGTACACTTCTAATATATCCCCCACCCAAGTGTCTTAACCTGGGCTTGCATATCCTCCCCAGGAAGATGCTGATGTGGAATGGAAATATGCACGCAGTGCCCTCTATATGGACTACATCACAGAAGGGAGAATACTTCCAGTGCCATTAAACATTATAGAGATACCCTATGACATAATCTGCTCTATGATTGCATGCATACGGACGACAAAACATGAGCAAGAATCACCACAGGACTTTCATGGAGAAAGGAGGGTTGCATTTTCTAATATTGCCTCTGAGAGAAACCTAAAGGTAACATTTTTATGAGGTCAGACTAGCTGCTGATGACTGGTCAGTGCGCTGTATCAGCTATGTTAGTGAACTTAGCAGTGAGCTGCTAATATTTCTAATTTTGAATGCAATGATATTATGGATAATTTTAATATAATTTTGATGGAAATTATTAACTCTTTCTATCCCCGAACCAAATAGTATGCCAGGATATGAAACAATTTTCTCTCAAAGGTTGCTTGGTATGCTCTTTTACTTACAGTAAGATTTCTTCATATCTACACTTTATGAAGTATAAAATAAACTTATCTTTAGCATATGAGACTTCCAAAATACAACAATACTCTGTCAATTTACAACAATTGTATGTAAAAGTTATTTTCACACACATAAAAGTGTTTACTGCTTATTTTAAACCATCACATGTGGTGGCTGGGTGGGGTGGGGGGGGGGGGGGGGAGATGGACAAGTTGGCATCAATTAGCATGCCTGGGTAAAAATTGAAAACTACTGGAATATAAAGAGTTAAGTGCTGTAGTGACTGCTGACAGGTGGTAAGTATATTGCATGCAAGAAATATAAGTTTTGCTTGTATCCTGCTATGTTGCTATTAAATTTTTTGTTAACTCTTTTTTTTTTCATTTTTAACTTGATTTATGTTTGATTTGGTACAACCTCTCAGAAGTCCCATGTCAAAATAATTTTTAAACCAGCTAAACTTTATTTAGTTATTTAAATACTACAGGGTGATCAAGAAGTCTCTCCGCAGTGGGTTCAGTGCTTTAATAATATGAATGTAATATGTTATGACGTTTTTGAAAACAAGTCAAGAAGAGTTGCTTTGTGTCTGGAGAATGACGGAAAACACTTCCAGCACTTCATTCATTCATAACCCTCCACTCCCAAAGGAGCATAGGCCTTCAACAAACACATGCCAAGTCCTCTTGTCACGTGCCATCATCTCAAGTTCTTTCCACGTTCTCCTTATCATTTTCACCTCTGTTTCCAGCTCTCTTCTCCATGTGCTTCTTGGTCTACCTCTGCTTCTCTTGCCCTGGGAGTTCCAGAACAAAGACTGCCTTGTAATGCTATCAACAGGTTTCCTCAGTGTGTGTCCTATCCATCGCCATCGTCTTCTTCTCATCTCTTGTTCCACTGGCACTTGTCTAGTTCTTGTCCTCTGTTCCACGTTGGTAACCTTGTCATACCATTTTAATCCCTCTATTCTACGCAAGCACCCATTTATGAAAGTCTGTAGCTTTTTGGTAGTTGTCTTTATTGTTCTCCATGTTTCAGAGCCATACAATAGGACTGACTTTACATTTGAGTTGAAGATTCTTATTTTCGTGTTGGATCCAATTTCTCTTGATCTCCATATATTTCCCAATGCAGTGAAAGCTCCTCTTGCTTTTTGTATTCTTATTTTGATATCACTGTCTGTCCCTCCAACTTTGTCTATATTGCTGCCAAGATATGTGTACGATTCTACATCTTGTATTGGTGCTTCTTCAAGTTCAACCCTGTTATCATTACCTGCATTTATTCTCATTATCTTTTTCTTTTCCTGTGTATTTTCAGACCCAATTGCTGTGACCAGCATTCCAGCACTTGCTGTAAAGTAAATCTAATTAAAGTCAATTAAACTAATACTGTTGTACTGTATCATAACATGTTACATTCATATTATTAAAGCACTGAACTCACTGCAGAGGGACTTCTCAATCACCCTGTATTATAACAATGATGAACAGTTGTACCTTGTATAATTATGTTTGCTATTAATATACTTGATTCTGGTTATCCAATAAACAGTTTTATATAAAATTTACCAGTTATATTTTGCAACAATGACAAGGTTAGCTGATCTGTTACACTCAATTCAGAGGGAAATTATTATGAGAGGTTGTGATTTTCATCATCATTTGTCAGTTTATAAGTTACATTTTCTTAAATTCCATCATGAAATTCATTTCACTTTCTTTAATTTTAATTCATTCATACAGCCTCTATCCTTCTCACAATGTTGCGATTCATGTTGCTGTCTGGTAAGCTTTGTGAATTTATGTTAGTAATACAGATGATGATGTCTACATGTATTGTAGCAATAAGTGTAGTGATTTATGTGACAAATATAGTCTATGTTGTGGTCTGGTATGCTTTGTTAATTTATTCTTGAAATAATGATGATATTTTGTACATGTACTGTAGCAATAAATGTGATGACTTACATAATTATGCATATACTTTGGCAGCAGTATAGACACAGTTAGAAGGACATACAATGATATCAAAATAAGAATACAAAAGGCTAAAGGAGCTTTCATTGCATTGGGAATTCAGAATCTTGAATTGAAATGTCAAGTCGATCCTATTTTATGCTTCTGAAACATGCAAAAAAACAAAACCAAAAAAGCGACAGACTTTCATAGATGGGTGCTTGCATAGTGTGGAAGGATTGAAGTAGTATGACAAAATCACAAATGTGGAACTGATGACAAGAACCAGACAACAGCCAGTGGAACAAGAGATGACAAGAACCAGACAACAGCCAGTGGAACAAGAGATGACAAGAACCAGACAACAGCCAGTGGAACAAGAGATGACAAGAACCAGACAATAGCCAGTGGAACAAGAGATGAGAAGAAGACATTGGAGATGAGAATAATAAATGAATGAGTCATAAAGCACACAGATTAAACAGAAAACAATTAACAATAAAAAGCACAGAAAACAGATATAAATCAAAACTAGAAATATCAGCAAGATATCAATAAAAGCTAGAAATTTCAAATAGAGAAGTGAAGTAAATGAGCAAATAATAACAAATAAATGTAGTAAAAAATGTAGATCAAGAAAGAAAATATCAAACAAGCAGAAACTCAACAAAACAACTAAAGTTAATCAGCAAAAACAAATAAAACATAAATGAAGTGAAAAATGTGGAGCAAGAAAAAAAAATATTTACTATGCAAATGGGTACATCAACGAATCAACTTAAGTTAATTGGCAAATAATAAAAAAATAAACCAAATAAAAAAATGTTGAGCGAGAAAGAAAATATCAAACAAACAAAACCGGACTTTGAAAAAAGACATAAAGTTAATCAGGAAATAATTACAAATCAACCAAGTAAACAAATTTGGAGCAAGACAAGAAATATTCTGCTTACAAAACCAGATATATCAACAAAAGATCTAAAGTTAATCATCACATAATTACAAATAAACCAAGTAAAAAAAATGCGGAGCAAGACAAGAAATATTCAGTGTACAAAATCAGATATATCAACAAAAGATCTAAAGTTAATCATCAAATAATAAAAAATAAACCAAGTAAAAAAAAAAAAAAAACAGACCCATCAACAAACTGAAATATAGAGGGACCTAAAAAAACCAAGTGAACCAAAGTATGACCTGAGTGAGAAACAAATCTGCTGCAATGAAAGAACAAGGTAGTCCTTGTTCTGGAATCCCAGGGTAAGAGAAAGAGAGGAGACCCAAAAAATAAATGTGATGATTAATGCAACAAGCGGAGGTTATGTTGCTCTACTTACTTACTTATTCGTTCCTCTTCTACCAGTAGGTGTAGAGGTTTGTAAGAGAGAGTGCCATACTACTCTATTGGCTGTCTTCCTCCTGGCTTGTTTCCACTCTAGTCCTCGGTCCTTCAAAGACTGTCTAATGTTGTCCCCCCAGCGGACTTTGGGTCGTCCTGGAGGTCTGGATCCCTGGCTCTTTGTTTCCCATGCTTGTCGTGGTAGCCGATCTTCTCCCATTCTGCAGACATGGCCAAACCATCTCAGTTGGGACTATTCTACTTGGGTCTGCAGGGTTGGGTTTTTAGGCCTTGACGTATCGTCTGGTAACGGACCATGTCTCTTCTTGTTACTTCAACCACCTTCCTCAGATACCTCATTTCTGAGGTTAGGATCTGGCTTTTGTGTTTTGTAGTCATTGCCCATGACTCACATCCATACGTCAAGACTGGGACATAGGTGGAGCGGTATACAGCCATCTTCGTCTTCTTACCAACTTCTCTTTTGCTGAGGAATCCTTGATTTATGGCTTGAAAAAGTCTCTCAGCTGCTGCTCTTCGAGTAGCCAACTCTTCTTTGATGCCTCCCTTCCGGTCTATGACAGCTCCAAGGTATTTAAAGTTGTCGACCTGCTCCAGGACCTGTTCTCCCAGCTTAATCTGATGTCTTCTTTCCTCTCGTGATATCACCATGGTTTTTGTTTTCGAGCTGCTTATGATCTGCCCTCTCTTCTCCAGCTCTTCCTTCCAGACTTGCAGGTTGGATGAAGATGTGCCTCTGATTTAGCAATCAGGGCAACATCATCAGCAAATGCCAGCTCTGAAATACAGACCTGTCTCATCTTCCAGTACCCCACTGAATACTTTCCTGTCCTCTCCTTACATGCCTTGATGACATCGTCCATGAGGAGTATGAAAAGATAAGGTGACAGGATATCACCTTGTCTTACACCAGTGGTGGTCCTGAATTCTTCTGACTTATGGTTTGCCGTCCTCACATAATTTCTGCAAGACTTGTAGAAGCTCTGTATAGCATGAACCAGAGGTGCTGGAATGTTCTTCTTTGCCAAACAGTCCCAGAGTTTGTTCCAGGGGACCTTGTCAAATGCCTTTTCCAGATCTAAGAAGCAAAGATGGATCTCTTATACTCAAGAGCCTTTTCACTCAACTGTCTGAGTGTGAAGATTAGGTCTTGAGTACTTCGATTTGCTCGGAAGCCACACTGGACCTCATCCATTTGTGGCTCAGCTAGGCGTCTGAGTCTCTGCTCCAGGATTCTAGAGTAGATTTTACCAGGGACACTGAGAAGGGATATGCCTCTATGGTTTCCACATTGTTGGTTGTCACCCTTTTTAAAAATCGGTGTTATTATGGCTATCTCCCAATCCTTTGGTATGGTCTTGTTGCACCATGCTGCCTGTAGGACCCTTAGGAGTAATAGGTCGCCTGCTGCTCCCATGTACTTAACCATTTCTGGTGTTATGCCATCATGTCCTGCAGCTTTGCCCATCTTGATTTTCTCCAGTGCTGCCTTCAGTTCTTCCATCTTTATGTCATCTTCATCACCATTGGTTTCCTCTTCTGTGCCAGTGGTTATAATTTCTGATGTTTGACCTTGCTCACCATCCAGGAGTTCTGAAAAATATTTTTTCCATCTTTCCATTACTTCTTTTGGGGCAGTAAGCAATTTGCCTTGCTTGTCATTTATAAATTTGAGAGGGCATTGTTTTTCCTTCCTCATATTCTTTAGGGTCTTATAGAACAATTTCTGGTTTTCTTGCGCATCGTTTTCTAGCTTTTCTCCAAATTCTTCCCAGGACTTCTGTTTTGCTGCTAGCACCTTGTTCTTTGCTTCTGTTCTGAGTATCATATATTCTCTATATTTCTCTGTTTTTCCTGCTGTGTTTTTAGCTCCTAAGTATTGTTTTCATGCCTTTTTCTTTTCTCTTATTTTCTCTTTAACCTCATCTGTCCACCAAGGTGTCCTCTTTCTCTTGTTCCCAAGTCGAACTTCACCACATGCTTCTGCTGCAGCTGTCTTTATGATGTCCTTGAATTTCAGCCAGAGTGTTTCCAGGTCCTCAGGTTGTTGTTTTCTGTTTCTCACTGCTGTAGCAATAAGCCCCTGATATCTGGTCTTCACTTCTGGCTCTCTCAGCTTGTAGGTCTTAATGCTCGTTTCTCCTGTTCATTTACTTAGCTTCTTGCGTGATGTTAGGCAGTTCCTAGGCCGAGTAGCTCTTTCAGTTGTTCTTTTAATTGTTAACAAGTAGTGGTCACTTCCAATCTCTGGCCCCCTCCACACTCTAGCATCCCGGACATACTTGAATGAGCTCTTCCTAACTATGGTGTAGTCGATCACTGACTTCTCATTCTTTGTTGGTTCACACCTAGTGTATACATGTATGCGCTTATGGGGGAACTTTGTGTTTGTAATGATCAGATTCTGCTCTGTGCAGAATCTAAGGAGTCGCTTTCCATTGTCATTAAGAGTGTCTTCTCCATATCTTCTGATAACTCCACCCCATCTAGCATGGTCATTTCCAACTCTGGCATTGAAATCTCCGAGCATGATAATTTCATCAAGGCAGCCGTCCACTGTCCTTTGAAGCAGCTCGAAGAATTCCTCCTTGACCTCTGCTCGCTCATCTTTATTTGGCCCATACACAATGACAAGGTTGACTATGGTTTCTCCTTCTTTTAGTTTTAGGACCATAATGCGTTCTGAGACAAAGTTCCATCCCTTGATATTATCCCTTTGGTTTTTGGCCACAATACAACCCACGCCCCCTTTAGCTCTTTCAGATGTGGAGACACCACTGTAGAGCAGCTTGTCGCCATCGAGATCCATAACTCCTTGTCCTTTTTTCTTTGTTTCTGTTAAAGCCATGATTTCTAATTTGGCTTTCCTCATCTCTTCCACCAGCTCCTCTTCCTTCCCATTCATACTTCTTGTGTTCCATGTTCCGTAAGTTGTAGTCCGTTCCAGTTCGTCGCTTTTAGAATCAGTCCGGTTTTCTCTCTTATGTTTCGCATAATCAGGTTTTAAGACAAACAGGTGATTGGCCTGTTGTGCCTTTGCATGGTGGAGGGGCTGCCTCCTTATGGCCTCCATGCAGGCCGCCCTCCTCCTTTTTCAGCCGGGCTTGGGATCGGTCTAGGCGGAGTTTATGTTGCTCTAATGTAAGTTTTTTAATTTTTTTAGTTATGTAGATGAGTCAATTTTATAGAAAGCATGGGTATAAACAATGCTTCAGATATTATAAGAACATTAATACAGTTGTGGGAGTAAAACCAAATCTACATCTGTGCTTTAATTGGGCCTCATTCTCAGAAAAGATCCTGATACCATCACTAGAACTGCTTTGCTATGGACCCCAAAAGGATGATGAAAGAGGCTAACCTAAGGCAGCTAGGTTCAGAACTGAGGAAGCGTAGATGCAAAGAATGAACCAGAGTTGGGGGCACCACACAAAGGATGGCTATCCACCGAGCACAGTGGAGACAGTTTGTTGCTGCCCTACAAGATGCCACCAGGTGTGACTGTCACTAATTGCTTCATCAGTCAGTGGCCAAGGACCAAAAAAGAATACCTGTGCTTTATAGACAGCAGCAAGAAACTCCAAAAGATGAAACATGAGGAAATTACCACAAAAGTAGAAAGCACCAGAATGGTAAAAAATAACCAACAGTAGCTGCCGAGAACTGGCAAGCAAACAGAAGAGTTTCAGTAAGTAAAAACAGTGTGTTAGGAAAGGATTGTTTCTTATCATTCTCTCATATATTTGTTCTCTCTATAAAATGAAAATATAACGAGATCAATGGAGGACATGTCATTAATATCAGTTGGTGGACGTAATACAACCAGAGATACACTAATGGTAAAGTCTTAACAGCAAAAGGAGTAACTGGAAATAATTTATACCACATTGAAAGAAAGTGAAAATAAGGCTTTACCCTAAACAGAAAAGAAGGACAGATGTAATTGAAACATGTCAATAGATTCAAATACCTAGATCCATTAATAATATCAAATGAAAGATGCATCTCAAAGGTGAAGAGTAGAATACCTCTGGCAAAAGCAGAATTCCGTATAATGAAAAATATTTTATGCAACAGCTCTTTGTCAGTAATTCAACTACTTATAGTGTCACAAAGAAGATGCATCTCAGCTATGAACAGTAGAAAAGGTCAAGCAAAAGTAGATTTCTCTAAAATGAAAAGTATTCTATGCAATTAATCTTTCTTTATGAAAAAAAGAAAGAGAGTTCATCAGTGTTACATGGAGCTGATCGTGTCAAATGCAAGTAAGTCATGGACAATCGGTTAAAAAGTGGGATGGTCACTGGAGGCCACAGAGATATGGAATTGTGGAAAAAGAAATTATAACTAAATTACAAAGTTATGTTAGACAAGTCTGACCCAGCTTATACAGCTTTTACCAAACATCAACTAGCAACTTAGGCCAACCCAATGAATACCAATAGATACCAAACAGGATGGAAGTGTATGGAGGCAATAGTCCACCTGGATGCTTTAATTACATCAATTAATAACAGTTGTGAATACAAGCCAGTAGTACCACTATGGGTGCTCAAGAAACCAGACATGGACTACCACTTTGCGGAAATACTTAAAAAATAAATAATACTGAAAATGTAAAAACACAGCCAAAAAATATATACAACAAATAGCAAAGGACAGAATTCCAGAATACTTGGATGGATCCAAGGGAGAAGATGGCAAAATAGGAATATATATTCAAATATGAAAAATAGCAAAAGGATATAGTATCACAGAAAACACATCCATTTTCACAGCAGAGATGATGGCAATACTAAAAGCACTATAAATCTTCTCTGATAATCCTCCCCAGAAACTAACAATTTTAACAGACTCACTATCAATAATTCAAGCTCTAAGAAACTTACGAGAATGAAGTAGATATGATATAGCGGAGAGATGTTTCTGGCTACAACATACCAATATGCCAGAGGATGTTCAGTTTGAATAGCTTGGGTACCTTCACATGTTGGTATAGAGGGAAATGAAAAGGCAGATAAGGAAGCAAAGAAAGGTAGATCTGATAAAAATATAATAAATATAGGGATGGGTAAATCAGAGATTTAAACAAACCATGGGTTACAGATTAAAGAATTTATTATACAGATGAAGGTTAAGAAAGAAAGCATGGCAATACAGTGGGTTAGAAAGAAAATGAAAAGGCCAAAGAAAAATGGGTTGAAATGGAAGACGGTGCATAAAAGGTAAACAGTTTTTCAAGGCTCAAAACCCCCAATAACTGAGAAATAGCAATGGGGCTCTGCTCAATAAAAAACAGCTGAGAAGGGAAATTGTAAAGAATTATATAAAAATGACCCAGGTAATAAGTGCGAAACAGGGAAATGCAGCAATCTACGGAAGAAGTGGAAGATATACAGCTTGAAATATGGAGGGGAAAAGGCTATTTCAGAATAGAAGAAACTACAGAACCAACCTTACTCAGAAGCAGAGGAACAGGCTGGCTTTAGCAGGACGTCTTTCAAGACAATAATATCAGAACATTTCTTGTTACTGGAAAAAATGTCAACATGAAAATAACTCATGAACAACTGGAGAATCCCAATATTAAATTTATTTGCATTGGCAATCAAATTTGCAAGCAATGACTGGAGAATCAAAAAACTGTAGAAGAGGATGTTGAGTGAATAGACATGCACTCTACGATTATAAATCAACCACGATTGGAGCCATAATATTTTGCTATGATATTGATCTAAGCAGTATTTCAAGAACAAGAAGTAAAAGTGGGATGGAAAAATATAATGATTGGTGAATAGATAAAGAAAATGTTCCGCAGTTAAATAGAGTGAAGAAGTCTCCCTTATAAAGAAAAAACAAGTTGATGGCCTCAGCTGCCATGACAAGGTTGAATGTAAGTAATATCAGTATTATCTATTCTCTTGTATGGGTGTGAGGGCTGGACACTCACTGCAGATACGGAGCGAAGGATTCAGGCTTTCGAGCTGAAATGTTATAGAAGAATTTTGCGCATTTGCTATAAAGAGCACAAAACAAATGTCTATGTTAGAGAGAAGATAAACACCTATGCAGGCCACCAAGAACCACTTTTGTCAATAGTGAAACTCGAAAGCTTGCCTGGTTTGGGCATGTAACTCGTCATGACTCCCTTTCGAAAACGATCCTCCAGGGAACAGTCGAAGGTAAACGGAGAACAGGAAGGCAAAGAAAATCCTGGGCTGATAACATCAAAGAATGGGGCAGGACACTTCTCCACACTTGTACGCATTGCTGAGAATAGAGAGCAGTGGAGGACCCTGTCCTGAATGCTTCCCCCCCCTACGACCCATGACGGGTTATGGGTTTTTCCTAAAAGCTTAATTAAAGATTTTATTAACAGATTTGGTGTTAAAAACTTTTTTGTCTTTTCAAGGCTCCAATAAGAAAATGTCTGTCTAGGGAATGAAAATGTAATAAGAAACTAGGGAATATTTTAAATTTTATTTTAGAAGAACCTTAACTGCGCAGGACGTCTTTATAGAACATTTTTTGTTTAAAATCTTGAACAACATCCCACACACATTTACAATAGACAGACCTCACATAATATTTAAGCATTTAACAAGAACAAAAGTTAAAATATAATGATTGGTGGATAAATGGCAGTTAGAGTGAAGGTCTCCTTATAAAACAAGTTGATTAAATATCAGACTAAGGGTTGACACACACACACATACAATTCACTAATTTTGATTTGCCATGTTTACAATGATTTTACAGTGGATATGATGCCACTTTCACATATCGGCAATTGTACATATTAATTGTACTTTAAAACACTATATATGCTAATTATAACCCTTCTGGGGTTGAATTGTATATTTGTCATCATCAAATTTTTAAAAAAAAAAGGTAAATAGAATAATGAAAGCCATTGCACAAAGGAAGGTAGCTACACATTTCAGATGGAAGCAGACCACTTTATTTGAGCATATATTAAGAAGAGAACAGCTGGAATATGATGTGTCAAAAGGAAAGATTGGTGACAGAGAATGACAGAGAGAGAAGATACAGAATAGTTTTAACATCATGGCATTGAAAGAAGTTAACAACAGAATTGAAGCAGGAGTATGGACAGAAAGTTGTGGAGAGACATGATTGCTAACATCAGCTGGCATGTCATTTGAAGAAGTTAATGGTGCATATTTAATTTGCAGTAAGAATGTGGTTATTTTTTAAAACAAGTTTGTTCTGTTGCTTTATGTTTTATATTTATAGTAACAAATATGATTATATGTGTGCTGTATGGAATGCAATAATAAAGATGGTTTATTTTACATGCATGGTCTGTGAGTGGCTAGAGCACTAGCTTCTAGAGGCCCAGTACTGGGTTTTAAACCAGGTGCTTTGTGCTTCAATCTACCTAGCTTTAAAAACAGGTACGTGACTGCTCTTGAATTAGGGAAGGCAAAGGTGGCAAAGTAGGGAACTGGTCGACTCATAAAGCTGAGATCTACATTGGTGCCTCACTAATTGAAAACGTTAATGAGCATAAAACTCTAGGTATAATCGTTGACCAGCATCTAAACTGGAACTCACATGTACATGCACTGACCAAGCGAACGGCACAGAAAGTTTACCAGTTAGCTAAAATCAAACATTTCCTAGATGAAGATGCACGAAAATTGTTCTATATATCTCACATACAAGCAAACCTTGACTATTGCTCCACAATCTGGGATGGTTGCTCAATGTCCAACACAAAGAGACTCCGTTCACTACAAAAGCGTGCAGTGTGTTTGGTCTCTGACAACTGCCTAACTCAGTGTGTAGATTTCTATAAAAACCTCCGAATACTGCCCTTAAGAAAGCGCCTTCTGTTTAACAAAGCTAAATTTGTTCACAAAATCCTGTCACACAATGCTCCAGCATATCTGTGGCCAATGTTCAATTACAATGAAAGACGCAGTCTACGCTTTAACAGATTGCTAGTGCCCAAGCCTAGGCTTGACTTATTCAAGAAAAGCTTAGCGTACTCTGCTGCTCATCTTTGGAATTATCTTCCACATAACCTAAGAAACAACCTCAGTCCCTATTCATATAATCATAGACTTTTTGAATACTTTCTGAATTCTGATTACATGCCCCCCTAATCAGATTATCTTTTCTTATAACATCAACTGTACATTCTAATGACAATGTTTGTACTTTTCAACATATTTTATGTCATGCTTATAAGTAATTAATGTTAATATGAGTGTGCTATATTATTATTTTACTTTACGTTGAATTTCTTGAAATTGATATGTAACATGCATATGAGAATAAATGAATTCAGTATGAAAGGTGAGCGAAAGGAAGGGCAGAATGTTAGACGGGCCTGTGTGCTCAATTCTCAACCCTTTGAAAATAAAGTTCGTTCGTTCGAGACCTAAAAATTAGCTCCTGTACAGGAGACATCAGATATAGATACAGGAGAGATGATACAGACATGTAATGATCACCTGTTATGAATGAGACTGCCATAAATGAATCAAACATGACTCAGGCTGCTGGAATTTGGCATCAAACATAAAACTAGCAGGGTTGGACATATGAGAGGATGGGTCAGGTGTGTACAACCACTGCTCTACAGGAACATTTGGCATTCATATCTTTTGACATTCACTAAGGAAAACTGAGCACCTAAGGGTTTGCCCGGAGTTCAATGATGTTGATTCTGAACCAGTATAAGAGATAAAAATAGATTGAAGATTTGAACACTTCACTCCCATATGAGGGAGCCGCGGTAGCATAGGGGTTAGTGCACTGGCTTAATAGCTCAGTGGTCTATGGTTCGATCCCCAGATGAGGTGGGAGTTTTTTAGGCCACAAACGGCTCCTGGGTCGACCCAGCCCCAAATGGGTACCAGAGCAACTCTGGGAAGGTTAAGGCGGCCAGCATGATGTTGACCACGTCACCCCTAGTGTGCCGATGGTCAAGAAAATATGGGCCTAACACCATATTCCCAATATGCCTCAATGGGCGTGTAACAGGATCCTTTACCTACCTATATGACACTATCTGAAATGGGACTGCCTTTTCATTATGTTTGTGTAGTCTGCAGTTGGTCACTGTCTCTTCCCTTAGCGTTAGTGACAGAAAAAGCTGGGGTTTTATATATATATTGATAATCAAAATGTTGGTTAATATAATGCATATAGTATAGTTTGTGTTGGGGTAAGCTGCAAGAATCATGGGACTGGTGACTTTGTCATGGAAACCTAATTGTCACAGAAACCTCTGCTACAAGAGAAGGTTTCCTGCAGGAACCAGCTGCAAGGGGGGAGAGGGGGGGGGTGCATGCTGTGTTAAGGTGCACAAATGAGATGGTGAGGAAGCTGCAAGAATGTATTCACATAAAAAGGTAGATACAGCATTTAGTGCACCTCATGTAGTTCCCGTGGGGGTCTTTGAAGAGACAAAAAAATAATGGGATTACATCACCCTCAAGCATGTTGTACAAGGCAACTAATATAAGGTTGTGCCTGGGAATGGCAACTTCATCATGTACAACAAATCGCTACATAAACCCCTTCTGCATGAGTATGTGACTGCTTGGTGCAGGTTTCCTGCAAGGGTCCAGCTGTAGTGGGTGGTTCCAAGCTACTTAAGGAGCACTAAGGCAAATGAAGATGTATTTAGTTCGTGTTGTTTTGCTAATAGAAAGAAATCATAACAACGAAAGATTAGCTTTTTAAAATGTAGTTAAAGTTGCACATGTTTTTGTGCATATTTTCATATTCAGTTTAAATCTATGTAGATTTCAGGACATCTTGTGTTTTTGCAAACTTTATGGCACATTAACCCCATAAGCTTCAGATTGGCAGAATGGTTCGGATGCTGGCCTCCTGCGGTAAAGGGTTCAAAACATAGTGGCATCATACTCTAGTCTACCCAGTTGTAAATGGGTACCTGACTCTTCTCTTGATTTAAGAAGGGCAAAGGCAGCGAGGAAAGGAACTGGTCACCCACAACTCTCAAAGCAAAATTTGGTATAATGAAGTCTCTAACACTTCACACCCCTGCAAACAGTATCTGCAATGCAACTACCTTTTTACATTAACCGCAACAGGATGGTTAAATAGTAATGAAAGTGATTTATGATAAATTGTAATGAAAGTGATTTATGATAAATTGTAATGAAAGTGATTTTTGATAAATAGTAATGAAAGTGATTTATGATAAACAGTAATGAAAGTTATTTATGATAAATTGTAATGAAAGTGATTTTTGATAAATAGTAATGAAAGTGATTTATGATAAACAGTAATGAAAGTGATTTATGATAAATTGTAATGAAAGTGATTTTTGATAAATAGTAATGAAAGTGATTTATGATAAACAGTAATGAAAGTTATTTATGATAAATAGTGATGAAAGTGACATGAAAATAATGGTGAACGTGATTTATGATAAATTGTAATGAAAGTGATTTATGATAAATTGTAATGAAAGTGATTTTTGATAAATAGTAATGAAAGTGATTTATGATAAACAGTAATGAAAGTTATTTATGATAAATAGTGATGAAAGTGACATGAAAATAATGGTGAACGTGATTTATGATAAATTGTAATGAAAGTGATTTATGATAAATTGTACTGAAAGTGATTTATGATAAATAGTAATAATGAATATGCTCTGAGTAGTTGCTGGGGGTCTCTGAAGAGACAAAGATTACTGCTCTCTCAGACATGTTGTAAAAGGGGACTGAAATGAGGTTGTGTATGTCAAAAAAATTGCCACAGAAATCACACCTGAACATTGGTGGATCCAAGGGGATGGTGATGGGACGATAGCCTCTCTCTCTTGGGACTTTGAAAACCTTTATTCCATATCTACCGCTCCAGTAATTTTCCCCCCAATTGGGACTTAAATGTGAGTAATCATCAGATTGGATGACGGATGAATTAAAACATGTCTGGTACTAGACAGTGGTAAGTAGCCTAAAGCCAAGGTTACCAACATAATTTGCTAGTAGGAAAAATGAAAGACATTAATGAGACAAACATTAGGATGTCAGGAATGCGTCACAATGGGGACTTCACTTGAGCCACAAAAACACAGGACTTTGTGATAAGAGGCGGATAATTTCTGTATCTGGCGGCCAATTTCAAATAAAAAATGTTATGTTATAATATAAAATCTGTATGAGTTTTTATCAAATTTTGTCTCATTTAACTTTTATGTAATTATGTTCTAAACAGTCATTTTTTGTTTTTATAATAAAAATTAATATTTTTGAGTTACTATATAATACAATATTTTTAAAATTTGTTATTTTATTTTTGTTATTATTTTGTTTTTTAATTATCTAAAAATATAAGTTAATGGGGGGTGCCTTATCATTCTGATGTACCGCCCCTGCCTTGGACAATTCCTAGGTCTGCCAGTGCACCTGTAAGAGTGTGTGACTGCTTGGTGCAGTCTTCCTGCTGGACCAGCTGGAGTGGTGGTTCCATGCTCTGTAATGAGCACAACAGGAAGATGATAATCAATCAATCAATACCCTTTAGCTCCCCAAGGAGCATAGGCCTTCAACAAACACATGCCAAGTCTTCCTGTCCTGTGCCATCTGCTCAAGTTCTTTCCATGTTTTCCTCATCATTTTCACCTCTGTTTCCAGTTCTCTTCTCCGTGTGTTTTTTGGTCTACCTCTGCCTCTCTTTCCCTGTAACTGTACTTTTTCTCTTGTTGAGGTGATCACTGGCCCAAGACAGTATACATGTTGTTAGGTGTGTAGTGCGAGCGGATGATGAACTGAGTGTGGGTGCGAATGAAGGCGCGAATGTGTTTAGGCTCGTATGTATGTAGACCCTGCAACCCATACACTCACATGCAGTAGTCAAGGATGCTTGGACACTGCAGACACGTTTCAAAACATTTATTGACGAGAACACACATGGTATCAACAGGAACAGTCATTGTAAACAAGGTCATGCTGACCGGAAATCGATAGGTATACATTAGGCATTCAGCAAGCTGGTAAACATTTGAATATTCGTGCATGGTCAATACAATGTTCTTCAATAAGGACAGTTCGTGGCGTCGCCCTGGGATTACTGACTAAACGCGTCAGATACCTTAATCACTTTGACACATAGGTGCAACTTGGCATTCCCCGCCAATTGCACATTATCAGGCTGTAGTATAATAGCCGAAAACACAGGCCTCGTTCTGACGTCGGCTGTGTACTTCTGATAAGCAGGTTACCATCAACCCTGCAGTAATGCTTATTGTAGACATAAATATGCCGCCAATCTGCGGCTCCCACAATATATCTTCGTCACTGGATTTCTGGATGGTATGAAGACTAATAGTCTTGGATGGCTACCTTGAGCACAACATATATGTTCTGTAATGGAGGACCGGTGAGCTGCAGTTCACAGACTAGGCAATCTTCTAACATGTTCTGCTACCGAAAGCATAGTAATGGAAAAAGTCGGTATTACCTGTAACCGAGTCCACAGAACTTAACAAGGAACTCTGCTGTCATTCCAACGCACAGAGATTCACTGGGGAAAACTGCCAGTGCAGTCACTTCGAAGATTCTTCCCGAAAAACACAATGGACTCTCGTCCCTTCAGAAACCAGGACACTTCCCGGCTTGCCGGAAGTCTAACTCAACTCCCGCTTAAAAAAACCTGCCCATGGGCATACGCCCGAACTGTCTACCTTTGACCCTAAAGGTCAAACACAATGAATGAATAAACAAGGGAAGACAACCCCTAATCAACCTGACATCGCAGGTAAAGACACAATTATTCTTATGATAAAAACATAAGCAAATAACTTGACAGATGACTCCGTCAAAAATGACAGCAACATATTACTACCACCCCCCTGTAAAAAAAAAATGAATTTTTTTTTTTTTTTAATATGTCCATGAGCAAGATTGCACAAGTATCACTTATGTGCTCATGAAAAAATGAACCTAATATCAGGTACAATAGACGCATAAACAAAGCGTCTGAAGAGGATACAAATCATCTCCCAACATAGGAGAAAATATCTCCTTTAAGCCAAACAAACTAAGGGGGTACCATTAAAGAAACCTAAGTTGCTGGCAATACCAATCATATATCAATCATTACTAAATACTATAATTATAGCAATATACAAATGTCATGAATTACAATGCTATATTAGCAACATATCACTGATGGATGGACAAAATGAAATTTGTTAAATTATCTAAACATCATCCAAATACATTTGTATTACAACATATTAGGATATTAAGGACAGACAAAAGTCTGAAAGTGTATCAGGAAAAACTAGGACACAAGATTTAACTGGAATCATGTGGGCATCTGGACAATATGTCCGCCATCACATTATCCGAACCACGGATAGCTCGCACCGTGAAATGGAAAGGCTGAAGAGCAATAGCATAACGAGTAGATCTCGAGCTCTTCAAATCCTTACTTTGCATAGCCGTAAGAGCTTTTTGGTCGGTTTCCATAAAGAAATGCGCGCCCAGAAGGAACCTTTGTAGCTTAAGAATGGACCAAACCATAGCCAACAATTCACGGTCTAAAACCGAGTAATTCCTTTCTGCCGCATTTAGCTTCCTAGAAATATACATTACAGGATGCAGAGTTCCTGAATATTCCTGCATTAGTGCCGCTCCAATCCCAGTGGAAGAGGCATCACTACGAAGAACAAAAGTCTTATCAATCGTTGGTAGTCTTAAGATAGGATGAGATGAGAACAAATTCTTAACCTGATCCAATGAAGATTGGCATTCCTGGGACCAACGCACCATATTAGGAGAACCTTTTTTCAATAACGATGAAAGTGGTGCCATAATGGAGGACAGATTCTCAATGAATCTTCCATAGAATTGTATCAATCCCAAGAGACTACGCACTTGCTTTTTTGTCTTCGGAACCGAGATATTTAATATCTTCGAAATGTTTTGGTCCTCTGTCTTCAACAGACCATGACCAACTCGATGACCTAGGAAGGAAATTTCACTAAACCCAACAAAAGCTTTAGAGGGTTTTGCAGTCAAACTATGCTCACGTAGAGTAGATAGCAATTCCTTTAGACCCAAATAGTGTTCTTCCCAAGTATCGCTGAAAAGACAGATGTCGTCTAAATATGCGATGACATCTGCACGATCTGATAGAATTCGTCGCATCATGCGCACGAAAGTCGCTGGGGCGTTCATAAGCCCGAAAGGCATAAAATTCCATTGAAACAGACCCCTAGGTGTCGAAAAAGCAGTGAGAGGTTTGGCGTGTTCCGTCAGTGGGACTTGCCAATAACCTTTCGACAAGTCTAGTTTAGTAAAGAATTTAGCTTTAGAAAGTCTAATAAGTAGATCATCTAATAATGGCATAGGTTCAGCATCGAACTTCGTAACTTGATTTAATTTGCGATAGTCAACGCAAAGACGTATGTTATTGTCTTTCTTTCGAACAATAACTATCGACGAAGAATAAGCTGAAGTGGATGGTTCAATTATTTGCAGTTGAATCATTTCATCCAATTCTTTCTCGACTTGTGCTTGAAAATGAATAGGTATTGGGTATGGTCTTACTCTGATCGGATTACGATCAGTAAGTATGATGTCATGTTCTATGACATCTGTGTGTCCAGGAATGTCGGTAAGGACATCCTGATATGATTGTAGCGTAGAGGATACTTGACGTTGCTCCTCAAAAGACAAGTTCGAAGAGATTGTAACGTCCCTCCACGATTCCGTTGAATTCAGTGGAATCGCAGGAAGAGGTAAGTTAACGTCAGAAAAAATAGTTTCCTCATCCTGTATAACGGACAGGGATGAGATGTGACCATGTTGGACTGGAGAGTCGTCCATCGCCTGGAAAATAGGCTGCAAATAGTCTGGACGTTCAATAAACTCTGTTAGCATATTTATATGGAAGGTTTTATGCCTTCCATCCACATCGACGATGTAGTCGACATCGGAAATTTTGGAGACTATAGTGTATGGACCTTTCCATGAAATGAGAAGTCTATTCTCTCTTGAGGGAAGTAAGACATATGCTTTGTCTCCAGGACAAAGTTGACGTAGGCGTCTTTTCTTGTTAGCAAATCGCCTAGCTTTTTCTTTCGCAAATTCGGAAGATGAAGTTGCTAACCTGCACGATTCGATAATCTTTTCTCTAAGAGAAATTACATATTCATATGACGATTGTGTATCATCGTCAATATTATCAGAAGTTATCAAATCGTGTAACAAGGACATCGGACCGCGCGGTTGCGCACCAAAGACAAGTTCGAAAGGAGAAAACCCTGTATGCTCGTTGGGAACTTCTCTATAGGCAAAGAGGACTGCAGGTAAAACCCTGTCCCAATCTTCAGGATGATCCTCCGTTATCTTGCCAAGTAAGTTTTTTAGTGTCCTGTTAAGACGTTCTACCAATCCATTGGACATTGGATGATAAATACTACTGAGAGACCTTTTAATGTCTAGCGTAGCCATTACCTGAGACATAACGTCCGAAATTAACTGAGTGCCGTGGTCCGACAGTATTTCTCCGGGGAATCCCAGACGAGAAAATATGAGCCAAAGAGCATCAGCGATATCGACAGTTGATATGCTCTTCAGAGGAATAGCCTCTGGCCAACGCGTGCACATGTCCACGCAAGTGAGGATAAATTGGTGTCCTCTGGCTGACTTAATCTTGAACGGACCAATGATGTCTATAGCCATTTTCTGAAACGGCCGAATCGGAATATCTGCAGCCTGAATAGGAGCAGCATGTCTCGGACCTCTAGACTTGACCTCTTGACAAATTTTGCAAGATCGGCAATAAATTCGGATGTCTTTATTCACGAATGGCCAAAAGAAGGACGCAAGGACTCTAGTTTTAGTTCTGGAAAACCCCATGTGTCCAGCACACTGAGAATCGTGTGCATGCTGAAGAATTAAGGCTCTCATACACTTAGGCACAAGAATTTGCGAGTGCATAGACTTGTCCGAGTGTTGTACCATCCGTACCAATATACCATTCTTCATAGTAATATACGATTTGTGATTAGTATTTTGATTGGGATCCCCTTTCTTTGCAAGAAGGAAGAATTTCTTCAAAGAAGGATCCTCTTCTTGACGTTTAACAAACGAGTCATGGGAAATCACCAAGTGCTCGTCTTGGCTATCAACTTCATTACTATTATCCGATGAAGTTGGGGGATTAAGAGCTTGAGCTCTTGTCACCACTGCATTGACCGTTTGAATGTTTTTTTTCTCCCAACTAGAAATTTGTTGCGGGGTGCATTCCTTAACCCCATGAATACGACCGATTATAAGATCCGCAATAGGATTAGGAAGAAGACATGCATGGACATCTCCTGTGAAGAAGGGAGTGTCAATCCTAATAATAGCAGTAGGATAACTTTCCATAGTACCACCAAATGTAACACATTTGATTGATTGTTTTTCCAGTGGCACAGCAAGGATCTATCAGAGACTCCCTAACCCCGACGGTAGTACATCCCGAATCGAAAAGTACTGAGACTAGCCTATCATTTATTAGACCTTTATGTAAGATGAGAGATCCTCTCCCATCATGCGCAACTGTAGCAGGTAGAGCAGGAAGAGGGTGACCACAACTTAGAGTAGATACAGTCGATGAGTCGAACAATGTTAAGCATTGGGGGCATTCAGTTGCTCTCCCAAAATCGAAAGCACAACCAGTGATAGCCCTAGAGTTACCACTATCATTTACTGTATTACAGGCTCCATCAAACTCTTGTTGTGCAGAGTTTGCCTGTTGGAAAGGTCTTTTTTTGTTAAACCTAGGTCTGCCTCGATTATCATTTCCCCTGTAATTATTTCGACTATCATTTCCCCTGTAATTGTTATCATATTGCCTATTGTAATCATCATTCCGGTTTGAATCCCGGTTTCTAAATTCACCATCGTCATAATCTTGACGTCGAGAATGGTTATCTCGAAAGCTCGAATGGTTATTATTACGATAACCCTTGCGAAAGTGTCTAAGATTATTACCATTAAAATTACGAGAACTACCATCTTGTCTCCAATTCATAGACGAAGAACCATCGTGTGTTGGATTACTCCGCTTCTGAGTGTAATTCTGATTACTTCCCCTATTCCAGTTTTGTTGAGCACCCTGAATTTTTTTTTTGAAATTAGGGCCATATGGTGTTGCCGAAGCAGCTGGCAACCCTTCTTTCACTTTAGAATTGCTAACTGTAGCATGGGGATGCGCGGTGGCATACTGACAACAGTATTCCTCCATATCTTTTAAGTTTTTAGGCTTACGCTCATGAAGGAATGCAAGAAAAGAATCATTAACAGATGACAAAACCTTATCTCGCAATAATAAGTCCATTAGACCTTCATATGTTTTCTCAGTCTGAGACAACTCAACCCATCGTGTAAATGTACGACGTATTTTTGTAACAAAATCAGAGAAATCTACTACTCCATTTTCTGGCAACATTGTCCTAAAACGAAGACGATAGTCTTCTTCTTTTAGTTGGTATTTTTTTAGCAATGCTGCTCTGACAACATCATAATTAGTCCTGTCATGTTCGTCTATTGTCATAAGAGTAGTCACTGTGTCACCTGTAAAAAATTCCATCAGTTGTTCAACATATTTTTCCTTTTTTTATGTTATGCGTATCGCATAAAAATTGGAATCTATCTAGATAATCTGCTACGTCATCCTTTAAAGGATTGAAATGAGGTAGTTTGATCCTACTTACAAACTCCTTTGTCGTACTCGAAGTTATTTGATGAGCACCTGGACTCGCCAATTTCAATTTCTCTAACTCCAAAGTTGCGAGTCTTTCATCAAGTTCCATTTTCTGTTTTCTTTCCTCATGTTCCATTTTTCTAATTTCAGCCTCAGCAGCAGCTTGAAGTTGGAGTTTTTTCTCCTCAGCAGCAGCTTGAGCTTTCCTCTCCTCAGCAGCAGCTTGAGCTTTCCTCTCCTCTGCAGCAGCTTGAGCTTGAAGTTTTTTGTCTTCCATTTCCATCTGGAATTTTCTTTCATCAGCAGCAGCTTGAGCTTTCCTCTCCTCAGCAGCAGCTTGAGCTTTTCTCTCCTCAGCAGCAGCTTGAGCTTTTCTCTCCTCAGCAGCAGCTTGAGCTTTTCTCTCCTCAGCAGCAGCTTGAAGTTTTCTCTCCTCTGCAGCAGCTTCTCTTTGATACCTTTTCTCTTCAAGTTCTAATCTTCTATTCTCAGCATCTAGCTTCTTTAGTTCAGCTTCTGCTCTCCTTTGTTCAGCTTCTGCTTTCAATTTAATTTCCTCTTTTTGTTTCTTTTCATCTGACTTTAATGCAATGGCGAATTGAGCAGATGAATATTCTTCCAATTCTTTACCAGACTTACCAAGGGTCAACCCTTGCTGGATGAAGAAATCCAATGTAGACATTCTGTCTAATGAGATCAGAAACCTGAAAAAATTAACTAATTACCTTATCCCACTTCAATGGGAGACAAGTCTGAAATGCTAGACTTGTATACTCACTTCACTTTATTTCACTCTCTTAGTCTTAGACAAAGACCTTGTATGGTCCTCTTGTTTATAATGTAACAAAAAATCACTTGAGTACCTGTGGAAAATAATTCCTTTATATCCCACTCACTATGGGCACAAGTCTTTTTTTTTTTTTTTTTTTTTTAAAGAACTTGAATATGTATTTCACCTTGTCTCAATCTTTGAAGATAACAAGTCTTTTATCAAAGAACTTGTATAAATATCTTATATAATAATATTTTATTAACAATCTCTATATGAAGAGTGTACCTTATCAATAATAATAATAATAATACATGACCAAGTGTATGTATGTAGACTGTGTATGACAATAATGTAGAACAATCATAAATACAAAGACAAAGATACAGAACAATGACCGAAAACGTTCGCGGAAGTCAAATAAACAATACAGCAAAAAGTAAAGAAAATGTTACACAAATGTGTAATGATGACCGCGAAAAATAAACAAGACAAATGGCAACACTGTTATAAACGAAAAGGTGTAAAGAAATAAACGGAAGGAATGAGAGAAGAACAGATACAAACAAAATTAGTCGAAAATCAAAGAACGGAAAAATAACGAAAACAACACTAACTGATGTCGTCACAGCTAAAAAAAAAAAAATAGCAACAAAAGTCGCTAGCAAATTTCAATTAAGAAAATTGCAATCCCTACAGAACGCTTACAGTAACCCTCGATTAAGTGGCATATTTACTGTAAGACCCACCAACCGAAAACCCGCAGAAAAAACACAAGAAAAATACACAAAAAACAGTAGAAGTAACATAAACATATATATAGCAATTAGTATTTCAATGTGTTGCAGAACAAGTTCAGTCACAGCTGAAACTAAAGTAAATTTCTTGCTCCTTGCGAACACAGAAACAAAATGTCAAGCGCGCACTGAATGTCAAATCCACTGTAGCATAAAGTGGTATTCACGAACAAAAGTTACTATGACCTTCTCGACTTAGGACTTGCACATTGAATGTTTACAATTTCCACGTACTGTTTACAAACACTTGACCTCGAACAATATAGCTTGAATGCTCGGGCGTAGAAAAGTCTGTTGTTGACTGAAACGTGTAAACGACCAGCGGTACCGTTTACAAAAAAGGGACTCGACTTGCAGTTGTGGTCCACGTAGCAAATGCCTAGATGTTAACTTCAGTACTTGTCCTGTTGTGGTTTATGTAGCATTATAACATAAATGCTAGCACTGTTTATCTGGGTCAACAGTTGATGACCTATTTCTGTCCTGTGTAGAAAAAACTTGAAAGCATAGAGTATGTGTGTTATTCTCAGTTGTCCACTTTGTTCCTCATGACATGTAGCACATGTAGAAATGTAAATTTCTGGACAACACTGGAGGCATAATAAATGTAGCATAAGTCCACGGAAATGTTAATTTCTCGCTCTGTCCAGCTTAAACCCACAAATGTAAGATGTACTTGTCCTTCTCACGAAAATAGCCCCATGAAATGTAAATTTCTGGACCACATTAATGTCATCAATAATGTTAATTGCTCGCTCTGTCCACCAGAAATGTATCAGAAGAGCCCACGTAACTGGTCCACCAAAAATGTAACTGTACTTTTTCTCTTGTTGAGGTGATCACTGGCCCAAGACAGTATACATGTTGTTAGGTGTGTAGTGCGAGCGGATGATGAACTGAGTGTGGGTGCGAATGAAGGCGCGAATGTGTTTAGGCTCGTATGTATGTAGACCCTGCAACCCATACACTCACATGCAGTAGTCAAGGATGCTTGGACACTGCAGACACGTTTCAAAACATTTATTGACGAGAACACACATGGTATCAACAGGAACAGTCATTGTAAACAAGGTCATGCTGACCGGAAATCGATAGGTATACATTAGGCATTCAGCAAGCTGGTAAACATTTGAATATTCGTGCATGGTCAATACAATGTTCTTCAATAAGGACAGTTCGTGGCGTCGCCCTGGGATTACTGACTAAACGCGTCAGATACCTTAATCACTTTGACACATAGGTGCAACTTGGCATTCCCCGCCAATTGCACATTATCAGGCTGTAGTATAATAGCCGAAAACACAGGCCTCGTTCTGACGTCGGCTGTGTACTTCTGATAAGCAGGTTACCATCAACCCTGCAGTAATGCTTATTATAGACATAAATATGCCGCCAATCTGCGGCTCCCACAATATATCTTCGTCACTGGATTTCTGGATGGTATGAAGACTAATAGTCTTGGATGGCTACCTTGAGCACAACATATATGTTCTGTAATGGAGGACCGGTGAGCTGCAGTTCACAGACTAGGCAATCTTCTAACATGTTCTGCTACCGAAAGCATAGTAATGGAAAAAGTCGGTATTACCTGTAACCGAGTCCACAGAACTTAACAAGGAACTCTGCTGTCATTCCAACGCACAGAGATTCACTGGGGAAAACTGCCAGTGCAGTCACTTCGAAGATTCTTCCCGAAAAACACAATGGACTCTCGTCCCTTCAGAAACCAGGACACCTCCCGGCTTGCCGGAAGTCTAACGCAACTCCCGCTTAAAAAAAACCCGCCCATAGGCATACGCCCGAACTGTCTACCTTTGACCCTAAAGGTCAAACACAATGAATGAATAAACAAGGGAAGACAACCCCTAATCAACCTGACATCGCAGGTAAAGACACAATTATTCTTATGATAAAAACATAAGCAAATAACTTGACAGATGACTCCGTCAAAAATGACAGCAACAATGTCTACGATTCTACATCTTTTAGTGGTGTTTCTTCAAGTTCAACCTTGTTATCATTTCTTGCATTTATTCTCATAATCTTTGTCTTTTCCCTGTGTATTTTCAGGCTCACTTGTTACCGGGGCCCAAAAGGGGAGCAAAGAATAGTAACACTGTACCCTACCAGGCATGTCGTAAAAAGCGACTAAGGAGGGTTGGGCATGGGGCTGGTTACCCCATCCCATAAAAAACTTTTTACCACAAAAAACTTCAACAAACATGGACAAGTCAAATAAAGAATATAAATCAACTCAGCCGCCCAAGACAGAAGAAGGTCCTCTGGAAAGGAGGCGCATGAAGCAACCTAGAGAAAGCCGAAAGGAGTCTGGGTTGCCGACTAACCTTTTTTCGTCTAGGAAAATCTCCAGGATTGGCACCTGGAATGTTCGCACTCTGTGTGAACAAGGGAAAACTGCACAGGTAGCAGCAGAAATGACAAATTACAGGATTGATATCCTGGGTCTCTGCGAGACATGGTGGAAAGGCATAGAGAAGAGGAGATTGATCACAGGAGAAATGGTGTTGTCCTCAGGACAGGAGGAGAAAAGAATACATAAAGCAACATGGATATCATGGATATCACAGAACTGAGAATCAGATTGATCACATATGCATAAGCAAGAAGTTTAGGTCATCATTGCATGATGTGAAAGTATGTAGATGAGCAGATGTTGTATCAGACCACCATCTTCTGTTGGCAAAAACAAAATTAAAACTCAAGAAATTTACAACAGTAGATAGCTATAGACAACAGCATAATGTTGGATATCTAAGAAATCAGGAAATAAGAGAAAAATTTTCAATCACAGTATCCAACAAATACCAAGTACTCCAACAGCTGGAAGATGAAATAGATACAGAAGACCACTGGCAACAAGTAAAAAATATATGGAACGAGACATGTGAAGAAATACTGAGAAAAAGAGAACATCAGCACAAAGCATGGATAACAACAGAAACCATTAGTAAGATAGAAGACAGGATAAACAAGAAATGGGTTTGAAAAAAAATCGAAAAAAGGTGATTCGTCTTACGAGGACAAAAGACAAAGACTTTGTCTTTTGTCCTCGTAAGACGAATCACCTTTTTTCGATTTTTTTTCAAACCCATCCATTGTATTCCACGTCTTACCGCAGTTCCCCTCCACTTCCTCGATAAACAAGAAAGCAGATTTAAACAGAAGCAAAACCAGAAGCTCCAAAGCCAAGGCTCATGAAGTGTACATAGAAGCAAACAAAGGAGTAAGAAGAAACATCAAAAGAGACAAGATAAAATATATTGATGATTTGGCAAGGGAAGCAGAGGAAGCTGCAGCCAAAGGAAATATGAGGGACCTGTACAACAACACAAAGAAGCTAACAGGGAAATATAAGCAAGCAAATGGCCTCATAAAAGATAAGAATGGAAAATTGCTTAGTAATATACAAGAACAAATGAAGAGATGGACAGAACATTTTGAGGAACTTCTCAATAGACCATCTCCAACTAATCCCCCAGACATCCAGCCAGCAGAAGAGGAGCTACAAATCAGCTGTGAACGACCAAGTAGAGAAGAAATAAAGAAAGCCATAAAGCTTCTGAAAGATGGAAAAGCAGCTGGTCCAGATTGCATTCCAGCAGAGGCCATCAAAACAGATATTGATACCTCTACAGAGATATTATACAAACTACTTGGCAAAGTCTGGGAGAGAGAGGAAATACCAGCAGAATGGAAGGAAGGTTATCTGGTCAAGTTGCCTAAGAAGGGAAACTTACAAGAGTGCACAAATTATAGAGGAATAATTTTACTATCAGTGCCAGCAAAAGCATTAAACAGACTCATCCTGGAGAGATTAAAAGAGTCCATAGACAAGCAACTGAGAGATGAACAAGCAGGTTTTCGACAAAATAGATCCTGTACAGACCAGATAGCCACATTGAGATTAATAGTTGAACAAAGTCTGGAATGGAATTCACCACTATACATCGGATTTGTGGAGTATGAAAAGGCATTTGACAATGTAGACAGGGAATCGCTTTGGCAATTGATAAGGCATTATGGAGTTCCCATAAAGATCATTAACTTAATATTGAAGACCTATGAAGACATGACATGCAGAGTTCTTCATGAAGGACAACTTACAGAACCGTTTAGGATTAGAATGGGAGTGAGACAGGGATGCCTCTTGTATCCATTTCTTTTCTTACTAGCAATAGATTGGGTTATGAAAACATCGACATCACACAACAGAAATGGAATCCAGTGGAATCTGACTAAACAGCTTGATGATCTGGATTTTGCAGATGACTTGGCTCTTCTGTCCCATAACTATAATCAGATGCAAGAGAAAATGAAAATTCTCGATGAGAGGTTACAACAAGAAGATGATAATGATGATGAATAATGAATATTACTTTGTAAAAAGTTTCTTTCTTCTTTATTTGTTTATTTCCCACTCTGTAAAGTGTCAGTCTGTATGCTCTGTAAGGAAGAGTGGTGTGTTGTTGAGATCAGGCATGCTCCAGTCTACCCAGCTGTAAATGGGTAACTCACCCTAGTCCTGAGTTAGGGAAGGCAAAGGCTCCAGGGGAAGCAGGCCCTAAACTTGGTCACTTCAACCGACGCAGGATGGTGTATGTATGGAGTAGAAGTGTGGAGTGTGATACCGCGAATGGTGTACTGTTCGTGTGCTGACCAATATAACCACTCATACACTTGTGTCTACAAGGCACCAATGCAGACTGCTGGAATCTTTGTTTACTCAATTTATTCAGACGTACACACTGGGACATACGAGTACATCATGGTATGTTGACATATCAATTTGTAGGTATACATAGCAGATCTGAAGTCATGACACATTCAGATATAATGGGCAGTACATCAAAAGTTCAATGTCATGATACATTATGGCCGCATCCCCTATCTGACTAAACGCGTCAGTGAAGGCAGATCGGTAAATAACTAAAGTTACTTGACGTCCATAGTTTGTAGTATATATTATGAAACCACGAAAGGGGGGTTTCTAGCAAGATTGAGATCTCCCTGTCACTGTCCGATAATAGGATAAATAATCTGTTCTCTTGGCAGTGATCAAAACATATGATGACCGAAATCTAACATGGCTGCCTCCCTGAGTTGTCGTTCACTCGTTCATAGGAAGGTGAATATAAGCCAGAGTTAATTTATAATGGGTATATAAATGATTTCATAAATGTTCCCATACAGCTCTACGGTGATCAGGTTAATTCACGTAGCCATAACCGCTGTAGGAAAGTCTGTCATCTTCGTCGATACAAAACACGACCCTAGCGATATGAAGCACAATGTTCCATCTAGGTCCAATCGACATGAGATCATCAATATAGGGTCTGGCAATACATGGAGTCCGAATTATACATTGTACCGTACCTTAGGAGAGTCTCTAACATAAACTATAGTAGAGATACCATCTCCTTTAGAAGAAAACCACTTCATGAATCATATTTCCTTAAGAATCTACCAGCCCTTTGAAAAGTGCGTACCCGCCATTATCACGGTACATCGGAACTCATCACGACTTGTCAAGACAACTCATACTTCCGCTAGACCGGAATAATAAGAATCTAGTCCCGCCTACCCATCCAAAATATACAATATAGGACTGATTCTACTTGTACTAATAATATGTAATACATATGAATTCAGGCCATAAACATAATAAGCAAATTAATCTATTTTCTGGCCCTAAAAATAAGTACAAATATAAGAGCAATATCCGTGCGCCGGATCAATATCAAGAACGATTACTCCTATAATCAAAAGTGTGAATCAAACATGGATTATCTCGCTTTCCCCATAGACAGCATTTTCATACACAAATGAATGAATGTCTATATCTTTTCCATATTAAATAGCCATATCGATTTTTGTAATATGTGCATCAAAATATGCACGCAACAGATTACCACACCCCTCGGGAAAAAAAAATGGTACATTTTTTTTTTTTGAAACACATCTAGGAGCAACATACAATAGGCTCACAACGCACCAATAACAATGCGCAGATGATAAGCATAAGTTTTATGACCTTAGAGAAGGTACTTCTCTAAGTATTAATATTTCCAGAGAGGTGTCACCAACGCATACTACAATATTAGCAATGACACAATTTCCACATTAGTTTATACATAAATTTCATCTAAGATATCTTAACATCATGATCATTAAAGACGAAAAACATTGAAAGATCAGCGGTGAATAAATATCAATGAACCGCTAAGTAGTGTTACAATCAATATATGATATATTACATATGTGTACACATTTCAACATAGAAACAACTGTATCAAAGTTGTATAACAGTTATGAATCATGTGGGCATCTAGACAAAATATCTGCCATCACATTTTCTGACCCACGGATAGCTCGCACCGAAAAATGAAATGGCTGTAGAGCAATCGCGTATCGCTTTGATCTCGCGCTCTTCAGATTTTTACTCTGAATAGCCGTAAGAGCTTTCTGGTCAGTTTCCACAATGAAATGCGCGCCCAGAAGAAATCTTTGCAGTTTAAGGATTGACCAAACCATAGCCAATAATTCACGGTCTAGGACCGAGTAATTCTTCTCTGCGGCATTTAATTTCCGAGAAATATACATCACAGGATGCAGAGTTCCAGAGTACTCTTGCATTAGTGCAGCTCCAATCCCGGTGGATGAAGCGTCACTACGAAGAATAAATGTCTTATCCTTAGAAGGCAATACTAGGATAGGTGAAGTAGAAAACATAGTTTTAACCTTATCCAAAGAGGATTGACATTCTTGAGTCCAATGGACTACATTAGGAGACCCTTTCTTTAGCAAGGAAGAAAGAGGTGACATAATGGAGGACAGATTCGGGATGAATCGTCCATAAAATTGTATTAGACCTAAGAGACTTCGTACCTGCTTTTTAGTCTTAGGAATAGAAATGTTAAGTATCTTACTTGTATTATGGTCTTCTGTTTTTAGGAACCCATGACCAACACGGTGTCCTAAGAAAGATATTTCGCTAAAACCAATACATGCTTTCGATGGTTTCGCTGTCAGGTTATGCTCGCGTAAGATAGACAATAGTTCATTTATACCATTATAGTGATCGTTCCAAGTATCACTGAAAAGACAGATGTCATCAAGATACGCAATGACATCTGAGCGATGAGATAGGATTCGACGCATCATGCGTACAAATGTTGCAGGGGCGTTCATAAGACCGAAAGGCATGAAATTCCATTGGAATAGACCCCTAGGCGTCGAAAAGGCAGTAAACGGTTTGGCGTGTTCGGATAGTGGAACTTGCCAATATCCCTTAGACAAATCGAGTTTAGTAAAGAAGTGAGAATTCGATAGTCTCGTAAGTAGCTCTTCTAGTAAAGGCATAGGTTCCGCATCAAATTTAGTCACTTGATTCAATTTGCGATAATCCACGCAAAGACGTATGTTATTGTCTTTTTTCCGTACTATAACCATCGGCGAAGAATATGCTGATGTGGATGGTTCAATAATTTTTAACTCTATCATCTCATCTAACTCTTTCTCTACCTGTGCTTGAAAATGTATCGGGATAGGATACGGTCTGACTCTTATAGGACTATGGTCAGTAAGAATAATGTCATGTTGAATGACATCAGTTTGACCAGGAATGTCAGTAAGGACATCCTGAAATTGTTCTAACATAGTAGAAACTTGTTTCTGCTCTCCTGGAGATAATTCTGGAGAAATTGCAACATCTTTCCATGATTCATTAGAGTGAAGAGGAATCATTGGAAAAGGTAAATTTACATCCGAGAAACTCGTTTCCTCATCCTGTATTACTGACAGAGATGAGTACTGTCCATGTTGGACTGGAAAATCGTCCGTTGCCTGGAAAACAGGTTGTAAATAATCAGGACGTTCATGGAATTCCGTGAGCATGTTGATGTGGAAGGTTTTACGCTTCCCGTCAATATCGACGATATAGTCAACATCGGAAACTTTTGATATTATATCGTACGGACCTTTCCAAGAAATGAGAAGTCTATTTTCCCTACAAGGTAGCAAGACAAATGCTTTGTCACCTGGACAAAGTTGTCGCAAACATCTCTTTTTATTGGCAAATTCCCTTGCCTTCTGTTTCGCAAATTCAGAAGAAGCAGTTGCCAATTTGCATGCTTCAATAATCTTGTGTCTAAGTGCGATGACATATTCATAAGAGGATTTTGTGTCATCGACAATATTATCAGCAGTTATAAGATCATGAAGTAAGGACATAGGACCTCGCGGTTTCGCGCCAAAGACAAGTTCAAAGGGAGAAAATCCTGTATGTTCGTTGGCGACCTCTCTATATGCAAAGAGAGCCGCGGGTAAAACCCTATCCCAATCCTGAGGATGATCTTCTGTTATCTTACCTAGTAGGTTTTTCAGAGTTCTATTCAAACGTTCCACCATCCCATTGGACATAGGATGATAAATACTACTCAGCGATCTCTCTATCTTCAGAGTCGACATTACTTGAGACATGGTATCCGATATGAGTTGGGTACCATGGTCGGATAATATTTCTGCTGGAAACCCCAGACGAGAAAATATTAACCAAAGAGCATCTGCGACATCAGCAGTAGTTATGCTCTTTAGAGGAACAGCCTCCGGCCAACGTGTGCACATATCAACACACGTCAAAATAAATTGGTGTCCTCTAGCAGACTTTATCTTAAATGGACCAATGATGTCTATCGCCATTTTTTGAAATGGCCGAATGGGAATGTCTGCAGCCTGAATAGGTGCATCATGGCGTGGACCTCTGGATTTAATCTCTTGACATACTTTACAAGATCGACAATAGATTCGTATGTCCTTATTCACAGCAGGCCAAAAGAAAGATTGAAGAACTCTAGCTTTAGTACGGGAAAAAACCCATATGTCCAGCACACTGCGAATCATGAGCGTGCTGTAAGATTTTAACTCTCATATTTTTAGGCACAAGGATTTGAGAATGAATGGACTTAGCGGAGTCTTGTACCATACGTACAAGTACGCCATTCTTCATCGTAATCCAAGATTTATGATTTGTATCCTTATTCGGATCACCTTTTTTTGCCAGAGTAAAGAATTTCTTTAGAGTAGGATCATCTTCCTGCTGTTTGATAAAGGAATCGTGGGAAATCTTCAAGGGATCATCTTGGATCTGCGCATCATTATCTTCAGAATGTGAAGATTGTGGCATATTAAGAGCTTGAGCCCTAGTGATTACTGCATTAGCAGATTGCATATTAACATTTTCCCAATTAGAAATTTGCTGTGGAGTGCATTCTTTCACTCCATGAATGCGACCGATGATAAGATCAGCGATCGGATTCGGCAAGAGACATGCTTGCACCTCTCCTGTAAAGAAAGGCGTAGCAATATTGATAATGGCAGTGGAGTACTTCTCCAATGTGCCACCAAATGTTACACATTTGACTATATTGCCTGTAGCTCGAGAAGGATTTACGAGTGATTGCCTCACTCCAATGGTAGTGCACCCCGAATCGAAAAGAATTGATACCGGAGTACCATCTATTAGGCCCCTATTAAAGACAAGAGCACCCCTTCCATTATGCGCAATTGACGCATGGAGAGCGGGAAGCGGGTGACCGCAGCTTAAAGTAGAAACTGTGGTTGGATCGAATAATGTTTTGCATTGCGAACACTCAGATGCTCTAGCAAAATCGAAAGCGGAATTTGCTACACTATTGGAGTCTTTTTTATCATTATTCTGATTATCGGTGTCGTGGAACTCCTGTTGTGCAGAGTTAGCCTGGTAATACGATTTACCATGTCTTTTGTGTTGTGATCTACCTCGGTTATAATTGTCTCTATAATTATCATTTCCCTTGTTATAACCCCTATTTGGGTTTGAATCATAATATTCATGATCATAATCATCATGCTCATTATATTGAGTATCCCTGTAATATTGTTTCTTTTGTCTCCATGAAGTACTTGGGTAGTTCCTATAGCTACTCCCCTTTTCGAGAATTTCTAACATTATGGGTACCCCTCGCGTGTCGAGGACTATCAGCCCGATTCCAGTTCTTCAAAGAAGAACCCTGATTTGAGTGGTTATCTTGGTTTTGACATTTATTCCAATTAACCTTTTTATCAAATTTATTTTTAGCTCCTTGGAATTTGTGTGAGTAATTCTGATTATATTCTGTTGCCGAAGCAACTGGCATACTCTCTTTAATGTTAGAGTTACTAAGAATCATGTCAGGGTGTGCCGTGGCATACTGGTCACAATATTCTTCCATTTGCTTTAATGTACTAGGTTTACGCTCATGTAAGAACTCTAGGAATGATTTATTTACCGAAGACATGACCTTGTCTCTTAGCAATAAATCCGTAAGACCATCAAATGTTTTCTCTGTTTTGGATAATTCAATCCATCGTGAAAGTGTAATTCGTGCTTTTGAGATGAATTCTGAGAATTCTACACCTACCTCAGGTCTCATTGTTTTAAACAAAAGACGATAGCCTTCCTCAGACAGCTGATATCTCTTTATCAAAGCTGCCCTAACAGCATCATAATTATCTTTGTCGGCCTCTTCAACAAAATATAACTTACTCAGAGACTCCCCTTTTAGGTTCTCAGACAACTGATTCACATACTGTGATTTGTCAACATTATGAGATCGACAAGCCCGTTCAAATCTAGAAAGCCAAAATGTTATGTCATCACTGGTAGGGTTAAACGCTGGTACCTTGACCTTGTACACAAAGGGTTTACCATTACCACCAGATGCCTGATTAACATTACTCATACATGTCAATTTTAATTTCTCTAATTCAAACTCATGTTCTCTTATTGCTTTTCTCTCTTCAGCTTCTCTATCTAATCTTCTCTGTTCTGCAGCAGCTTCTAATTTTTCCTGTTCTGCAGCAGCAGCAACTTCTAATTTTTTCTGTTCTGCAGCAGCTTCTAATTTTTTCTGTTCTGCAGCAGCTTCTAATTTTTTCTGTTCTGCATCAAATCTCCTTTCCTCCACTTGCATCTGCAATTTCTTAAGTTCAGCAGCAGTATCAGCTTCTTTTTCTAATCTTTTTTCTTCAGCTAGAGCTTTCCTTTCTTCTGCAGCAGCTTTTTTTTCTTCTATTTGAAGTTTTCTCTCCTCAGCCGCAGCTTTTTTTTCCTCAGCAGCAGCTTTTCTCTCTTCAGCAGCAGCAGCAATTTTTTTCTCTTCTGCAGCTAATGCTTTGTCATATTGAGCAACAGCCCATTGTTCTAAGTCTTTTCCAGTCTTATCAAGAGATTTTCCTTGTGCAATAAAATAATCTAATGTAGACATATTGTCTTCTTAAATCAGAAACCTGAAAAAGTAAATAAATTACCCTCTTTCACGTTAATGGGAGACAAGTCTATACCATAGACTTAGTCTTAGTCCAAACTTGTATGGTTTATAATAACCAATGATAACTTGAGTACCTATGGACAACAATAACTGTATCTCAAATACTGTGGGAGACAAGCCTTACAAAGGTCTTGTATATCTCCATGTAATCAAAGATCACTTGGGTACCTGTGGAAAATAATCATAAAGTACTGATCTGTACTATACTATCAGTGTATACCACTATAACTCCTATGTCATATGTCAACTAAAGACATTACAAAGGACAAACAAGAAAAGACAATATGAACACATTTGCAGAGATCAAATTAAATTAAATAGGAGAAATGAAAAAAATGATCACAGAAACCGTGATGATAACTGCAATAATATAACAAGACAAATAACGCCACATAAGGGTGTAAAAAATCAAAAATAGAAAAGATTAGACCAACAAATGCAAACAAATCAAACAAAACTAAGGAACACAAAATTGTTAACAAAAACAACGAAGAAAAGAACACCTCATCACAACTAACAGAAATAGCAGCAAATTGTTGCTAACAAATTTCCAATTAAGAAAATGTGTACCTATAGAATACTAGTACCAGACCAATGTCACTCGGCATACCTTGTACTAGTCACACAGAACATAAACTAATTTAATACATAACAAATAACATGTAAACATAAATACATGAGAAACATAAATGCATATATAATATAATATATATCATGAATGGAATGTGTTGCAGGTATAGTGTTGTAAAGCAGGCACAGTTTATTTTAATACTAATAACTTGCCACTTTATTGAGTAATAGATTTAATTCTAAACTATTACACTGTCAATTTTTCTCTTTTGAGCATATGAAGATCCAACGATGAACTATGCACTTTATGTTCAACAACACTGTGATTCTTCTGTACGTTGAGAAATGTCAACAATACTGCTCCAGATATTTTCTACACTTGATACCACTGTCCTGTGTAATACTGTCTGTACAGCGAAAAACTGTCAACAAGCGCTGACCTAGATACAGCATCCTATCGGTAATACAGGTCAAGCTGACATCGACTGTATAGCTGTCCTACTGGTGTTGATGTGGTCAAACAAATGTTCTTTCAGCTATAAACTGTGATTCTCAACACAAAACTGCGTAAGCTGGACCCAGGAATCTGGCCACCACTGTAAAAAGTTTCTTTCTTCTTTATTTGTTTATTTCCCACTCTGTAAAGTGTCAGTCTGTATGCTCTGTAAGGAAGAGTGGTGTGTTGTTGAGATCAGGCATGCTCCAGTCTACCCAGCTGTAAATGGGTAACTCACCCTAGTCCTGAGTTAGGGAAGGCAAAGGCTCCAGGGGAAGCAGGCCCTAAACTTGGTCACTTCAACCGACGCAGGATGGTGTATGTATGGAGTAGAAGTGTGGAGTGTGATACCGCGAATGGTGTACTGTTCGTGTGCTGACCAATATAACCACTCATACACTTGTGTCTACAAGGCACCAATGCAGACTGCTGGAATCTTTGTTTACTCAATTTATTCAGACGTACACACTGGGACATACGAGTACATCATGGTATGTTGACATATCAATTTGTAGGTATACATAGCAGATCTGAAGTCATGACACATTCAGATATAATGGGCAGTACATCAAAAGTTCAATGTCATGATACATTATGGCCGCATCCCCTATCTGACTAAACGCGTAAATAACTAAAGTTACTTGACGTCCATAGTTTGTAGTATATATTATGAAACCACGAAAGGGGGGTTTCTAGCAAGATTGAGATCTCCCTGTCACTGTCCGATAATAGGATAAATAATCTGTTCTCTTGGCAGTGATCAAAACATATGATGACCGAAATCTAACATGGCCGCCTCCATGAGTTGTCGTTCACTCATTCATAGGGAGGTGAATATAAGCCAGAGTTAATTTATAATGGGTATATAAATGATTTCATAAATGTTCCCATACAGCTCTACGGTGATCAGGTTAATTCACGTAGCCATAACCGCTGTAGGAAAGTCTGTCATCTTCGTCGATACAAAACACGACCCTAGCGATACGAAGCACAATGTTCCATCTAGGTCGAATCGACATGAGATCATCAATATAGGGTCTGGCAATACATGGAGTCCGAATTATACATTGTACCGTACCTTAGGAGAGTCTCTAACATAAACTATAGTAGAGATACCATCTCCTTTAGAAGAAAACCACTTCATGAATCATATTTCCTTAAGAATCTACCAGCCCTTTGAAAAGTGCGTACCCGCCATTATCACGGTACATCGGAACTCATCACGACTTGTCAAGACAACTCATACTTCCGCTAGACCGGAATAATAAGAATCTAGTCCCGCCTACCCATCCAAAATATACAATATAGGACTGATTCTACTTGTACTAATAATATGTAATACATATGAATTCAGGCCATAAACATAATAAGCAAATTAATCTATTTTCTGGCCCTAAAAATAAGTACAAATATAAGAGCAATATCCGTGCGCCGGATCAATATCAAGAACGATTACTCCTATAATCAAAAGTGTGAATCAAACATGGATTATCTCGCTTTCCCCATAGACAGCATTTTCATACACAAATGAATGAATGTCTATATCTTTTCCATATTAAATAGCCATATCGATTTTTGTAATATGTGCGTCAAAATATGCACGCAACATACTTACAATTAGATGTTTTGATAACAAACATGTCACATGACCCTGCGTAGTTCTCGGAGGTCTCATGAGACAAGGAAAGAATAGACAACTGCTACCTCAGAAATGTCATACAAGGTGACTAATAGGAGGTTGTTCAAGAGGCTGGTAACTTCACCATGTAAAACTAAGTGCTTCGGAAAGCACTGTTATAAGAGCACATGAGTGCTGGTTGTGATCAGCTACAGTGGTGGCCGTGTGCTCCATTAGGAGTGAAAGGAAAGTGATAATATGTTAAATGTTTGGTGTTTATGAGTGATTTCACAGCAGCATATGATAGTAATTTGAGTGATGATAGGATGTGTGATACAACCGTAGGCAAGATGAGTCATCAGAAGCTGTCCCTCATCAAGACAAATGTTTTGGATCTTTTACTTTCTTGACTAAAATGAGGTCCTGTGTAGTTCCCATGGGTCTCTAATGAGACGAAGAAGGAATGGGACTACTGCTGCCTTAGGCATGTTGTATGAGTTGTGCATGAGGCTGGCAGCCTCATCATGTCAATGAAATTTCTACAGAAACTACAGCGGCAAGAGTTTTTACTTTGGTGTAGGCTTCCTCAAAGGGGGGGGGGGGGGGGGGGGGTGCATCTGTGGTGTTTACTCCATGCTTCATAGGGAGCAAAGAGGAAAATGATGATGTTGATGATGCTATTTGACTGTATCAGTTGTGACAAAAATATCAGTTGTGACAAAAATATCAGTTGTGACAAAAACATCAGTTGTGACAAAAATATCAGTTTAATTTCTATCTCACACAGGAAATAATTCAATGCATCGTGCAGAGATACATCTATGATATGCAGCGACAAAATGAAATCACTGGAGGTAAGTTTGTTGTGCGATGAAACACAACATAAAATAATAGGCCACCAAGTTTGGCTACTCTTGCAAGGCCGTTGTCACGCTAAATAAAATTGGGTCAGAAAGTTAGGCTGCTCCCACAAAACTAGTTATCCAGGAGTTGTTAGCTTTCATGTCTGATGTTTTCCAGGGTTGAAATGAAGAATAGTGGAACATGTTCTTCAGTGTCATCCAGATAAGTCACCCACATTGTTAGGGTTAGATTTAGGATTCCTAAACCTAACTCTTACACCTTTTGATTGTCTCTGAATTCATTTTTTAAGGGGAGGAGCGGCAATGCATTTAAAATAAAACAGGGCAAAAAATGACAATTGGGATTTAGTTTATGTTCTGATAATTTATATTCTCCTGAATCTTAGTATTTCAAAATCATTTGTCAGAACACATTTTAAGTAGATGTAATTTGATTGTACAGGATAGGTACAATGCAGTAGAAAAAAATACATAGTATAGATTGACAGTGGGAAATGCTAAAGGGATCAATACATCAAACGAAATCACAACAGAAGTAAAGAGGCCTGCAAAGAAGAAGTGGATGACAGATGAAATGTTAAAGCTGATGAATGCAAGAAGGATGAAGAAGCAAGACAACGAAGAATATGACAGACTAAATAAGGAAATAGTAAACGTAAAACAAGCAAAAGAAGCATGGCTAAGCCAGAAGTGCAGAGAGCTTGAAGTGCAAGCACAGAAAAGACACAAAATCTATGTACAAGCAAATAAATGAAGGCAGAAGGACACAAACTGCCACTGGCTGTTTGAAATAAAAAAAAAAGGAGCATTGTTAATGGGTCTTGAGAACATAATAGAAAAGTGGACAGAATACACCAAGGAGCTGTATAAGTGCTGAGTATATTCAAGTTGATCTGCCTGATGAAGATCTCACACACTTCTTGGATGGGAAGAGAGATGCAATCAAGTTTCCACCTGCCAGTGCAAAAGGGCTTTGGGAACAGCTGGACGAAGCCTTGGCAAAAGAGTTGGATAACAACCTGAAGCAGATAACTTTGGAGAAGAAGCTGAAAATCTTCTGCGACATAATATATCTGCAGTCGCAAAGTGTTCGGAGTCAGGGAGGCAAGGGAAAGTAACCCACCACGAAAAAGTAGAAGACAAATTAAAATAGAAGAAATCAGGAAACAGAAGAAGCATGCCCGAAAACTGTTCAAGAACGCAGTTGCCACAGAGAAGGAAGGGTTATGACAGGTTTGGGAGCATCTTAAAGGCCAACATAATGCCCTTTGTAGAGCAGAAAGGTTGTGCAGGAAGAGAAGGAAGACTCGAAGGGATAGGGAAAGATTCTTCAGGGAACCCTTCAATTTTGCCAAAGAACTGTTTGAGCAGCCATGGTCGGGTACGCTAAACATCAGGACAGAAGACCTGGAAGACCACCTTAGAATGACATATTCAGATGGTCGCAAAGATGAGCCGCTCAGCAGCATGGCAGGCCTTAAATGGCCGAGTAAGCCAGAAGCTGAATTTAACACCAAGCCCCCAACGATGCACGAGGTAGAAAGCATTGTCCAGAAAGCTCGGTGCAAGTCAGCTCCAGGTCCTAATGGTGTTCCATATGTTGTGTATAAGAGATGCCCTGAGGTGCTCAAACGACTGCTCCGTTTACTGAAGAATGCGTGGAAAACCCAACTTGTAAGCAAGGAATGGAGAAAGGCAAACGGAGTCTACATCCCGAAGGAACAAAATTCCACAGACATCAGTCAGTTCAGGCCAATCTCACTACTTAATGTGGAAGGGAAGATATTCTTTTCAGTGATGGCGAAAAGGCTCACTACATACCTCCTGGCAAATGGGTACAATGACACTATCATTCAGAAAAGAGGTATCCCAGGTACACCAGGATGTCTAGAGCATGCCACAATGATCTGGGAAGCAATTCAAAAGGCAAAGTCTGACAGAACAAACCTCCATGTAATCTGGTTGGATCTAGCAAATGCTTATGGATCCGTTCCACACCATATGTTGTGGCAGGCCCTAGAAATGTATCATGTTCCACAAGAGATTGCAGCAATGCTGAAGCTGTATTTCGCAGGGTTTTCTGTCAGATTTTCAACCAGAGAGTACACAACGAAGTGGATTGGCCTTGAAGTTGGAATTGCGATGGGATGTACCATTTTTCCGATACTATTCGTGATGGCTATGCAGGTAATCCTCAATGCGGCTGAAGGAATGGCTATAGGTCCAAAGCTCGGTGGAATGTGTCACATGCCACCGCTCAAAGCATTCATGGATGACACAACAATTCTGATATCAGATGAACATCAGGCCCGGAGGATGTTAGCACGCCTGGATGAACTAGTCAGCTGGTGCAGAATGAGCTTCAAACCCAAGAAGTCGAGAAGCCTATCAGCCAGGAAAGGGAAGATAGCAGAGGTCATATTCATGGTTTCTAACCAAAGAATCCCTACTGTCATTGAGGAACGTGTTAAAAGTCTTGGCAGGGTGTACGATGCCTCATTAAAAGACTCGAAGGCAGTGCAACAGACAATAGAAATGGCAGGCAGAGGGCTACAGATCATAGACCAAAGCAGACTCCTAGGAAAATTCAAACTGTGGTGCCTCCAGTTCATGTTGATACCTAAGTTGCTGTGGCCACTGCTTATATATGAAATAAGCACTAGTAGTACAGTGGAAGCTATAGAGCAGAAGGTCAACAAGTTCATGAGGAAATGGCTAGGGATATGGAAGATGCATCTCACAGGTCAATAGCCCCAAAAAAAGCAGCATTCCATAAAATGAAAAGTGATGTAAACTCAATTTACATGTGTGTGTCCATGTATGAGGTATGTGTGGGTTTTTCTGGTAAAGATGGAGATTGACTTAACATAGCAGTCAAACAAGTGTCAAAGTTCTAACACTGTCTTGTGGTTTGTGACCACATGAAAAAGATGTTTCCCCACACAATATAAAAATGACAGACTGGAGCACAGAATACTGGAATGAATTTGTTAAATGTTTAACTAGAACTGTTTGGAATCATTTATGTCTGTTATTGGAATGTTAAGTTTCTAGGAAATTTATAACAGGTTATATGAAATGTTCATAGCAGCCTCTTCCAGTCATAACTGACTATGCAGATGATGCGACCTTGCGGTGATAGCCCTCAGCTGCTTTTTTTTTTTCACCTGGTGCTCCTTTTGGCATGTTTTTTTCTTTTCTGCTTGTTGTCAGAGCTTCCTTTTTGCCAACACTGAGGTGGTGCCATTGGGAACATCTCCACTTGGTGTGACTGGCAGCTTCATCCTCCCGTTGCTGTATTTATATCCAGTGCCTTCATGTCTCCCTTGCACACATCTTTGATGTGATTGCTCAGCTGTCCTTTTGCCATCTGCCAGTTGTCTGTAGAAAATATATTTTGGGATGTGATCATCCTCCATGTGGCGGACATGGACTAGACAGCATAATCTGCACCAAGTAGTGTATATATGCTTTGAAGGTCAGTACGTGACAGCACCTCATCATTTCTCCTTACACATGGTTGTGGCGAAGACGCCATAGATGGAAGATATTGAGCCTTGTTTCTTGCTTTGCATAGGTCGTCCATGTCTCACTGTCATATAGCAGCGTACTAGTGATGCAGACATCATATACCACAGTTTTGGTCCTGTTTTATATGGTACAAAAATCCATTTTGAGAGGAGAAAAAAAAACAGAAGAATGTTTAAAAAAAAATAAAGAAGTACATGACATACAAGAAAATGAGAATGGGAATACAAAAGAATTAGAAACACAAACTAAGATAGAGACACTTATAAACACCACTGTCAAATCAAGCATGAATTATTAGTTACTGACATCAGTAAAATGACTAACCAGAGATCTGTATCTCATGTCCTTCCCATATAGGTACTACAGATGATATCAAACATCATTTTGAACGTATGCGGTATGAGGTTCTGGCCCAGTACAAGATCAAGGATGACAGCATTTCAATGGCAATGAGTGTAGTTCAGGACATTGCAAACCAGGTGAATTCGTTGTCTACAGATGGCGAACTGAAACCACTTATTTGGGACAAGAGCAAAAGCATGGAGAGCCAAGACTCACTTCTGCTTTCTGCCTCCAGCAGATCTGACATTTCTCTATATGACTATGCAGAACAATACAAAGATATTTTGTGTGATGTCCACGAGGAGCCTGATAATCTAGAAGATTCTGACCCTGAGGAGGATGAAATGCTGTCTGAGTATCCATCTGTATTAATTGACGAAGAGGTAGAGGCAGTGTATGTCATCGAAGTCAGCGATAATGATATAGACAATTACAAAGCTGAAGATGAGAATGAAGGAGGAAACGATGACAGTGCATACCAGGTCCAGGATATCAACTTTATTTTGAAATAATTTGATGTTATCTAGACTAGACATTATTATTTCATTGTTATTATCCAAACAAAATTATTTTGATGTTATTTCAAGATAACTTCTTCTTCTTCTTGTATCTAACTGCTTAAACTGTGGTGCATCACAAATTTGGATTTATAACTGGTTTATGATCCAGTGCATGTAAAATGGCCTAGTGTGCTTTTAGCATCAATATTATTCTGTCAACATGATATGAAATGGTTTTGATGTTAAAAACAGATATCACTACAAGGATGTCAGTACTACAGTAGACCTCTGATTATTTCAATTTCCTCTGAACTAAATCACCAAAACTGTAGAATGCAGGCATGGTCCGTGATATTATCATCATTCCACTCATTGATTCAGCGCCAGCTTGCATGGCCGTTACGTCGGTCCACTCCATTTGGTTTGGTTTTTAAGGACCATCTTCATTACACACAGACAACTCCATAAGTGCTCCGATCTCCTCCCTTAGATCACACAATGATCTCAGCACAGTGCACAAACTCCATAGCACCGGCGAGGATCCCAATGTTGTGTATACAGGAATCACGCATTCTATAAATATTTTTGGTGTGTAGGTTTCATAATTTTTAAACTTTGCCGGGGCAGAGGCCGTATGGCCTATTCTTTACGATTTCCAACTGCCGAGGGATTTTAATTGTGTGCAACCTACACACGGGATCTCGTATTATTTTTTTTTCACCCTTATCCAAGAAGGCTAGGCATCCACTCTTCCTACCCAGGAGATTGGGTGGGGGGGGGGTGTATGACATGATTAGGAGCCACTGGTTCTGAAAAACAAATTTCCAACAATTATATTCCCTGTGCCAGGAGTGAACCCGGTACCTTTAGAAGTTTAAAACCCATTGTAATTTTTATGAACACTAGAACATTTACATGGTTAAGGGACAGAAAATATGTTATTTGAAAAATGTTGGACAAATTGGAAAAAACATCAATTATGTTGAAAAAGGGGAAATCAAGGAAACAAAATTCTGACATTAAATAATCAAATGAATTCTTAAGTTCTTTTCTGTATTAGAAAGTGAAGATGGTAACTCTAGAAGAAAAAAACAACGAAAGGCTGACAACGAAAAAAAAAGAAGAAATGCAAATACGATCAGCTGCACAGATAATGTTGAGACCTATTTTATGCAAGAAAGCTCTTTTGTTAAATAAGTACTAATTAATAAAAAAAATTTTGTGAATGAATGTTGTTTCCTTAATTCAATTATTTCAAATTTCGATTATCCTAACAGCCCGTCAAGAATTAATTAGGATAATTGGAGTTCTACTGTATTTGAAATGATCTTCATGTTACTTAACAAACAGAAACATTAAGATTATTTGAGCCATGTTACTTAAAATGCTTTTGATGCTACCTTTACAGTGGATGCTAATGTTGATTAAAATGTTTTGATATTGTGTAGTCACACCCAACACTTACTTCAGATACATCAAATCATCGTTACCCTTCAATACCCCAAGCAGCATAGGCCTTCAAGAAATGTGTGCCAGATCCTCTGGTCTAGTGCCATCCTCTCAAGATTTTTCCATTTCTTCTTTATTCCTTGAATTTCTGTCTCGTTTTTTGGTCTTACTACCCTGGACTGACTTGTAATGTTATCAACAGGTTTCCACAATGTGTGTCCTATCAATCACTAGCTTTACCTTCTTATCTCCTGCTCCACTGGCATCTGTCTGGCTCTCGTTATCAGTTCTGCATCAGTGGCCACATTCTTCATGTGTTTGTTTGATCTTCTTCTACCTCGCTTACTCTAGACTGACTTGTAATGCTATCAACAGGTTTCCATAATGTGTTTTCCTATCATTCACCAGCTTAATCTTCTCATCTCCTGGTCCACTAGCTCTTGTTATCAGTTCCACATTAGTGATCTTGTTAGCAGTTCCAGATTATGGATCTTGTTAGCAGTTCCACATTAGTGATCTTGTTAGCAGTTCCACATTCGTGATCTTGTTAGCAGTTCCACATTCGTGATCTTGTTAGCAGTTCCACATTCGTGATCTTGTTAGCAGTTCCACATTCGTGATCTTGTTAGCAGTTCCACATTAGTGATCTTGTTAGCAGTTCCACATTAGTGATCTTGTTAGCAGTTCCACATTAGTGATCTTGTTAGCAGTTCCACATTAGTGATCTTGTTAGCAGTTCCACATTAGTGATCTTGTTAGCAGTTCCACATTAGTGATCTTGTTAGCAGTTCCACATTAGTGATCTTGTTAGCAGTTCCACATTAGTGATCTTGTTAGCAGTTCCACATTAGTGATCTTGTTAGCAGTTCCACATTAGTGATCTTGTTAGCAGTTCCACATTAGTGATCTTGTTAGCAGTTCCACATTCGTGATCTTGTTAGCAGTTCCACATTCGTGATCTTGTTAGCAGTTCCACATTCGTGATCTTGTTAGCAGTTCCACATTAGTGATCTTGTTAGCAGTTCCACATTAGTGATCTTGTTAGCAGTTCCACATTAGTGATCTTGTTAGCAGTTCCACATTAGTGATCTTGTTAGCAGTTCCACATTAGTGATCTTGTTAGCAGTTCCACATTAGTGATCTTGTTAGCAGTTCCACATTAGTGATCTTGTTAGCAGTTCCACATTAGTGATCTTGTTAGCAGTTCCACATTAGTGATCTTGTTAGCAGTTCCACATTAGTGATCTTGTTAGCAGTTCCACATTAGTGATCTTGTTAGCAGTTCCACATTAGTGATCTTGTTAGCAGTTCCACATTAGTGATCTTGTTAGCAGTTCCACATTCGTGATCTTGTTAGCAGTTCCACATTCGTGATCTTGTTAGCAGTTCCACATTCGTGATCTTGTTAGCAGTTCCACATTCGTGATCTTGTTAGCAGTTCCACATTCGTGATCTTGTTAGCAGTTCCACATTCGTGATCTTGTTAGCAGTTCCACATTCGTGATCTTGTTAGCAGTTCCACATTCGTGATCTTGTTAGCAGTTCCACATTCGTGATCTTGTTAGCAGTTCCACATTCGTGATCTTGTTAGCAGTTCCACATTAGTGATCTTGTTAGCAGTTCCACATTAGTGATCTTGTTAGCAGTTCCACATTAGTGATCTTGTTAGCAGTTCCACATTAGTGATCTTGTTAGCAGTTCCACATTAGTGATCTTGTTAGCAGTTCCACATTAGTGATCTTGTTAGCAGTTCCACATTAGTGATCTTGTTAGCAGTTCCACATTCGTGATCTTGTTAGCAGTTCCACATTCGTGATCTTGTTAGCAGTTCCACATTCGTGATCTTGTTAGCAGTTCCACATTCGTGATCTTGTTGGCAGTTCCACATTCGTGATCTTGTTGGCAGTTCCACATTCGTGATCTTGTTGGCAGTTCCACATTCGTGATCTTGTTAGCAGTTCCACATTCGTGATCTTGTTGGCAGTTCCACATTCGTGATCTTGTTGGCAGTTCCACATTCGTGATCTTGTTGGCAGTTCCACATTCGTGATCTTGTTAGCAGTTCCACATTCGTGATCTTGTTAGCAGTTCCACATTCGTGATCTTGTTAGCAGTTCCACATTCGTGATCTTGTTAGCAGTTCCACATTCGTGATCTTGTTAGCAGTTCCACATTCGTGATCTTGTTAGCAGTTCCACATTCGTGATCTTGTTAGCAGTTCCACATTTGTGATCTTGTTAGCAGTTCCACATTAAAGATCTTGTTAGCAGTTCCACATTAGTGATCTTGTTAGCAGTTCCACATTAGTGATCTTGTTAGCAGTTCCACATTAGTGATCTTGTTAGCAGTTCCACATTAGTGATCTTGTTAGCAGTTCCACATTAGTGATCTTGTTAGCAGTTCCACATTAGTGATCTTGTTAGCAGTTCCACATTAGTGATCTTGTTAGCAGTTCCACATTAGTGATCTTGTTAGCAGTTCCACATTAGTGATCTTGTTAGCAGTTCCACATTAGTGATCTTGTTAGCAGTTCCACATTAGTGATCTTGTTAGCAGTTCCACATTAGTGATCTTGTTATTAGTTCCACATTAGTGATCTTGTTAGCAGTTCCACATTCGTGATCTTGTTAGCAGTTCCACATTAGTGATCTTGTTAGCAGTTCCACATTAGTGATCTTGTTAGCAGTTCCACATTAGTGATCTTGTTAGCAGTTCCACATTAGTGATCTTGTTAGCAGTTCCACATTAGTGATCTTGTTAGCAGTTCCACATTAGTGATCTTGTTAGCAGTTCCACATTAGTGATCTTGTTAGCAGTTCCACATTAGTGATCTTGTTAGCAGTTCCACATTAGTGATCTTGTTAGCAGTTCCACATTAGTGATCTTGTTATTAGTTCCACATTAGTGATCTTGTTATCAGTTCCACATTCGTGATCTTGTTATGTTATGTCATTCCTTTTATTCTAGGCTAGCAGACACTTATAGAAAGCTTGTAACTTCTTGGTGGTTTGTGTTGTTCTCCATCTTTAAGAATGATGTAATAGAACTAATGTTACATTTTAGTTGAAGATTCCTATTTTTGTGTTGGACTTGATTGTTTTCCCCCATGTTTCCCAATGCGATGAAAGCTCTTGTTTTTGTACAGGCTTGTAATCCCCTATCTGAACACCCGAAAATCAAAATATTCTTGAAATCATGCGTTTCTTATGGCTACTTTTATATCGCAACTTGGGTGAATTTGGGATATTATGGCCAATTTGACCTACTTTTTTCCCACCCCGATTTGGACTTTATCTGAAAATTTAAAATCCCAGTTTCTGAAATATACCATTCCCTAAGCATTTCAGATAAGAAGTTATGCAATGGTATCATTATTCTGATACCAGCAGTCTGTTCCTCCAACTTTATGTGTATGGCTGCTAAGATATATTCACAATTATACATCTAGTAAGTAGGTGTGTTTCTTTATCATGTCCTGCATTTACTCTCACAGTGATACATTAAATACTAGACAAGTATATCTTTATCATGTCTCATAATGACACATTAAATACTAGACACGTATATCTTTATCATGTCTCATGATACATTAAATACGATACTAGACACATATTTATTGAAAAGAGATAATAAGCACAATATGTACATGAAAAATGGCCAATCTCACTTTTTGTATGCATGAGTACTTAGTTGAACACTAGAGACAGAAAATTTTATATTTTATGTACAGACTCTGAAGTCTGTGAACTGTATGGTTTTCAAGTTTAATTAATATGCATGGAGATAAACGTGTATATGTGAAATTTTCTTAGGAGAGAATGTGTTATCTGAATAATTAATATCAGTCTAAGTGCTCATAAATGGTCACGCTACAAATAAGATTAATTTTTCTTGCAGCATATATTATGTTGTTATTCAATATTATTAGTACATGTAAACTTTGTCTTACATTATTATAGTCTGTGATAAGACAGAAGAAATTATTACTCCTTTCATTCAACTGCCTGCTAGCCATCAAATACAAACTGCCATAAGACACTACCAAGATTTGTCATGATGTTTTGCCATGTTTAATGGCTGACTTGTCAAGTTACTGGTAACTTGTTGTTTGGTGTTTCTTTGGCCAGAAATGTGAATGCTCAGTCATTTATACCTGAACATTTTCACCAATGGGTATGCTGACTTCTTTTAGTTGGGTACCGTATTCTTTAAAAAAAAATAGTTCTGTTTATATAAAGTTGTCAAGACACATCTGCAGTTCTACAATTATTGTAATGACATTCCCTACAAAGTCATAAAACTGGAATGTAAAGTCCTGATGTAAGTATGCAAGGCCCTGACACAGGAATTCCCAAGCAGCCCATCGTAAGTCCTATTCTAAGGCTCTGACAACAAAATACAAAGTTCTGACACTGGAATGCAAGGTTCCAAAAATAGAATACCACGCACTAGAATGCAGTCCTTCTTTTTCTTCGTACACTCTCAGACGTCCACTTGAATGTTTTCAAAGAAAGCAGTAGTCAGTTTGAGACTATTTGAATCTTCGCAGAGCTTTCCACGAATAATACTGATGTTGGCCATATGCGCTTTCTCTCTTCCGCATATGTTGGGCAACTTTGAAGCAAATGTTCAGCAGTCATTTTATCAATGCCACATTTACACTGATCGGTATTTCCTATCCTTAGCTTGTTGAATAGATGGTATCTCCATCTGTTGTGGCCAGTGCGGAGTCCAGATTACCACTTATTCTCTTCTGTTGAGCACAGTCCTGACACTGGGAATTCTCAAACACTATATAAGTGCTATTCTAAGGGACTGACAACAGGATCTAAGTAGTTCATCACGCCAGAATGCAAATCACAACACTGAAATACAAGGTCCTGAAACAGGAATGAATGGTCCTGACTCTGTGATACATGGTGCTGATCATACAGTACAAGATCCTGACATTGCGACTCCATGTAACAAAATCTTGTAGACTGAGATGGTTACGGTGGAGCTAAGTAGTTAAATGCTCAGAAAAAGTTTTGATGGCTACCTGGAACTTGTACAAGAAAACTACCATGAAGGTAGATTGTCTTTTTTAAAATGCATTGTGTCGAATCAAGAAGAAGTTTGGGCAGCTTGAATATGTTAATACATATTATATCAAATATTGTTATACTTAAACATATATCATGTTTTTTACATAATTTAAATGTCAAAACTTGTTGTTTATATATATATATATATATCTATCTGGAAAAAGAATAACACTCACACACATATGTATGTGTTTTTATTCTTCATTATCCATTCATTTTTTTCTCTGTAACAAAAGTAAGAAAGGACTATATATTATGTTCTTCTCATACTTCTATCTTGTTGGCTATTCTATCCTCAGTCACAGACCCTGTTGGCCAGTGTGTGTTAAGCTTCATTTATTCCTATGCTCTTGATACCGTACTTAAAACATTTTTTGTTTCGCACCATGATACTTAGAACATTCTTCATTAGCACTATGATTCAGATGCTCTTAGTTTTCATATTCTGTCTTGTCTGTTCAAGGGTTCACTTCATCAGAAAAATGCTTTCTATGAATAACCCTTAGAGATCTTTCTTAATGCTATGTTTGCCTGTTGTATTCTAGTTTTTTTTTTAAAATCTTTTGTGATCAGATAGCCCAGCTGTTTACATCCATGGATAGATATACATTTGTGATGTCATGCCATTGAATATGTAATGTGTTAGCATATCATTTTAATTAAGAGAAAATGAAATACCCTTAACATCATTACAATATTAAATCTGAGATTATATTTTAAGAAAAATTCTGCATTTCTGTTATCAAACAGTATTGATTACACTAGTAAAATATAATCTTAAATACATTGAAAATGCATCTGAAAGGTGTTCAGATACAAGGCCACAATTGGAAAAAATGAGCTAACTTTAACCACATTTAAGATGTCTTTGGTGCTATGCATTTGAATTAAATTGATATTTGAACAGTTCTGCACTGATCAGGCAGCAAGTGTTGAGGGAGGAAAACTGAAATAAGCAAAATAATTTGGGTGTCGATACAAATGATGTTGTTTGCCAGTGTTTTCAAGCCAGTACAATGATTGTTGACATTTTTCAAAAGATGGCCTAATCTTAATCTATCAGGGAATAGTTTAAACACTTTTTGAATCACATTATAAGAGACTGAAATTTCCTTTATAAAATTGTGTCAAAAGTTGCAATGTGAATTTTAAAATATTTTTTTAAAATCACATTAAACCAGACTGAATTTTCCATTTTACATTCTGTCAAAAGCTGTCACGTGATAACAATGACACACTTATAATATATAGATATATATAAGTAAACATTTTTTAAAATCACTTTAAGCAAGAACTAAAATTGAGTTTTACATTCAAAAGTTGTCACATGATAAAGATTTCATACTCTTTACCTATCAGTGAATTATTTAAACATTTTTTCAAATCACATTATACCAGGAGAAATTTCCATGTCACATTTTCTCAATTTAAAAAATTAATATTCTGTTCAAAATACATGAATTTTTGGTCGTATTGACATTGCTTGTTATAAACTTTAGGATCCAATGTAAAAAAAAAAAATTTTATTAACCCAATTTTTCTCATAATTTGATGTTTCTAATACACTGTTACCAACAATGTTTTTATGTTTTCTATTTTAATATTTAGTTTGGTTTTGGTTTGAAGGACTATCTTTATTACACACGGACAACTCCATCAGTGCTCGGATCTCCTCCCTTAGATCATGCAAGGAGGATCCCAGTGTGTCTGTAAGAAATGGTAAAGGATCCCGTTACACGCCTATTGAGGCATATTGGGAACATGGTGTTAGGCCCATATTTTCTCGACCATCGGCACACTAGGGGTAATGTGGTCAGCATCACGCCGGCCACCTTAACCTTCCCAGAGTTGCTCTGGTACCCAGTTGGGGCTGGGTCGACCCAGGAGCCGTAAGGTCTAAAAAAATCCCACCTCAAGAGGATTGAACCATGGACCGCTGAGCTAGGAAGCCAGTGCACCAACAACTTTGCTACCGCGGCTCCATGTGTGGGTAGTTTTATAATTTTTAAATTCTGTCAGGGATATGACATCTTTAGGACCAATAGTTCTGAAAAAAATAATTTCCATAAATTATATTCCCTCAACTAGGAATCGAGCCCAGTATCTTTATAATTCGAAACGGATGCCATACCTCTTAGCCACTCCGACCCCAAATATTTAGTTTAACACTCCATAGATCATTACCCGTGTAGCTCCTTGAGACCCCAAATATTTAGTTTAACACTGCATAGATCATTACCCGTGTAGCTCCTTGAGACCCCAAATATTTAGTTTTACACTGCATAGATCATTACCCGTGTAGCTCCTTGAGACCCCAAATATTTAGTTTTACACTGCATAGATCATTACCCGTGTAGCTCCTTGAGACCCCAAATATTTAGTTTAACACTGCATAGATCATTACCCATGTAGCTCCTTGAGACCCCAAATATTTAGTTTAACACTGCATAGATCATTACCCGTGTAGCTCCTTGAGACCCCAAATATTTAGTTTAACACTGCATAGATCATTACCCGTGTAGCTTCTTGAGAGTCTCAGACAAGACAAAAACAGAATAGGACTATGGCTCCCCCAGTAATGTATAAGAGGTGACTATTTTAAGGTGGTGCCCGCATGAGGCTGGCAACCTGACCAAGTAAAACACACTGCTACAGAAACCACAACTTGAAAGTTTTGGCGCACTGAGAAACTTGAGTTCTGCCGTTGAGAAACTTGTTGAATTGGAGTCGTGAGCTCTAGTTTCCATCCTGGGTATTCTATCTTGGCTTGCGAGTGTCTCAGTGACCACAATAGCTATAACAACTGTAGCACCGGCTCACTTGAAGGGTATCCAGGTCAGACAAGTCAAAGAAAGAGAACGAGTGTTAAGAGAAAAACCAAACCCTTCAGGATGAAAAGTTGTGTGCGCACTCAGGAATTTTGTTTATTTAAGCTACAGACATGTGGATTGTAGGCAATCAATATTTGCAAGCAAACAGGACCATGATGCCCTGCCAAACATGGTGTAAAAGGTGATTAAGGAAGGTTGTGCAAAGTGCAAGAAATCTCATTATGTAAAATGAACTGCTACAGAAAACTACTGCAAAAGCACATGCAGCGCTGTCCTGTAGGCTTATTGCAAGGAAGTTACCTGCAGTGGTGGTTCAATGCTCCTAAGGAGCATAAAAGAGGGGAAGGAATAGAGAAATGTACTCAAATGAACCACTGGAAGGATTTGAAGTGGTAGGCATATATGCAGAGAGGGCAACCAGCAGGGTGCTTTGCCCTCACCTGAACTAAAGATGCATGATTAACACACTTCTACCCGTCTCCCAAGAAATTAGAAATCTCACAATATGAAATGGCCTGAACTCCAAGAGGACCTGCACACAGGTAAGGCCTCTGATATGTTTTCATGCAGTGTAAGACAAAGCATGAAATAGACTACTAACTATATAAACATTTTTTTTTAAATACCTCAGGTGTCTAGAGAAATAATATGGAATAACTCTTAGAACAGCAGAAACAGCACATTTAGGAAGAAATCTTGAAAGCATCAGTAGTCTCTGTCAAACACATGCTAGATCCATATAAACAGAACACCAACCTATGGCATAAATGTGCTCTGATATAACCACATAGGTTGAAAGGAACACGCCTCGCCAGAAGAAGGCCAAAAAAAAAAAAAGAAAAGAAAAAAATGTCAAAGTCAGGCAGTAGTAAAATCACATTTCAGATTCAAGTCTCAAGTTATAACAAACACCACTACATTTCAAAATAAGTCAGATAACAAACACACCGTTACACAGTGTTTGGATCAGATTTCTTCCAAAATTGTCAAGGTCCAAGCATATGATTTTTAAGGATATGAGAAACAGACTTTAAACTTGATGTACGGCTCACTATTATAAAGGGAAAAAATATTGCGCTAAAAACATTAAAAACAACAACACAATTATATATCAACTTACTAAAGTAACAAAATCAATTTATTACAATGGATTCCATAAAGGACAAGTATTCTGATATAAAAGAGCCACAATCAGAGTTTCTAAATTTTCCTGATTACCTCCTCTTTCTTCTCAATGCTCTCTTTGGTGTCTCCACTTTTCTCTTTCTCATCAGTGACCATTAACTAAGAAATTTAATGTTTAAACTACAATTCAGGACCTGGCAACATTTAAACACAAATAATTTTGTGAATTACAGCAAAGGTTCATCTATAAACTGTATAACTCCAGGATTGTTTAATGTTTTATTCTTCTTCTTCTTTGATCCTTAGCCACCGACCGTCAAAGCAGTCAGTGGCCATCACACCTAGTGGCGTCTTGTAGGGCAACAACAAATTGATTCCACTTTGCTCGGTCGGTGGCCATCCTTCGTACAGTGCCCCAACTCTGGTTCATTCTTTGCATCTCAGCCTCCACAGTCCTCCGCCAGGTTGTTTTTGGTCGGCCTCTCTTTCGTTTTCCTTCAGGGGTCCAAAGCATAGCTGTTCTTGTGATGGCATCGGGGTCTCTTCTGAGGACATGACCGCTCCAGCGTCTCCCAGCTATGATGGTGTGCATGTCCTCTTGCTTGCTTCGAGTAAGCAGATCTTGGTTAGTGATGGTATTCGGCCAAAAGATTCTGTGAATTTTTCTTAGGCATGTTGTGTGAAAAGAGGACAATTTCGACATTTCCTTCTCTGTAACTCTCCAGCATTCCGCACCATAGAGAAGCACAGAAAGCACACAGCTGATATAATCTTAATTTTGTGCTTGTGCTGTATTGGAAGGACTTCCAGATGTTGTTTAGGCTAAAGAAGGCTGTTCTTGCCTTATTCATTCTGATGTTGATGTCTTTGCCTGCCCCACCATCTGGTGTTACTATGCTTCCTAGGTATGTGAATATCTGTCTGTACCAATTGCTGATTCCTTACTGATATGGGCTCAGGGTTGCTCACATTGAGCGTCATGACCTCAGACTTCTTTAAATTTAATGTTTTATAAAGAAGATAAATGTAAGTCGGGAGCAACTTGCATCAAAAAGCTGGAAATGCCATCACAAATACTAGAAATAACAATGTAATAAATCTGAGTTAGGCATCAAGAGAAAACTATAGTCATCACAGTAACAACCACAGTTCTTAATACTGACGATTTAAACTTACACATAAGCTAGGTAGATACAGCAATTCAATGTATTATATACTTCAGTTAAAATGGATGATTTAATGCTGAGTGTGCTGAAGCAAGTACCCGATGGTTGTTTCCAGAAACATGGCTGTGACGCTTCCACTTTTTAAATCAATTCCTTTGTTTTAGTTTTATATGATTTACATTTTGCATAACATCCACTTTTTGCGGGAGATACCCTATTTTTATAATTTTGCATTTCTAACAATTTATCTTAAAACCAACAACCAAGTATAATTTCCAAACTTCTTGTGCTTATGTTTTTTAGAAGTCCCAGTTTACGCCGATATCTATCTAGCGTTGCACCAAACCCTAAAGAACAGATGTGACCACTGATCGTAAAATTGCGCATTCAGATCTTTAATGAAAACTCCCTAAACAGCTGGGAAACAGATTTAGTGTAAAAAGGAAATAGACTGCAGCAAAAATTCCATAATAACTAAAAAAAATAATGCACCAGGCTTGCGCTTATTTATTTATTTTCATGTCCAACACAGTAAACTCAAGGTTTGTAGCCTTTTACACCACTTTTCAAGGCTTTGAAGTCTTTCATAGTTGTTGAGGGCTTCTCTGAGTTGTTCAAGGCTGCTATAATTTTAGACCCATACCAAATTCACACAATAAGCACACCACATCTCACATTCATATGAAAGTCAGCCTAGCAACACATATTTAAGACTCATGTCAATGTCAGACTGGAAATGGTCTTAAATTTACATATTAAAATGAAAACTGATTTTAGTTTAAAGGGACACTCCAAATGTAAATATATTTTCCCCACAGTGGACAAGTAGGTTAATGCATACAGAATACAAAATACGCTAATCTCACAAATGCACAATTGTCCCTGTAGTACGAATATTTCATCAGGCCCTCTCTCAAACATGCAATCAGGACAGTCACCTGTTACACTCACAAGTACAACCTGATAGTCTCACTAGGCCACTTAATAATTAGTGATATTTCACCTAGCTCTCTCATAGTACAATCAAGTACAACAAGTTATATCATTCACCTATGCTTTGTCAGAACAGGTAAAGTACAATCATGAAGTTATTTCACATAGCTGTTATTCACTATTGAAAGTCACATAGTACAATCAAGTTATTTCTGATGACCTGATATGACAGAATGCATGAAAAAATACTTGCAAAGTTTGAAAATTGTAATTTTGTAGAATCAACCAAACCACAAATGAGAGCAGTATCCATAGATGAAATATCCACTGTTAAACCCATCTACACTGCACACAAGCTTCCAGTTTGGAAACAAAATCGTTTCCCTAAAATGATAGAAAACATTCCTGGAATTGAAAGTAAAAAGAGCCAAACTGTAACAGGTAGAAAATCCATAGCGACAAAATACATAGAGAAACATTATCCACGCAACACCTGGACCCATGCATACACAGATGGATCAGCAACAAATGCAACAGAAAATGGAGGTGGGGGTGTCTTTCTGACCTTAAGCACTGGTGCAGAAAAAAGGCTGTCAGTGGCGACAGGACAATTCTCCAGCAACTTCAGAGCAGAGGCAGAGGCCTTGAAAACTGCAGCAGAGGTTATATTGACAGAAGAAACGGCAGAGAGACAAGTTGCTTTCTTTACTGATGCACAGTCAGTAATTGCAACGTTGAAAAGCCAAAATAATACAGACCTGGATGATCTCAGAGTAGTGCTCCACAAACTTTGTCAACGATTCAAAAGTGTTGTGATCCAATTGATCCCATCTCATTGTAATATCGCCGGCAATGAAGAGGCTGACAGAATGGCAAAAGGTGATTCACATCTACCTCAGCCTGATGCAAGCATAACTTTTGAGAAGGCAAAGAGTTTTATCAGAATCAGTTACAGAAACAAATGGAATGTAGAACATCCAGGGCACACACAGAATGATGCTTACTACCAACTCCACAGAAGAGAACAAGTGGTAATCTTCAGACTCCGCACTGGCCACAACAGATTGAAATACCATCTATTCAACAAGCTAAAGATAGGAACTACCGATCAGTGTAACTGTGGCACTGATAAAATGACTGCTGAACATCTGCTTCAAAGTTGCCCCTTATATGTGGTACAGTGCATATGGCAAACGATCAAATGACTGTTTGATCAATCTGCATCCACAAGTAAATGCCCCTTATATGGGTACAGAAGCCAAAAGGTGTCATATGGCCGACGCCAGATCACTTTTCGTGGAAAAGCTTTACGGGATTCAAATAGCCCAAACTGACTACTCAGCTTTCTTTGAGAACATTCCAAGTGGACGTCTGAGATGTTCAGAAAATTGAGGGAAAATGTATTTATAAGCCAGTCATAACAGGAAAAATATTTGCAACATACATTAATCATTTGCAGTGTGCACAAGGAATACTGCTTCATGAATATTACACACACTGACAACTAAGGGCCATTGTAGCTGTAAGCTAGTTAGAACAGGGAAAATATTTGTAAGATAAATCCACTTTTTAAAAATGTTGACTTTTTGACCCTAAGGTATATTAAGCTGGTTACTGGTAAGCATAACACTAGTCAACAACCAAATGGCCAGAAATGACGCCAGCTTAACTAATTTTGGTGTGCTGAAAAACGAAAAGACATTAAAAAATTTACCGGGGATTGGCAAATAGTTTTCAAGATATATGCTACTAGCTTTATTTTGAGAACCATATATAAGTGGACGTTGTGGGCGAGTTGCATAATTTTTTCTAATGAAGAAAATGTAACTAGAATTGATGGCAAACCTATGATTACATCAGGCCTTTTGTGTAAAATATCTTAGTTGATAAAATATTTGCCATTAGTTAGTGCATTTACTTATCAAAAAGTCAGTTAGAAATGCCTAGGACATGTGTGAACAGTGAATACTGCTTCTGTTAATATGTGGTGAGGTGACATTTCATCACTGAAATATAACTAAGGGCCATTGTAGGCTGTAAGTATTGTATTTGGCTAGAACAGGAGAAAGATATAGGAGCTGGGCGCCCACACATATGCTGCAATACATGTGCATCACACTTAAACTGTGGCTGACTGGCAAAAGGCAAGCTATGCCTTTTGCAGTCCCCAATGACTTTGGAGAGAGCCCACTGATCACTCAACAAGTTACTTTTTTCAAATTAAGGCATATCAAAGAAGAAAAAATGGACTCCTGGATATCCAAACATCCCCTAGTCATACGTCCGGTACCACAAATGACCTACCAGTTCCCAAAGTGAAAATAGCTGCTTCCACTGATAGTGACATTTTGGTGGTCCTGAACCATCGAACCTCAAGTGACCCAGATTTTGAGCAAAAAATCCACCTTTAAACCACATTGTGAACTGAATAGTTGTATCAAGATCTGAATTATACGAAGAACAAGGGGCGGAGCTTTTTATTTCCAGATTACAAGTGGTAAATTACAATTCTTAAATAAAGCCCCCCCGTCAAAATCACAATATCAAAAAATGTGCCAAACTTTTTACATGACACATCATGTGCAAAGATGGCACGCAAGATCATTATTATCGTAGTTAGAAATGTTGGTATGAACTTTTAGTTGAACAAAATAATAATAATTAATCATCTGCTAGACTGTTCATTGCCGAGAAAGGGTATTTAGAGAACAGTCTTGAGCTGAGGCAATTGGGGGAAAAAATGAGGCTGGTTAGCTTGCTCTCTCTTTCACAGACTGGAAATCCATGAACAAGGGTAGCATTAAAACAGAAGAACTAAGAATGCGAAGAATAGAGAGGAGGTAACAACAGGCTCACACTAAACAATAACTCAAGAGTGGACAATTTTCTGCGTCAGTTTACAAGAGTTTAGCTGCTCTTATGTTGAGTACAGACCGTAGGTCAGTAACGCATTTGAAGTGACACACCAGACTTATCAAAGTACTGTAAATAGCTCAGTCGTAAGAATTAGAGATCTATGTTGGAGTACACTATTACTTGATAGTTATATACTTTATTGAATAAATGCAGGAGAAACTTTATAAGCACCATGTTTGGCTGATGGCGTGTTCAGATTAAGTCCATCAAGACATAATTGAAAATAGTCAGGAAAGATAATCATACAGTATAGTCACTGAGGGCCAAAATAATGAGTCTTGATATTTTGAGAAAGTTATTTTCCCCTCTCGATGAGCAACTCCCAACCCATGTTTTAACGTGTTCAGATTAAGTCCATCAAGACATAATTGAAAATAGTCAAATCAACCTTGCTCATCGATGAGCAACTCCACCTGATCATATATGATAATTCAAGATATGTTATCCATCAAATCAAACTTAAGTATCTAATAAAAAGGTACCATCTTAATTGCAGTGACACTGCTAACGCCAAAATTGTAAATAAGCTTAAGCATTAAAAATTGATAGTGTTGATAGTTTAATCATCTGCAGGTTGAAGTTAATTAAGTACCAATGATGTCTCCTGAGTTAAGAGTGTTTATATGTTCTTTTCCTAAAATATAGGCTGATCAAACCTGAGTACTAGCGGCTTGTTTTCTTATGGCCAAATGAACTTGAAAATTTCCCCTATGCCGAGCCTGGAAAAACAACACTGAGTGACAGCCGCCAACATCTAACACCACTCCAGTTACACTCTTTCATGAACATTTTTAATACCTGTGCAAATAATTAATGTGCCCCAGTGTAGCTCTCATGGGTCTCTGAACAGATAAAGATAGAATAGGACTACTGCACACTCTGGCCTGTCGTACAAGGTCACTAATATGAGGTTGTGTATGGGGGGCTGGCAACATCATCACGTAAAACACATTGCCACAGCTACAAGATCATGTGACTGCTCGGGTGCAGGGTTTCTCCAAGGGGACTAACTGCAGTTGTGGCTCCATGCTTCGTAAGGAGCGCGAAGGAAAATAAGGATAATAAAATAATCTAGCCATCTTACATGCACTCTCAGGCAATGAACACACACACACACGTCATACATTCAGAATCTGACAAGTATGTACAAAATTCTATAAGACATTTGCAAAAGTTCTCATAAGTCTCTGATATTTCACATAATACAACACGTTTCTGTAAATTATTTAAATATTAGCCTGTGATATAAAGTGTAATCACAAAGTGAGTGGCTGAAAATAATCTTAAGATGAGGTGTTTCAGAATTTCAAATTTTGATTTTACAAGTAACCATCTCTTCACTTTAACCAAGATTCTTGACAGGCTGAATGTGGCACAAACTCCTGTGAACTATCTGGGTCAGTATTTCAAAATGCAAAATATAAAGTTCTCATTCTTTCTACAAGTATCAATACTTAAAGCTGTGAAATTCATCAAGTCACAACCAAATATGGCATACTGAAAAGGAAAAGATAAAGCTCTTATTTATTCTCTCAAATCATTGCCAGCAAAAAGGCAACTCTAAAAATAAACTAATAATCACAGCTGTAAACAATCAGCAACATAAAGCTGAACAAAAAAAAAATGTCCAATTCTAACCACTTAAAATGTGACCACACAAACTGTAATGGAGAACAGAACATTAAACAAACCATATGCTTAATAACTGCAAAAATTCAATCACACCAAATGACAAGCCTTCTTGGTTCTGCAACACTATTAATATCAGATCACTTATGTGTCAGTCAAACAACAAAGATCATACGAGGCAAAGGTCAACCACACAGCATGAATAATCATGCAAAAAGGCTAAGTTAAAGAGCTGAAAACTAGAAGTCTTCATCTGAGTCATCCATGTGAGCCCGGCGCCGATCAAACTGAAAAAGTAACATTAAACACGAGTACTGCATGTGTTATAAGTATAAACCAATATAACCCTATGTTTTACATTATTTCTCTCAGTGTTCACTGAAATAATTTAGCGTTTTATGGTAGTTCAATACGTGCACTACAAACCCGATATAATGCAAATGGTGGGGTCCAGACTCTGGCACCATGTTATAAGTGAGTATGTGTTGTATTGAAATTCTTTATTTTGACGTAAATTTATCAATGCTTGACAGAAACTAGCAACCTGAGGGATGTCTAGCATAAGTACAAACAACTATCTCACACAAGAATGAGCAAAAATAAGTCAAGATATATTAATCATGCATATCTTCTATTTTGGATGCTGAAAATAAAGATTTCACTCAGATGTTTTGTGTTCTTATCGCTAATTGACTAAAATTTATGCACATGAAAAGGGGACAATCAACACAATCAGGAGCCAATCTCAATGCGGTATAAGTGATCCTGTGTTATATCGAGCGCTGCTATATCAGGTCTGCAGTGTATATGTAGAGAGAGCCCGCAATTTTACAATAATTCAGTAAATCTAAGAATAGAAAACCGTACCCTACTGCTTTGCGATAAGTGTAATCAAAGATAACCACATATTTGCAATAAGATACAACAACTGTCCTACAAATATCTAGTTTGGTATATGAGGTGCTATCCAATAGTCCCTAGACTGGCCATATGGAGTGCTAACCAGGAGTAGTATGTACCTGTGCCGTAAACTGTGTTACAAACTTCCTTTCTGAAGCATTTTACCAAGTTTCATGCTGGTGAATGCACATGTTCTTATTTTCACAAGCAGTTTTTGTAGAGTGCTGTCAGCGGCCATTTTGCGATTCTTGAGTGAACTGTAATGGCAGGCTTGAAGGACCAGCGTTTCTGCATATACGAGTAGTTTTGCTTCAAGCTTGGCAAAACCAGGCTGAATACTACATAATGCTGATCCAAGCATAGCACCTGGTATACTCTGGTACGTACACGAAGCTACAGTCAACATGATATTGCAGCCAACTGAACCTGAACTGAAACATGACTCCAATTTTAGATTTAAACCTAAGATAATAATTACTTAGTAACCTTAAAATGTTTTCTTCTTGTGTATCAGAAATTGGAAACCATCTGGACCTGCTGTTTTGAAATCCAAGGCCTGCGAGTCATTAAAAAACAAAAATAGGCGGATAGTAGTCACCAATAAATAACAAAGAAAGAAAGAGGACATCAGAAAACAGACAAAGTAAAAGCCACAATAAGTATTTTGGGGATTAAAACCATGTCCAACTCAAACAAGCCTGACACAATCTCATCATTACAACTACAACTGACTGAATATAATAACCATTCACCTATGAATGAGTCAATTACATAAGCTCTTCCACAATATCTACAGCAGTCTTACCTTGACTGTTGTCTTTTTCTGCGTCGAACTGCTGACTTGCTCAAGCAGGTCAATCAGAGCCTGCTCTGAAAGCTGAAATTAATTTATAACACAGCTAAGAAATCATGAATACCTACTAGGATCAAGGACATAGTGATGAATTAGTGTAAGCCTAGATTTATGAGACTATTTGATATTACTTACTGTTGATCGAAAAGTCTCACTGCAAGTTAAAGAAACAGTCTGTAATATCAAGTAGTAATGTTACAGTTTGATAGGAATATGTATTTCAGAATAATTTCAGTGAGACAATATTGTCACAGATGAAAATAGTGCAGCAGTAATCATCCACTTTTGCCCCTCCCCATCTAGAGTATACTTTTGCTACCTGAACGAAGGATTCACCAGTTTAATTAACACGGGGGGTCATCTGGCAATCAAGCTCTATGTGAAACAGAGAGCGAAGCACGGAGCATGGCGTAATAGATTCTTTGATCAGGCGAACACACGACATTCAGTGAGACAGAACTTGGATTGTAAAACTTTCAGGTGAAAATTGCGTAGCTGATTTTCGGCAAGGCAGAGATAATGAAAGTCAAGAGGTGGTAAAATTACCATTAATTCAAGAAATCGAACGGCAAATTGGCTAGGGTCTGGCAGTGGTGTGACTTATCATTAAAGAACGATAGTACAGAACATATCAATATATACCATGTCTCTCCGATAGCCATGATCTGTTCCCAGAAATCCATCTGAATTCACTAGCTCGTTATCTTAAGATTTCTCGCACAGAGTGAAAATTAATAGATTCCATGGAGTGTTTCATTTTTCTGATTGCAGTAATTTATATACTAGATTTGAAGCGATTTAGTGTGTTTAAAGTTTTCAATATATATTTCACTGAGATTTTCTGTGCTAATTAAATAACTTATAGCTAACTTTCCAGCCGTAAAGTAAATTTAATTACTCGCTATTTTCCCAGTAAGAGATGTTTTAAATTGATTAGTACATACATTAAATAACTGTCTACTGATGGCATATATTATTTACTTCTATCCATTTTATGTAATTTTTAAAAATGACTAGTGTTCATATCACGCGTTAACAGAATGATAGGATAAGCTAGACCCGTGTGTTTTAAATCTAATTTATAACAGAGTGGTGTAGAGGTCCTATTTTTAACATGTGTTAGATATGATATTGATAATTTGGTTAAATGTTTATATGTTCTTTTCCTAAAATATAGGCTGATCAAACCTGAGTACTAGCGGCTTGTTTTCTTATGGCCATATGAACTTATGATCATACGAACTTATAATATTATAAGCATCCAAGAATATTTAATATTGATGAGCTTCTTGCTGTGAGCTGTGCGGTCCAATTTTCCTGAGAGAAACCAGAATAGAACCATTGAATTATAATATTAACTGGGCCAGAACTATTACCATATTTACTTATCTCAAATCTCATCAGCCAGCGGTGGCAATATATTGTCAGCAACATTTGTGTAACTTAAACCTAGTGTTTCAGCCACCTGAGGCTAAACCACCTAGGAACTGTATATGTTCTATTTATTCTACATCGGCGATCACCACGCATGAACCTTACTCCAACCAACTGAAGGCATAGGTAACTTATTGTAACCAGTACAAATTTAACACCGACTCTAGCGACTCCTGTGAAATTTGCAGTCAGCAACTACGGAGAGTCTGGGGCTGGATTTGGCAAACTTAAATTTGACACTAAATATATATATTACTTATTAGTGTATTTCCTTGGAATGCCTGCGACAACTACTGCGGTAAGTGCATCTGAAAGTGGCCACTGCGTGTATGTGAATTGAATGAACAGAGAAAGAAACTTATGTCTTTTGTTAACATCATATACTTATATGGTGTCTTCTTTCTTTTTTTTTATCTCAATAATCTGATTAGTCACGGGATAGTTTACATTAGGAACCTATTCTTTTCCCTTACTGACTATTTCATAACTTATTGTTAACCTTTGATCTTTTGGCACCATCTGTTGGGATCGTTCTTTCTTATCCTTTACCAGAGGGGAGAACCTACAAGGAGCGATCAGAAAGTAATGCACCACATCGTTTTTCTCAGCTAATAATGAAGATAGAAGCATGAAATTTTGCACACTTCAAATATGGCATGTGCCAATTGCGTGCACCAAATTGCACCGCAACTGGCCAAATAATACGGCTGCCCTAAACCGTTGAAATGGAGCGTGTTAGCAACTTGCGTTGTAAGCAGCCAATTGTGATAGAATTTCTCGTTGCAGAGAAGGAAACTGTTGTGAACATTCACAAGCGTCTATGTGATGTGTATAGAAGTTTTGCAGTCGACAGGAGTACAGTCAGTCGCTGGGTTCAGAGAATCAAAGAATTAGGAAGTGGAGATACGGAGCTGCTTGATCGGCCGCACTGTGGACCTCCTGCCACAGCCACCAACGCAGAAATGTTGAAATGCGCTGAGGGCATTATTCTTACTGATAGGCGAATCACTACTCAACAATTGGCCTTACAGCTGTCAGTCAGCATTGATAGTGCAAATGCAGTTATAAAAACTCTCGGATTTTCTAAGGTTTGCGCAAGATGGGTTCCTCGAAGTCTCACAAATGACCACCGATTGCAAAGGAAAGCAATTTCTTCTGAATTGTTGGAGCGTTTCAATGCTGATGGAGAGAACTTTTTTGGCTAAGATCATTACAGGTGACGAAACCTGGGCACATCATTTTGAACCTGAGACAAAAAGACAGTCAATGGAGTGGCATCATCCGCAATCACCACGAAGAAAGAAATTCAAGACAATTCCTTCAGCTGGAAAGGTCATGATCACTGTCTTTTGGGACACTGAAGGTGTGATTCTTGTGGACGTTATGCCAAGAGGAGAGACAATCAATTCGCAAGCTTACATTAAGACATTGAAAAAACTCAATCAACGTTTTCGCAGAGTTCGGCCGCACAAGAATCCAGCAGACCTGCTTCTCCTTCACGACAATGCGCGACCTCACACAAGTCTGGCAACACGGGAAGCAATCACCAAATTGGGTTGGACTGTACTACCCATCCACCCTATAGTCCCGATTTGGCACCCTCTGATTTTCACTTAAAGATGCACTCCGTGGGACAAGGTTTGAAGATAATGAAGGAGTGATTCATGCAGCGAAGAAATGGCTACATGATCAAGACAAAATCTGGTACGGGCTAGGAATACATGCACTTGTTTTGCGCTGGCATACAGCCGTACAAGTTGATGGGGATCATGTTGAATAATACCGATGTTTACATGACATATCCATGTATATTGTGTATAAATTTCATGCTTTTTGAATAAACAGCGCCTGAGAAAAACGATGTGGTGCATTACTTTCTGAACGCCCCTCGTATTTGATTAATTTTCATTTTTGTCTGTAAACCATAATCCAGTGATGTGTATGCTTATTGTTGTGATTTTTATTGATAATAAACTTTATTAAACCTTTAGTTATAGTGTTGGTTAACCCTTAACCACTATATGTTATTCATAGTTTGTTTTCACGTTCGTGCGTATTTGTCACAGAATTGTGTGCATTTGAGTGTAGTGTAACTTGTATTTTCGTACAAGGAGAGAAAGTGCGTCTGATTTAAAAGTTGGTCGTCCAGATAGGTTGGATTAGATAAATTATTCTATCCAGAGACTGTCCTTTCTCTTACACGATCACCCTCGTGATAAAAACTATATCTTACCCCTTACTTTCACATTGTCATCACTATCACCTCAGCTCAGACAGGGCTATAAACATCTATTACCTATCTGATAAATCATACACGACAAATAACTAATTTTCTCCATAGGTTTTTACCACATCTTCACAAGACACACTTCATTCAACCACTAAACTATGATAGTTATGTCACACACATAGATGATAGAGACAGACTAAAAATGCTGTTTAATAAACTGCAGATAAATTAAGACTAAAAAAATAATAATTCATATCAGAGCTTACTAACCATGTGTCAGACACAATGCCAACAACATGGCATTAGGTGTAATGACTGAACACATGTTAGATACTAATCATAAGTCAGAAATTATGCTTAACTACACTGTATCAGTGTAGTGGATTTGATGGTACTGTATGGTTGTGATATTACCTAGTGTGATGCATGAGGTCAGCTGTGAAGGCTCCTGAGATAAATGTAGCTGTGAATTTACAGAAGGCCCTTCTTGCTACCACTTACGACCTCACACATATCTTTTTTACTAATGAATGTGGCTACGTTAAAAATCTAGGGTACTGATATGTAATGTGTTGTGGTAGATTACATACACACACACACAGATATTTAATAAGTCTAATAATATTAATAAAATTTATAACACACTGAACTAACTCAAGCTGTTTTAAAATTTTGATATTTAAATTTTCTTTAAGTTTATTTGTTCTGAACCAAGGTTTTATTTTGGTCAGAACATATGAAAGGTTTTGAAATTATGAATGAAATGCATGAATATATGGCATAATAAATGAAAGGTGTATACATATGAATTTTACAAGACTAGTTAATATTACTACTGTTTATATTTGTAATTTATCTGGGAGAACGATTAATGGATGTGCTGTTGGGGTGGCTTCATCACTCCCAGTCTATGACTACCAAACATTGTCCATTTACTGATGGGAGGAATACAAGTTTATTTCCCAACATGGTATGTTCTAGTTGATGGGAATATAGTTGGTGTGTTAGTTAGAAAATAAGTTGGTGAATGTCCAGCAGGCCAGACGCTCACGTATCTTGACTGAGTAGTTCTGGTGCTGGAATCTGGTGGCCCCACCTCTCCGTGCTTGGGGGCAATATAAGGCTGCTCTGCCAAAATACTATACTGCACGGGTCCTCACTTGTATTTTACAACACAGCATTTGACACCACCTTGGTGCCAAATAAAAACTCACAGTTCTGAAATAAAAGTATTGGGTCATGTGTCAGAACTCTACCGCCTGAGCCACTTCTACACACAACACTACACAACAACACCACATAGACGGGGTCAGATCTCTCTGACCATACAGCACATCTTACCAAGTTGGTTCACATAGTATAAGTTCCCCAAGACTACATATTCTGAAATATGTTCATTAGCTTCCTGCCATTGAATAGGATAGGTGATATGTTCCACTGATCTCAACACTTGATCCGCCCTTCATAATCCTTGCTGGCGTTTATGTATTTTGTTTGTCTCTAGACCCTGAACTGGGGCTGGGGATCCAGAGCGAATCCTTACTTGTTGTAAGGGATAGATTTTGATATGGCAGTATCAAATCACTCGAAACATTAAACAATATTAAAATATACAAAGAAATACTTTCAGTCTTACCAGAATTATGAATAGAGAACACAGTTATATGCTAGCAAAACTCAGCTGAGCTGCTGGCTCTAGTATGGCGTCCCTCTAAATATTGCAATTAGCTTCTGGGAATTACACCACTGAAGAATTACTGTGTCTACTACTGGACAATTTATGATGAATGGCAAAAATGCGCGTCTGAGCGCCGATAATATGTTTATCTGTGGCTAATCACCGCCTTTCCCCCTTTTCAAATTTCAAACCTCCTACCAAAAGTCAATTCAGTCATACCTCAGTCAAGTATGTATTATTGTCTGTTGGTCCATCTGTCTCTACTTGCGTTTTTTACAAAAACACACTTGTTTATACATGCATTTCCTACACGTATCTGCCTCTAGAGTTATTTTTAGCCACAGCTTTCCACTAATTCCCCCTCTCTTTCATTCTAGCTAGATTTTAGCACTGAGTCTCAAGGCCGCAATTTTTTGAAAATTAGTGACATTTTTTTGTTTCAATGCAGTCACTCGCTGATATGAACAACAGTCTTTTGTCAATATCTTCATTATTATCTATCTGTCTGTATAAATGAAAGCATATTATTTCTCTGCTCAAGATGGGCCATCAGGCCAGCTAGGTTTTATATTCCTAACATTATTATTAAGAAAAAGTTACTTTTCAAGGTTAGTTGTTTTTTTGGAATATGTTCGAGCATCTTCTGTAATGCGTTTGCCGCTGAATTCAAATAAAAGGACTAAGTATCGTAAAAGCGTCCAAGAAATGACTGTTGCGTATAATAGTTAAGGTCCCTTTTGTCCATTTCTTTACCTCGTGTCAACTTGGGGACGTGAATTTTTTTCCTTTCCCCACCAATTGCGTCTTTTTAGCCTTGCTAGTTTCAAGCATGTGTTCAGTCATATTTTTCTTTTTGATCTCCGTTCTCATCCCGTCTACAAGGGTAAACGTTTTGCCTTCACGTCTAACAAGTTAATTTTCATGGCGGGTAGTGACCCGCGGCATGGGCGATCATGTCTTCTAGTAGCTTACGCATTATTTTTTTCCCTACATTTTATCTTTGGAGATATTTTAACGTTGTATCACGGTTAATTTTATCACAATCAGACAGACTGCTTTACCACATAGTGTCTGAATAAAATGACTTTTATTATAATATCAAATATAATGACTGCACACATCTTATATATTGACATAGCCCATAATTTAAGCCCTGTATAGTTCTCGGGGGTCTCTGAAGAGACAAAGAGAAAAGGACTACTGCCCCCTCAGGCGTGATGTGATGTACAAGGTGACATGAGGTTGTGCACGGGGTTGGCAACCACATCATGTAAAACAGATCACCACAGAAACCACAGCTACAAGAGCATGTGATTGCTTGGTGCTATCTTCTGCATGGGGACTTTTCCGTAACAGGAAAATGATGATGTAATGTAAGATGAGAATGCCCTTATGATGTAAAATTTCAAACCCAAAACCAAAATGAAACAAAATATATAAATAAACAAGACAATAATGGGCCGAAACATCAAACACTCCTTTGACTGGGGCGACCTTCAATATCTATGTGCTTTTTTTCTATTAACATTTTGCTACGTCGCCACTTAGCTTTCTCTGCCTACTAGCTGCTCCTTCATGTTTATTTGTTCATTTTATATTCTATTTACATGCGTCACTTCTTACCTGGTTTTATTTGAGTGGTCTTTTTTTGTTTATACTGATTTTCATGGGAGTATCACCACGTACGTCTATTTACAGGTCACATCATTTTCATTTATGTTCCTTTGTATATGTTTAACTTAGTTCCCTCTTTCTGTCTGATATGTTTGTCCCTGATGATGACCTTGCAGCCAAGATGCAGGAAATTCTCTTTACCCTTTATCCAGGTAAGATGTATCATCTATTTTTGTTTTCATTCATGATCATTTCCTTCTTACAGAGCAATGAGCCTCTGCAATAAAGCATTCACGTAGTCTTGCAGGTGTGGTTTCTGTAGCCATTTGTTTAATATGAGGAGGTTGTCACCCCCAGGCAAAACCTTACATTAGTCGCCTCTTACGACATACCCGAGGGAACAGTTGTCCTAGTCTTACCCCGCCTAAGAGATCTCCCAGACTACATTTTTGTTTTGTTTTACCTGGTCATAAATAAACTAAACACCTTCTGCTACTATACATGACTGTAAATTTACCTGTCAACTGTTGAACACCTGTAAGACCAGGATTAACAGCACTATATTCTTATCCTTGACCAAATCAAATGTTAAACACTGACCTTTATTCCTTGAAGTTGCCCTGTAGTGGCCATCTGTATGATCAAACTTTCTATCATCCTGGCCTTGTCAGGTTTTGCCACAGCAATAGTATTTACTGAAGAAATATCACAATATGTGAATAATTAACCCTTTCGCAACGCTTGGTTTTTAAATTCCCCATTATGACACCACTTTCAGCTTAGTTCATTTACCTGAACCACAGGATAATTGTAATTTTTGGGGTTATATTTTTAATTTGACTGTATACAGTTTATTGTAAAAGGAAACCCATTGAAAGTATATATATTATGAAAGAGCATAAAACAAAGTTTCAGAATATGCTAATCAAGGTCAACATAAGTCAAGGTCACAATGTCTTTTAGATGATGCTCTTCCTCATCAATGTTTTTTTTCATTCTGAGGTTTAGATCTCGACATTTTCTTTCCCTATTTAGGTGCAGATTTTGTTTTTGCTGCCTTTCCCTTTCCTTTCACTGATGAATTATTTTGATCTAAACTGAGATCTAGATCGAATGTTACTACTATCATTCACTTTCCTCGTTTTAGCAAGCCTCTCGCTATCACCTTGCTCCAGATCTAAATCTACATCAGAGTCTGATTCTGAACCAGACAACTCGTACTCTGACCCTGAATCTGAGTAAAAAGAGTTGTCAGAATCATTCAAATTGAATAAATTCAACTCAAACAAGGATTTTCTTGCTGTTTTTCCACCAGATGTTGATGGTTCGTCTGCACTGGCAGTGCCCATGTTTGTGAACTTTGGCCTTTGTGAAATAGCTATTATCAGTTCTACTGTATTCGCTAGCAGTAAAAAATTTTGTTTGTTTCAAGCTTAGATTTTTTCAATGCTGAATCCAATTATGCCCAGCAATCGCCGATACGCTTGTAAACAGAAGAGTTCGGGTGCTTTTAATATAGGATGTATGCCGTACGTCATATAGGTGAATGGGAACGAGCAATCGCGCTACTTCTGTGACGTACGCTGTACGGCATAGCGACAAAAATACTAGTGCTGAAAAGGTTAAGAGAGACGTAAGGTAGTTTTGGCAAATGGATGCTTGGATAGGATGGAAGTGGTATGACAAAATCACTAATGACATCATCATCATGCAAACATTTAAAGAAAAAAAAAAAGATAAAACTGTAACAGCATAATAAAGAGCTGAAGTCATGAACTATGCATGCAGGCATATCTGGAACTATCCTTATATAACCACCAGCTATGCACATTGCTACAATATACATATGTGGAACCTCTGTCTGTGAGGCTAATTACACCCTCACTGACTCTTTGGCTTTGACCTGGTTGACTGCATGCAGGAGGATCTCATTATGGACCCCATGATAGGCAGGGGAAGCTGAGAAGTGGCCCTGTGCAGGACGTGACAATTCCTTGGGAGAGCCCAGAACCAGAGTACAGTATTTTAGCTCTGCATAGTTGGAGAGCCCCCCTTGGATGGCGGGGAATGCACACTATGCCACGTGCTTCTTACTCCTAGCTTGGGATCAGATGTGACAATCCTTTAAATGCAAGCCAAGCTGGAGAAACTGTAGCGCATGACTTCAACTCAACACATTTCAGAATGGCAGAAAAGCCACAGGAAAAGCCTAGATCTAAAGTGTAGATAATACCGAGAAGTCTTCAACTTGGTATTGGCTGCAGAAGAGCGAGAACCTCAGCAGCCCTAGTTGAACAACAATAAGTCATGAACGTTAGTCAGGGTGCAGCACCACTTTGCCTTTAGAAAAAACTGCTAAATATGTGCACGTCACAATCAATCAAAAGATCATCGCTGTTATCTCTTCCATCCTTTCCATTCCCTGTGGAGCCTAGGGCTGTAACTGACTTTGCCACTTATTTTTTTTAAATTTTAAGCCATTTTCTTTAAAACTTTGAGGTTCTGGATACTTTGCCTTCCACATTTACCATCCCTCTCTAGGTTCCTTTTGGCTTGACAATTGTTCTTTAGGTTCCCATTGGCTTATCCACTCTTCTCTAGATTCTCTTCGGCACTGCCACTCTTTTGTATCTTTGTTTGGCTTCGCTTTTCTTAAGGTTTCCTTCGGCTTATCCACAATTCTCTAGGTTACCTGTGGCTTATCCACAATTCTCTAGGTTCCCTTTGGCTTATCCACTCTTTTCTAATCAAAAGAAAAGTTATTCTATTAAGAATGCTTCCCACAAAATTATTAAGGTCTGACCTTAAAATAAGATGAAGGTAGCAGATTAAGAATGTGTGAGTGTGGTTTCTGGGATCTCTAAAGAGAAGAAAGAACAGGCTCAATGCTATCACCAGGCAAATAAGGTGAGGCTGTGTGTGGGATCAGCAACCTAAGTGAGGCTGTATGTGGGATTAGCAACCACATCATGTAAAACTAACTGCCACAGAAAGAACCATTGCAGAAGCACAAGAAGTGCTTTGTTGTAAGTTACCTGCATGAAAGTCAACTGCATTTGTGGAATCAGCTCCTGGGAGAGCACAGGCATTATTCATTTCTTCCAGATGGTAAAAATAAGTTGAAGTTAGCTGTTAAACTTTAAGTTTTGACAGCTAAAAGTAAGACAATTAACAATATGTTTGACAGTTTAAAAGATGAAATTAGCTAATTAACATGATGTTTCACATATAAAAGATGAAACCAATCTAATAAACAATATGTTTGACAGTTAAACGATGAAATCTGCTAATAAGCAATGTTTGATAGTAAAGATGAAATTAGTTGATTAACAGTATGTTTCATAGTTAAAGGTAAGATGAAGTTAGCTGACTAACAATATGACTGAAATTTTTTTTAATGAAATTAGTTGACTAACAATATGACTAAAAGTTAAAAGATTAAATTAGCTACTTAACAATATGATTGAAAGTTAAAAGACGAAGTTAAATGATTAACATTACGTTAGACAATTAAAAGTTGAATACAAATTCTGAAATACGAGGGACGTTCAGAAAGTAATGCACCACATCGTTTTTCTCAGGAGCTGTTTATTCAAAAAGCATGAAATTTTTACACAATATACATGGATATGTCATGTAAACATGGGTATTATTAAAAATAATCCCCATCAACTTGTACGGCTTTATGCCAGCGCGAAACAAGTGCATGTATTCCTAGCCCGTACCAGATTTTGTCTTGATCATGTAGCCATTTCTTCGCTGCGTGGATCACTCCTTCATCATCTTCAAACCTTGTCCCACGGAGTGCATCTTTAAGTGGACCAAATAGATGAAAATCAGAGGGTGCCAAATCGGGACTATAGGGTGGATGTACAGTCCAACCCAATTTGGTGATTGCTTCCCATGTTGCCAGACTTGTGTGAGGTCACGCATTGTCGTGAAGGAGAAGCAGGTCTGCTGGATTCTTGTGCGGCCGAACTCTGCGAAAACGTTGATTGAGTTTTTTCAATGTCTTAATGTAAGCTTGCGAATTGATTGTCTCTCCTCTTGGCATAACGTCCACAAGAATCACACCTTCAATGTCCCAAAAGACAGTGATCATGACCTTTCCAGCTGAAGGAATTGTCTTGAATTTCTTTCTTCGTGGTGATTGCGGATGATGCCACTCCATTGACTGTCTTTTTGTCTCAGGTTCAAAATGATGTGCCCAGGTTTCGTCCCCTGTAACGATCTTAGCCAAAAAGTTCTCTCCATCAGCATTGAAACGCTCCAACAATTCAGAAGAAATTGCTTTCCTTTGCAATCGGTGGTCATTTGTGAGACTTCGAGGAACCCATCTTGCGCAAACCTTAGAAAATCCGAGAGTTTTTATAACTGCATTTGCACTACCAATGCTGACTGACAGTTGTAAGGCCAATTGTTGAGTAGTGATTCGCCTATCACTAAGAATAATGCCTCAGCGCATTTCAACATTTCTGCGTTGGTAGCTGTGGCAGGACGTCCACAGCGCTGCCGATCAAGCAACTCTGTATCTCCACTTCCTGATTCTTTGAACCCAGCGACTGACTGTACTCCTGTCGACTGCAAAACTTCCATACACATCACATAGACGCTTGTGAATGTTCACAACAGTTTCCTTCTCTGCAACAAGAAATTCTATCACAATTCGCTGCTTATAACGCAAGTTGCTAACACGCTCCATTTCAACGGTTTAGGGCAGCCGTATTATTTAGCCGGTTGCGGTGCAATTTGGTGCACACAATTGGCACATGCAATATTTGAAGTGTGCAAAATTTCATGCTTCTATCTTCATTATTAGCTGAGAAAAACGATGTGGTGCATTACTTTCTGAACGCCCCTCGTAGATGTCTAGTGATGTGCAGAGGATGATTAACAACACATGATAGTTGGGTAGACTAAAGTCACAGATAAGTGAACTCTTAAATAAATAATGAAGGAAGCCTGAGCCTTGTGAGTAGTCAATAAATAAATACATAAAAGTAATTAACAGGCACAGTTTGACATTGTTTGGTTTATACTTGCTGCTGACAGGAAAGTTATATTAGTGATTGAGTCTTTAAATGTCTGGGTCGTTCACGGGTCCTATATACCGTAATTGTGTTTGTGTAGTGTTAAAGAAGATTATTAAGGTATTTTTGCATGTTGACCACACTTAGGCTATTAGCAGTTAATCTACGCTGTAATATGTCTATCTGTGGTTAATCATTTATTTGCACGGGTTTTCATTGATATTGAACACGATATATTTAATACGTCATCGGGAGTTTATGACGTAATGCGTTTTGCACTAATGTATGCAAACAGTTGGTTCTTGGCGTTTTGTAATTTGTAGTCGTCAAAGAAGGACGTACTCTTTCTACTCCGAGTATTGTGGAGGAATAATGTAATTTATGTGGCATTAAGTACTTCGAAGGCAGCCACTATTTATTAATGACGAACCAGAAGTAAGCGAGAAGGTTCATGATAATCTAAGAAGGAATTTATATAGATATTTCTACGTCGACATTCTCTGTCCCACATTACTTGGGTGATCATCGTCTGGATGCACCCCTAGTACAGCGGCCAGAAATGTTTTGATGAGACGAGGCTGTTGGAGGATTCTATAACATGTATGTACTTATGAAATGCCAATGAAATGAACTGTATATCTTCAAATGTATTAAACGTCGCTTCTATGTGGACCCATCCACCCAAGCATTTGAATTACTCTATGAACTGATTGTTAGCATCTACACATCCACGACATTCACAAGACCATCACGATGCAGTCATATCTTGTTAACCTTGTTACGTAAAGACTCATTTCTACACAAATATATATTGACCAAGAAACCCCATCCGTAACATGTAGTGAGAATGACCTCGGCCAATGTAGTAATTTTAAATGAGGTGCTTAACTGATTGATCTAGGCAGACCACTGATTGTACACACCGATGCTTCATCGGTAGGCGCTGGGGCCTGTCTCATGCAGGACCATGGGGGTCACTCCATCCAGTGTTGTACGTCAGTCGGAAGTTGTTGCCAGCTGAAACTAGGTACTCCACTATTGAGAGGGAGTGCCTTGCTATTGTGTGGGCCATTTCTAAGCTGGCATGATACCTGTTGGGGGCGCATTTTTTCCTCCAAACAGATCACAAACCATTGCTATTTTTGCAGTCGGCTAAATCCACCAGTGCTAAGTTGACACGCTGGACATTATTGCTGCAGCAGTTTAACTTTACTATTTTGCCAATTCAGGGAGTACATAATGTAGTAGCGGATGCTCTGTCCAGGTTATGAGGTTGGTGTTAGAACAGGGGTGTACGATGGGAGTTGTTTACATGTGATAGTATTAGAGATGTTTTGTACACTTGAAAAGGTCATGTCTATGCTATACTCATGGTGTAATTTTGAATTTATGTATTATGAGGCAATTAACTATAGAATTGAATTTATGTATTATTAAAGGCAATTAACTATAGAATTGAATTTACTATATACTTGAATTTTGTGGAAAGGATTGGGTATACTAGTTATTGATTATTGTGTTTTGTATACCTATGTAATAGTTACCATGAATGTACCATGCACTGTGTTTTGGGTGACCAGGGGAGGTCAGTCGTCATTTTTCACAACGGCCAGAACCTTGGATAACCACTTCATACTCATATTGTGTGTTCGGTTGGTGGGAGAATGCAGTAACATCTATGGGAGTGGAGAACTATGGCATTCTCTAGTCAGATGAGGAGATGCTGTTATGGCATATGTTCATCCAAACTCCTATGGGGGTCGGGCGAAGCTTCCTCTGATGGAAGAAAACTACGTTTTCTTTCTTAAGCAAGGGGGTTGGGTGGATGTCACGGCGCTATTTCGCAGCGACGAAAATCAGCCGGACAAAAGTGAGATTACAAAATCAGGCTGGCAACACTGGTATAACTTAACCGGCGAAGTCATGTGACAAGACGGAAGCGGTAAGAATTTGGCGCAAAGGCTGGCAGTCAGTTCCTAGTCAGTGTTCCGAGTGGACGGATATATTCTTCCCTTCCCTGTGCCAGCAATTTTGCTGTGGAGTCCATGTTACGGACTATTTGTTAGAGATGCTTGCCATGTTCTAGTCCTATTGGATTATTAAGTTATGATTCGAGGACAGTGTAGTGTCTGGATTGATTTTGTTACAGGCTGTATAAGTTGCCGAAGATTTGTGTATTTCTTTGTCGTAGATTTTGGGCCACTCATGGTGAGTGGTAGTCACTGCAGTTTATCAGTGTAGTAATTCTGTCGTGTATGACACGGACAGTCTAAGTGGTTAATGCATTTCATTGTTATAGTGTATTTCACTAGTTTGTTGGCCGTGTGAGGCCTTATTGTGTGTGCATAATATTAAAGGGAAGTACCTGTGAAAGATGTTGATTTTCTTATGTCAGCCATTGTGGTGTGGCCATACTCCTAGGGGAGCGAGCCTATTATTGTTATTATTATTATAAGCCCACATTATAGTGGTGCAACTATAATAAATAGTTATCTGACAGCGTCCTTTCGCGATTTACTTTCACAGCAAGGCGATGGCACTGTTTGGATGGTCCTTGGTTTGAGTCCTGGTTAGCCTATCAATTATATTTCTTTTTTGTAGTCTGGTGTCCTCCTTTCTGTCCAATGAGCGCCGGTTACTTACCTTTATTTATTTTTTTTAGCTGATTAATAATTTGTTTGACAGTTAAAAATTGATGAAGCTGACTCATTAACAATGTATTTGACAGTCTTATTTAACAATATGTTTAACAGGTACAAATTAAAAGGAAGTTAGCTGGTGAAGAATATGTTTGATAGTTAAAAGTAAGATAAACTTAGCTAACTAAGTCTGACTGTAAAAGGCCATTACAATTACTTACACCTTGTTCTTGCACCTTGCTCCAAGACCTGACCCAGAATAACATTTTTCATCTCCATCTCTTTTGCCGCCTTCTCGGCTTCAGCTGCGCCTGACCCATCATTCTGAGATTCAATATTTTTAGTAATTTGTCGCATGTCAAATAAACATATTTCCAATAGAAAGTAACAGGTTCTCAAAACCTTAACAAAAAATACTAGGTTTTGAAATGAAACAGCCAAGTGGATAAGACATGCAAAGTTTACAGATAATCAGAATAGTTGGATTGAGAAGTCATTTCCTATTTATAAATTGTTATAGCCTGACATCTATCCACTGGATATACATGAAATAAATGTCAAAAAAGGTGTAGTAACTGCCATATGACAAATAATTTGTATTGTTTTTTTATATATTCCGATAAATAAAAATAAAATCTAAAATGGCTAGTAAACTGACAATACGAGACAACAAAAATTGCTGCCCGCTATGAAATCATGTGTTTGATAGATCTGATGTTGAGTTGTACAAATATGCAGAGCTAAAATACTGTGCTCTGGTTCTAGGCTCTCCCAAGGAACTGTCACATCCCACATACAGTGACTTCTCAGTTCCCAGTTCCCCCATCTATCATGGATCTATAGTAAGATTCTCCTGCATGCAGCCAACCAGGTAAGAGCCAGAGTTACGTCTGTGGCTCAAGTGACTCCTGCAAGCTTAGTGTGCAATGCTGGGTTCTCAGCATGTTTCACCACAGGGGGAATTCCTGGAAGTGTGCGGATGGTTTCAAGAGTCAATGAGGATGTAATTAGCCTCAAAGACATGGTTCCCTTCCCTATCTGTATACTATTACATTGTGCTTAGCTAGTGCTCATATAAGGATGACTCCACCCTGGTTACCTAATATTATAGCTATCTATTATACAGTATTAGATAAGCTGAGCTAACTCATTATTAAAATTCTGAAACAAAAATGTTTTTTTGAAAATAGTCATATGCTGGAAACTGTGAAACAATGACAGGAAACTATACAGAGCATTACAAAAAGAGATAATATGTTGACCCTGTCGTGAAGTCTGATTCACAACATGTCAATCTTACCCCAACGGTACGCCATACTTTATAAAAACTGTATGATAGACAGGCCAATGGAATTGCACCTTCATGCATAGTGGTTAAAACGTACTAGCCTAATAATGGCAAGCTCAAATCTGTGTAACCTTGTTTCAATTGGAGGTAAGCTACAGACTTATGAGCGAAGTACAGCATGGCAGAGGTCAAGAATTCACAAATAGGAATGTTCAATTAATAGAGTGTGCAAAAATTTCCACGGGAAGTAATATAATAGTGGAGAAATCTCGAGTGGAATGCATTGAAACATCAGGCAAGTAAAACATGTTGCTGTTTAGGCTACGCCTAGGAAAAGATGGTAGTATGATAATAAAAGACAATTATCTAGAAAAAGAAAGAATAATCCAGGGCGTAATTTAAGCCTAAGATGAAGGAAATCGGTCCAGGAATAAGGAGGATATGTAGATTACTATTTTTTCATATGCCTGTATTTCGGAACGCAAACACACTTAAGCAGTAAAGCTCCCTCTGTCGTTCGGCCTTGGCCTATATATAGGACGTGCCCTAAATGGAAAGCAGGCCATAATAAAATTTCAAATACAGCGAGAGCGCCAGTTCTGTCAGTGAAGACTTCTTTGCCTTCTGCATCTGAGAGCAGACTGCGTGACCATTAACAGCTCGACTATATGTACTTGAGGGTAAGAAAGAATGTATATATATATGTGTATATATATATATATGTATATATATGTATATATATATATATATATATATAGATATAGATATATATATATATATATATATATATATATATATATATATATATATATATATATATATATATATATATATATATATATAATTCTAGTTAATTAATTAACTTGTGCGTTAGGAAGTGTGTAGATGTGTTTCAAACTACTGTGTAATTTCTGGAGGCTACACCAAGCCTGTGTATATTTAAATAAATTAAGAATGGAAGCAGAAAGGGTGTCCATGGTTTTAGAAAAGCATTTAAAGAATTATTTCTTGATGGAATGGGACACACACCAGGAACAAAGGAAAGGATGAAAGGAACTGTATTGTTTAAGATATCACTTAGTATTTTACACAAGACCTAATAATTGTATGGAGGTGGATCATGGACAAATGGCTCTAAGGATTTGGAGAAAAATTGTATTCACATTGGCCTGGATTGTGTTGTTACCGATATATTATGCCCTGTTTCTACTTGCACACTGTCTGAAACTGTCGCTCATCCCCTACATCTGTAATAGAGGGATAGTGATAGACAATATAGTGGTTAATCAAAGATGTTTCAGGTTATATCCTGTCATCCAAGTACACGTTAACCTTTAGCACGCTGCAGTAGCAAATTTGCGCCAGAGATACTCTATGTTTTGGCAGTTGCAGGCGCATTTCTGCTACTTTCGGATATCGTTGATTTCCTGCCATATAAGATGTGTACACGTCATAAGCTTCAGAGCTTGATGAATCGCTTCATTAAAGCATGCAAGGACTTTGGCCTCACAATAAGTCTAAAGAAAACGAATGTGCTGAGTCAGGATGTGGGTGCTGCACCAGTTATCACTATCGATAACTATGAATTGGCAGTGGTGCACCACTTCACATACCTAGGGTCTACCATCAATGACAAACTCTCACTGGATACAGAAATCGACAGCCGCATTGGCAAAGCTGCAGCTACCTTTGCCCGCCTCACATCGCGTGTTTGGGGAAACTCTAAACTCACAATGAAGACCAAAGCTGCGGTATATAATGCCTGCATCACCAGCACACTCCTATATGGCAGCGAGACCTGGACGACCTATGCTAAGCAAGAAAGAAGGCTCAATACCTTCCATTTGCGGTGTCTACGCCGCATCCTCAGCATCTCGTGGAAAGATAAAGTGACAAATGTCGAGGTGTTGTCACGTGCTGGCCTTCAAAGTATGTATACGCTTCTTAGACAGCGCACACTTCGCTGGCTTGGCCATGTTCGCCGCATGGAAGATGGTCGCATCCCAAAAGATATCTTCTACGGACAATTAGCAGATGGCAAAAGAACAGTTGGGCGACCACAGCTGAGGTTCAAAGATGTGTGCAAGAGAGATATGAGGGCACTGGACATGGATCCAGCAACATGGGAGGATGAAGCTGCCGATCGCAATAAGTGGCGATGCTACTTACGGCACCACCTCAGATTGGGCGAAGAGAGGCTCACACAAGAAGCAGAGGTGAGGAGAAAACGTCAAAAGGAGCACCAGGAAAATAAGCAGCTGAGGGCTGTCACCTCAGGGGCGCATTCCCATAGTCAGTAATGACTGAAGGGGCTATTACTATTACTATTACTATTACACGTCATAGCACCCCCAGATGTTTAGTTTGAATCTCATGTGCGAGAGAGTTCACTTCCGATTCTGATCTATATTTAGTGATGGGTGTATTCGCTTTTATTTTCTGTGAATTTTTTTAATCGAAATCAATCGGCATGGAACAAGCTCCCATGTTCGCTTAAATTTTCATGGATTCTGACTCCGATGACAAGGAGTTTGTTGGTTTTACTAGCGCTGAGATCGGTTCCATACGAGCTCAGACGCCTGTCGTGGAATATTCTAATCCACATATATAAATTAAAAGGTAAATGTAAAGCGTAACAAATAAATTCTAATAAAGAAAAGAGCAATGGTACAATAACAGTGCTGTCACAAGGAATGTACTCGAAATCCCCTTTGTTTTATGCTTCGTCTGCAAATTGTAACGCTTTCACGTTGATAGTAAAAGCCTACTATATTATTACCCGCTTTCTTCAATGAAACGTGTGCTGTATTTCTTGGAAAAACATTGAGAGGCAGACTGCATAATGACCTAAATTAATCCTAACATTAATTATACTGCGTTACCAAAACGAACGAACAGATGGACTCAAATAGAAAGAGAGAGGGAGGGCTGAAAATCAGGAACGCATGCAACACGCGTCGCGCGATACACAATTACTACTATCACGCGTATAAGGCCACATGCACTAATTTTTTTTTCAGACGGACAGTGATAAATTCACTACCCTTCCCAGAGTTAGGTTTTAAAATCCTGAAAAACGCTTATAAGGAAAGATGACAATAGATGGGTTTACGTTTGAAAACATTACAGTACCCAGACAGCACATCTTCGAAACAGGAGGTCGAAGAAATTGCATATTTTGAACGCAGCCACTTAGCTCTTTTAAATTTGTATATTTGGGTTCCTTAGGGTTTGCTGGCAAAGAATATGTAAAACGTTACGCAAATAGTCTAGGAATTAACAAGTTATAACCAAAATAAGATATTGGGGATGCCTGACAGCATGAAATCATTTCTGCTCATAAAATTTTTTTATAACGTGTTTGAAAAAAACCTTACGTACAGAAATAGCCTACCATGTAAACTCCAAATTGATTGGAGCGCAACAAATATAAGACTAAACACGATTGGTCGGACTATAAATACTATATTTGGTTGTTAGGGGAGACGTAGGAAGTTAAAATTTTTTTCAAACCCTTGTCGAAACGTGGCCTCATTGGCCAGACTCGCTGATATACTCACTTAGGTGCGTTAGTTCGAGACCACTAGTTCAAATAAGCTTGATAAAGCAACAGTGCGTTGAATCCAGCTCATATTTTTGCTAAAATAAAAGCCTGGAACGTAAGCAGATGGGAATTTGTGCCAGTATTTGTGCCAGAATTCATTGCTAATCAACGTATCTGTGTTTGTTTCCATGAATTGTGGTAAGCTTGAAACATTCAGTATCTTTTAATGAAAATTGAATGTGAATTGTTAATTTATGCCTGTATATATGTGTAGTTCAGTAGCAAACATGATGTAAAGCCTATAATGCTCCAGCCTGAACAGAAGGTGTCGGAGGAAAGTAAAACTGCATGGAATGGCCAAACAGTACACTAACACCTAGATGATTGATTAGAAGAAATAATGCTGGAGTTGCAGAGGCGTAGTAACCATTAAGGAGGTTAATGCTGGTATAAAATATTTCAGATGAAGCTGACAGTTGGCCTAACGCTCTGAACTCAATGTTTGTGATGTATTGTGCTCAGTGTAGAACTAGAGTATCAATTAGTTATGAAGTAGAAGGTACATCCTTCTTGTTTTCAGGGACCGTGGTCTTGATGGTATTGAGCAGCACCTGGTCAGAGCTTTGCTGAATCCAGAGTCGGACAGCATACTCCTTGGTCCATTTAGCTATCAGTGAGGTGTCTCCAGAGCACAGGGGAGAAATCGAGCAGAGGAGTCTTTTCCTGCCGCCATCACGCAAGATAAGCTGATGTGGCCAGCTGAGCTCAAAATTATGTACCCCATCTTAAAATAACATTGTAACATAAACTTAAGAGGGGAAGTAAATTGTTTTAATAACAGGAACTGAGAACATCTCCAATACTAGCTCCCATAAAGACAAACTATTGAAGTCATGATGACAAATACCAACAGAGCTTGAACAAAACAAAACCAGTATTACCTCATATTACTACTACACAACTGACACACATAGGATACTTTTAATAATATATGTCACTACAATATTCATATTGAGAAATTCTGTACATATAACTTGTAATTAAAATTGATTGTGATTCCTGGTTCCCTTTGTATTTGAATCAGGACACATATTCATTCATAACAGCAATGAATACATATTGTTATTTGAAAAGTTATCAGTGACTCCTTTAAGATATCCTTTAGAGTGTTATATGTATGTGAGTGTCACAGTGTTGTCAAGTGTGGTGGAATAAATTAAATTGTTTATCTGTCTGTTGTTGTTATGACTTACACTTCATCATAGACATACCCTAGACATACAACGTAGTCATCACACTATTCCAGAATAATTCTGACTGAGATATATATATATGTGGCAGCAAGTAAGGTTATCTATAATACACTACTCTTATTAGATATAGATACCTTCACAGCTGATCTCAGTCAGTACACTAAGTCCCCTATAAATATTTATAACATCCCACTTCACCACAACGCCGCCTCGGTAAACAAGGTCCGCGCAGAGCAGTGACACTCCCAGGCTGCTTGCGAATAGTCTACTACTGGGAACATAAACAGATTAGGGATGAGCCCACTCTCCCATTGAAGAGGTGCTAAAGTCGTAGATACTGGGCCAGAAGGCGCACCGGAAACCACAGTATCACGCAACTCGCTTTTTTTTTTAATGGATGAGTACACCGTCAAATAAATCTCGTACTGGTGCTCGCCCTGTGGAGCTCCACCAGGCAGGTGCAGTGCCGGGCTCTGAGCCTCGACAGAGCCCACCCTCAGCTACTGGAGGACCCTCTAGACCGTCTTGTGGAGTCAGCAGACGGCGGAGGAGAACTACTGACCGAAACAAAACAGAAAAAGAGAAACCCAGAGTGCCACTTGTCATGATGCACTGGAATGCAGAGGGAGTGAACAGCAAGCAGGCTGGATACAGCAAAAAGACAGAGCTGGAAAACATCTTGTATGAGAAGCAAGTCAGTGTTTGCTATATCCAAGAGACTCACTTGAAAGCAGATCAAACCTTTAAAATAAGGGGATATCAATGCTTCAGATCCGACAGACAAGATAGACGAAAAGGAGGAGTACTTACTCTTGTAAGGAATAACATTCATGCACACAAAAGGAAAACCTACATGGATGGAGCAGAATATCAGCTGTTGCGGATAAAGGTAGACAAGATGGAAATAGAACTCCTGAACTATTACTGTCCAAACAACAAACCCCTGAGTCTCAGCTCTATACAGGTACCAACCACCAACTTTATAGCAGTTGGAGACTTTAATAGCCACTCCCAGAGCTGGGGCTATAACCATCTAGATCACAGAGGTGAAGAGGTTGAAACATGGCAAGATGATCACTCCCTAATCCTAGTCAATAATGCCACAGATACTCCTACCTTCTACTCCAGAGGATGGCACACAACTTCAACACCAGATCTTGCCTTTGCCACCCCAGATATAGCTGGATCTATTAGTAGAGAAGTAGGAGACCAACTAGGGGGAAGCGACCATCGCCCAATCTTTCTTACTGTCCAGAGTGCAACTCTCAGTACAGGCCCAGCCATTACAAGATGGAACTACAAAAAAGCCAACTGGGGTTTATTCAGGCATCAGGTAAACACGCTGCTGTCTACCCTCAAGGTACAGAACAGAGACATTAATGAAGTGGTAAAGACTTCAACAGATGCATACTACAAGCTGCAAAAGAAACCATTCCCAAAGGATGCCGGCGTAACTACATACCATACTGGTCCAGCACACTCCAAGAACGTCAGGAAGCTATGGACAGGGCTAGAAAGGATGCAGAGTCTCAGCCTTCACTTGAAACTCACAACAAATGGAAAAAGGCTGTAGCAGAATTTCAGAGAACAAAGCTAGAAGAAAAACGGAAAAGCTGGAGAACTAAAACGGCATCGCTGAACCTTGAGAAAGACGGCAGGAAACTTTGGAGATTAGTCAAGTCTCTAAATGAAGAGCGTTCCTCACCTAGGCAGACTATCACATTGGATGAAGGTGGCAAACTTTTCAGAGGAAAACAAGCTGCAGACTTGTTTGCTAGAAGATACAGTTCAGAAAGCAACTTACCCATTAACATAGACCATCAGAGAGAGATAAGAAAAGAAATACTGGCAACCATGGGACAGACAGATACTCCGCCCCAATGAGGGAACCCATCACACTAGGAGAACTACAGAAGGCTATTTCCAAGCTTAAGTTTCAAAAGTCACCCGGCCCAGACAAAATCAGCAACGAAATGCTAGTAAATCTGAGCTCAGCAGCAAAGACAAAACTGCTTGAGATATTCAACCACAGCTGGTTGAAAGGAACGGTACCCCAAGTATGGAGAGAAGCCATCACAATACCCATACTAAAGAAAGGGAAATGTAAGGCCGAGGCTGCAAGTTACCGGCCAATCAGTCTCACAAGCTGTGTTGGGAAGACTATGGAGCGAATAGTCAACCACAGATTGAAATGGTATTTAGAGTCTGAGCAGATCCTGGTGCCGGAACAAGCTGGATTTAGAGAATGCTACAGTATAGAAGACCAAGTTACTTACTTGTCTCAAGCAATAGAAGATGCCTTCCAGGAGAAGAAAAAGGTCCTAACGATCTGGATCGCCTTCAAGCAGGCCTTTGACAAGGTGTGGAAAGATGGCCTTATTGCAAAACTTAGGAGAAGTGGAATCCAAGGCAACATGATGAAATGGATCCAGTCATACTTGCATAACAGGAGAACTAGAGTCACTCTTGACGGTCTGCAGAGCAGAAAAGTGTTGCTCCATCAGGGGGTACCTCAAGGAGGAGTAATTTCCCAAACACTCTTCCTTGCTTACATCAATGACCTGGTGAAAGATCTCCCCGCAAGAGTGAAAGTTGCCTTATATGCAGATGACCTAGTACTCTGATGCGCTGATGAAAATGTCACCACAGCAAATTATAGAATGCAGCGGGCAGCAGACATGCTAGTGTCATGGGCAGAGAAATGGCTTATCACAATAAACACAGACAAAACCTCCACAACACTGTTCTCCCTCGCCCCCAAGGACAAAGCAGCTAACATACACCTAGGGACAACCGTGATCAAGGAAGAAAGCTACCCCACCTATCTTGGGGTGACATTTGACCAAAGGCTTACATGGAATAAGCATATTGAAAATGCAGAAGGAATGGCCCGAAGACGACTAGGCATACTCAGAAAATTAGCAGGTACCAACTGGGGAGCAAATGAACGAAATCTAAAGAAGATTTATAATGGAGTAATAAGACCACACTTAGAGTTTAGCTCAGCAGCATGGTCATCAGCTGCTAACTCACATCTGCAGTCTTTGGACAAGGTGCAAAATCAAGCTCTCAGGCTCATTACAGGAGCCATGAAAACTACACCAAAATCAGAGATGCAGAAGGTTGCTGGATTACAGACATTGTCCCATAGAAGAGACACAAAAACCATGATCCAGATGGAAAAGTACAACAGTATGCCAACGCACCCAATGAAGGCAAGACTAGATGATCTGGCATTGGGACGTCTAAAGCGTAGCAGCTTTGTGCATCGGGGAAAAAGACTTAAAAGACAGCATCAAGAAGACCTATCCATGAAGACAACACCACTGAAGCCCACCCTATACCCTGTACCATGGGAGCAGGTCAGCAATGCCCTCCAAATTAATACATCAGTCAGTGGTCTCACAAGTGGATGTGAGTATAATGATCTGCAAAAACGAACTGCTACATTGAGTATGATCCAAGAAAGCTATCCCGATCAATCGTGGATACATGCCTATACAGATGGATCAGCAACTAATGCTGTTAGGAATGGAGGTGCCGGCATCTTTATCTCGTATCCTGACAACCACTATGAGACTAGGCACATTCCCACTGGTAAATTCTGTTCCAACTATACAGCTGAGGTTCAAGCTCTAGAGCAAGCTGCAAATATGATTTATAACACCAACTCTGACTGCCACCAGGTAGTCATCCTCACAGATGCACCGTCTGTCCTGCAAGCTCTCAAGGGTGGTAAACTCCCGCATCTGAGAAATGAACTAAACAAGGTAGCTGCCAAAAAGAGAACCATACTTCAGTGGGTACCATCTCATTGTGGTGTACCCGGAAATGAAAAGGCAGATAAACTTGCAAAAAAAAGGGAGGAGAATGTGAACAAGAAGATAATGAAGTCACATACTTTGAGAAAAAGAGAGCTATCCAGACTATCAGAAGAGAACAGAACCAACCCAAAGATGACTATCACACTCTCGACCGGCAGGGACAGATAACTATTTTTCGCCTCAGGACAGGGCATAACAAACTGAATAAACACATGCACAAGCTACGATTGTCTGCTTCACCACTGTGCACATGTGGATTAAACGAACAAACTGCTGAGCATGTTCTACAGGATTGTCCTCTGTATGACCAGTTAAGAAAGATATACTGGCCCAATGACTCAACATTAAACTCAAAGCTATATGGAGCTAAAGAGGAACTTCAAACAACAGTTGAATTCATCATGAGAACTCGTCTGACGGTGTAAACATCAAAGATGCGATCGCAAGAAGAAGAAGAAGATCGGTTCTCAGAATATGGGTGATATCGGAGATGGGGGATGACATTAGAATGTCTAGTGCTGTTGAACAGCCTTATGCAGTACAGTCTCTTCGTTTGTTGTTGTTTTTTTTTTCCTCGTTTTATTTTTTTTTCATCTTTCCATTCCTCTCTTCCTATCACATCTAACATATACACTAACAAAACTTATATCATCAGATTCATCATTCATTTATTTATATACATTCCAAAAATTATACCAATTGACCAAGAAACAAAGAAACTATAGATGTTACAAGTCACCCACTATAAAAAAAACGGGGTGTTGTGAAAAAGAATTCAGCAGCAGGGCAAATTTCTGAAATTTTTTATACAGCGTGCTAAAGAGTCAGCCACTACTGCAGGAACTAGTGGTGTGAGCGCCCTTGTTGTTCATAGGGACAGCCACCAAGTATCCACTGCCTGGAGGAACCTCATGTGACTTTTCCTTCCATGTCAGAAGTGTGACAGGCTTCAATTTACCAGATAAGTGGCCAAACAAGGCTACTGTTCAGAGTACACCAGTCAAACCACTATTAAAGAAAGAAATATCTAATGATGACATCTGTTTGGGCATGGTTATAGCCAGTATAAACAATCGTTCAATAACTGTGAAATAAGATGGGTCTTAGGATATAAATATTCTACAACCAGAGTGAGTTCAACCAAGAGAGAAGAACTTTCTACAAATTTAGAGACTTTCGATACTTTTGAACAATTTTCAAGTGTTTTATTTATTTAATGTTGTAATTAAATTTTGAGTTCCTTGAAAGATTTTCAAACAGAAAAAGAAAAACTTGTAAAAATAAATTGTAAATATTTACCAGCAGACTTACTTAAATTATTTAAGTTAAGTTACAGTTCTTGTTGGTAGATAGTTTAGTTAATACCCCTAGCAGAGCTAATAATATAAACAGAGGAGGATCTTGAGAGGAGCTTGTAGGAACTTAGAGTAATACATTACCATCTTCTCTAGGAACTTATACAGTTTGATCCTACCTTTGATGTCCATACACCCTTACTCTTTTCAGAGAAGGGGGTATTACTTATAAGACCAGTATCTATCTGGCACTATCCTGGTATCACCTGATACAACTTTGTGTCCAGGATACTTTATAATTTCAATAACAATCGACCCTCTCGTGACAGTCCCCTTGCTGGACAAGTGATTCTGCCCCTTTACCTCATTTACACTCAGGGGGAGAGAGGGGGACCTTGGGTCAATGGTGAAGAATAAAATGAGATATAAATAAAGAAATTACTCAGTTGTTTATAACCCTATTAATAATGCAGACAAAACTGAAATTAAACCTTCGCCTGGGCACACACCCTACCAGTGAAATAAATGGATACATGAGCTCAAAAAAATGATGATTTAAAATAAATAATTTATATAAAATTTAGCTAATGCGTGTTAAAATATTGTTGATCCATAGAACATCTACGACAGTTTGAGGTGACTGTAGTGTTTCAACTACATTGGTGATTTTGCTTACCTATTGTTAAGCTCGTACCTTTTACACCAGTTCAATATTTATTTTTGCTGTCATTTCTTTTTTCTTCTGACTCATCTGTTTTCATTTAATTCTTAATCCCACATATAATTTGCCATATGCTTATGGTAGCATTTCGTTTACATGAGTCTGGGTATGCTCTTTAATCATTTTACTCAAAACTTTATCTTTGATTTAGACTTGAATAGAGTAACAGACTGAATCACAAATTAGTGAACACTCATTCAATTTCTCAAACCTAGCTATTAATATATGATTCACAGTTGACATCAGTTTTCTGCAAATGTGCTTCTTTTGCCTGCAATTACAACTCATGTTACAATTACTAGGTTATCGTGGCCAAAGTTGGTTTGTGCACAGATGCTCTTTATTTGTCTGCAACTAGCAATTTGGAATTACGATTACCAAGTTAGCGTTAGGATCCCCATTTCACTTTTTTCTGTATCAATAATTATTTTCAACAAAACTCAACAGAGGGTTAAGATTAGCATTAGCCGTCACTGTTCTGAGTTTTTAGCTATTTATTATATGCAGAAAGGGTTGAAATGAATAAAAGTGGGACTTGTTCTTTGATGCCATCCAAATAAGTCGCAGACATTGTTAGAGTTGGATTAAAGTTAAGGGAAGGTTTAGGATTCCCAAACATAACAATGCTCATGAACACTAGGCTAACCATAACCCTATTTTGAGCTTTAAAAAAATGATCATGTGCAAAACAGTCTGAGGCTGTACAAAACAAAAAAATAAATGAAATAAACAATACAGGCTGTATGTTTAAAAAAAAAGAAGAGAAAAACAACATACGGTTGAAATGAAAACAGTGGGATATGTTCTTCTATGTCATCCTAGTAAGTCGTAATGTCATCAGGGTTAGGATTTAGGTTTGGGTAAGGATTCCTAACCCTAACTTTACCCCTTATTACTGCTTCTCTGAATTCTTTTTTAAGGCCGTAACGAACACACGGCCCACTGATGTTCATTTGATCTCAAAATACCAATTTACAGGTTATAACCGCGTCTGCGGATCCTTACTTAAGCACGCACCAACTTGGACGACTTAACTCATTTTAACCCTTGAGCCGTAATGTGCACCAGACTGGCCTTTACTTTTACCCATTGGCACATCCTGCACCAGTGTGATGTATGCCGCATTTGAGCGGAAAATTATAGAATATCCAGCGATAAGCCAGTTTAAAATCATTTCATTACATTCAGCACACGTGTGTGAACATTTGTGAGCGAAAAAAAAAAATCCTGAAGCTGAAATTGTGTGCTTTACATCCGTTGCTAGAGTTGTTTTGGATCTAGTCGCATGGTACGCCCGCTTTATAAGATTCCGAAATTGAACAAAAGATTAGAAAATAAGTGGCCATAGAGAATTCATATTATGTAAACACTTCCTGTGGACATCGTATTTTGAACTGGTAGCGAAATAATTATATTGGTGCTTAGTTTTTGCACTTTTATCAATTAACGATGTCATAGGGTTATTTGTTTACATGTAGTGTAGTCACATACATAACAATCATAAACTATTAACGAATCAACCCCAATATATAATTTCGAAATGAATTTTAGCGATATCGGTACCGATAATAACCTATTTTCGATTCCGATAAGGACGTTGAACAAACGTGATATTTTTAAGTAATAAATTAATTAATTTGCATGGGACAGGAATATGTAAGTGACATTCCAGTTCAGCAATAGGCCCTATGTAACTTCACACAAAAAATGTAGGCCTAGGCCTATATAAATTACAATTTTCATTTGTTTTTCCCTAGGCTCTAGTTGTCAACTGGATAGGCCTAGGCCCTATAGCCTACGTTTCAATTCATGGTGTTTTACTACCAGGGGATTAAGTACAGCTGAAATATTTACGTTATGTGCATAATTTTTATTTATTTTTTATTGTTTCTACACTTCACAAGACATAACAAACAATTATATCATCACATAAGAACTCAACATTATTTCACAACATTCTGCAGTCAATTTCCTAACGGTCGATGCATAATACATAGGCCCTATAGGCTATCTACTAAATGTGTCTACTGCCTGTTTTAAAAACATCACTTGTAGACAAAAAATGTCTGCATTTTGGGTCCTGGGTAAAACCGACAAAATGCCTGGGTTAGAATGAGTTAATCGGCTGACATATCGATAGCCGTTTCGGTCAAATCAGGACGTGTTTACCCTAAATTGCGATTCAATCTACGAGTTATAATAGGTGTCTATCTCGGCCGACTAGCCTGGAAAAATCGCTTTGCTAATTCATCATCCGCCATTGTTATTTAAGTTGGGGAAAAGTCTTTTAGTTAACTCCCCTGTTGCTATTTAAAAAATATTACCCAGGACAAACAAAACAATTTCGTGCTACTTATTTATTTTGCTTATGTACTTCTAAATAATAATAATAATAATAATAAATTCTTTAAGCACCAAACACGGCGCATAAGCAGAAACCAGTGCTCTCCAGGTTGTTCGTTGTGACGCCACTCCTCTTAGCTCTTGCACATTATTTAGGCCCAACGTTCTTCCTTCTCTTATTATTGTTCTTCTGAGTGTTTCTACTTCTAAATAGCTTGAGTATTACAACAAACGCTTACTGTGAAGACAAATTGTATAAATATTTCATTCTTGCTTATCAATGTTTGCAGCTTTCGCGCTTGTTTTGCGAGAAAATCGTTGTTGACCAATGCGATGCGCCTTAGTTCGCGCTATTCCGTTATGGTACCAATCATGCATATCCCGTTGGTCACAGGAGGAGCTTTCTATTTTTGTAGCTCAGGATCCTGGTTTCTAGGTTTGATACTCAAATCTTTCCGCTGATGAGAGAGAGAGGAGGACCCTTCCCCCCAATATAAAAAGAAAAGACCACCCAATATTTAGCTGGAAAATCCTTGTGAAACTTTGTGACAAACTTTGTGGAACAGGTGTTGAGAATAAATAGGCCTAGAGAATTGCACAATATAGTAAAACAGAATATAACAAGAACTAATATTAATGTATAAGGATCAATGATGGTGTGAGGATAAGGGGTAGTCTGATGGTGCTCGTGTGTGAATATCATATCATATCATAACCCTCCACTCCCAAAGGAACATAGGCCTTCAACAAACACATGCCAAGTCCTCCTGTCACGTGCCATCATCTCAAGTTCTTTCCACGTTCTCCTCATCATTTTCACCTCTGTTTCCAGCTCTCTTCTCCATGTGCTTTTGGTCTACCTCTGCCTCTCTTGCCCTGGGGGTTCCAGAACAAGGACTGCCTTGTAATGCTATCAACAGGTTTCCTCAGTGTGTGTCCTATCCATCGCCATCGTCTTCTTCTCTTGTTCCACTGGCACTTGTCTAGTTCTTGTCATCAGTTCCACGTTGGTAACCTTGTCATACCATTTTAATCCCTCTATTGTACGCAAGCACCCATCTATGAAAGTGTGTAGCTTTTTGGTTGTTGTCTTTGTTGTTCTTCATGTCTCAGAGCCATACAATAGGACTGACTTCACATTTGAGTTGAAGATTCTTATTTTCGTGTTGGATCCAATTTCTCTCGATCTCCATACACCTCCCAATGCAATGAAAGCCCCTCTTGCCCTTTGTAATCCTACCCTGATATCATCGTCTGTCCCTCCAACTTTGTCTACACTGCTGCCAAGATATGTGTACGATTCTACATCCTGTATTGGTGTTTTATTCAAGTTCAACCCTGTTATCAATACATGAATTTATTTCTCATTATTGGTGTTTCTCATCTCAGTTTGTCCTGCATCTGATTAGTTCATCAGCAAAATCCAGATCATCCAACTGCTTAGTCAGAGTCCACTGGATTCCATTTCTGTTGTCGATGTTCTCATATCTCAGTCTATTGCTAGTAAGAAAAGAAATGGAGACAAGAGGCATCCCTGTCGCACTCCTGCCCTCATCCCAAACGGTTCTGTAAGCTGTCCTTCATGAAGAACTCTGCATGTCATGTCTTCATATGTTTTCTTTATTAAATTAATGATCTTCAGGGGAACTCCATAATGCCTCATCAATTTCCAAAGTGATTCTCTGCCTACACTGTCAAATGCCTTTTCGTAGTTCACAAATCCGATGTATAGTGGTGAATTCCATTCCAGACTTTGTTCAACTATTATTCTCAAAGTGGCTATCTGGTCTGTACAGGATCTGTTTTGTCGAAAACCTGCTTGTTCATCTCTCATTTTCTTGTCTATAGACTCTTTTAATCTCTCAAGGATAATCCTGTTTAATACTTTTCCTGGCACTGATAGTAACATTATTCCTCTATAATTTGTGCACTCTTGTAAATTTCCCTTCTTAGGCAACTTAATCAGATATCCTTCCTTCCATTCTGCTGGTATCTTTTCCTTTTCCCAGACTTTACCAAGTAATTTATAAAACGTCTCTATAGCCGTGTTGGAATCTGCTTTGATGGCCTCAGCTGGAATGCCATCAGGTCCAGACGCTTTTCCATCTCTTAGAAGCTTTATGGCTTTCTTTATTTCTTCCTTCGTTGGTCTTTCACCGTTAATTTGTAGCTCTTCTTCTGCTGGCTGGATGTCCGGGGTTTTTTTTTGAGCTGGTCTATTGAGAAGGTCCTCAAAATATTCTGTCCACCTCTTCATTTGCTCGTGTATATTGCTGAGCAGTTTTCCATTCTTGTCTTTTATGAGGCAACTTGTTTGCTTGTATTTCCCTGTTAGCTTCTTTGTGCTGTTATACATATGGGACAGTTTTGACAAAAATAACTTTGTTTTTTTTTGGTTTTAAGGACTATCTTCATTGCACACGGACAACTCCATCAGTGCCCTGAACTCCTCCCTTAGATCACAGAATGAAAATCTCAGCACAGTGCACGAACTCCGTAGCACCGGCGAGAATCCCAATGTGTGTATATAGGAATCACACATTCTATAAATATATTTGGGGGTTAGGTTTCTAATTTTTAAATTTTGCCAGGGCAGAGGCCTTATTACTGCTTACGATTTCCAACTGCCACGGGATTTTTAACGTGCACAACTTGCACACGGAACCTCCAATTTTTTTCGCCCGTATCCAAGAAAGCTAGCCATCCGATCTCATTACCCATGGGACAAGTGGGGAGAACGACATGATTACGACCACTGGTTCTGAAAACAATTTCCATAAATTATATTTCCTCTACTGGGAATCGAACCACTCCGACCCAAGAAATCAGTAGATTCAAATACCTAGGCATATTAATCACATCATATGAAATATGCACCTCAGAAGTGAAGATGGAAAAGCCCAGGCAAAAGCAGCGTTCAATAAAATGAAAATTTTTTTATGCAACAGATCTTTGTTAAATAGAAGTAATATAGAACTTTAGTTAGTGTTATATATTGCCAGTCCCATGGAAGTAATTCATTAACAATTAGTAAACAAGCAGGACAATCTCTGTGGGCCACAGACAAGTGGTTTTACATTGTCGTGATTTGGTCTGTCTTACAACGCGTCATACCGAAAGCCTTACTGTGGGAAACTGTCCGATACAATAGCCAATCAAAACGCTCCTTTCCTGGTGTGTATACTGGAACATTTTATGCTTAACATAGAGGCCCAGTTTGTGTAAATGATAATACGAATTTATTTTATTTCTTAAGGACTAAAGATGTTTAAACGGAAAGGTATAGATATTTCAACAACAATAAAGTTACTTTAGAGGTAGGTGCAAAGACTTCCTCAAATAGTAGTTCCTTTAGAAAGAGAAACCGTTTAAAATGACGTCTATACATCAGGATAGTCCCAAATTTAGTTAGTTTAAGCATTCATAGATTAAAATGCATTTTGCTACCTAAATAATTATATAGAACGGTAGAGATAAATTCACAGTATAATTCTAGCTTTAAATGATCAAAATCGGCCCAGAATTAAGAAAGATACTGAATATTAAAAATTTTGCAAATTGAACTGAAGGCAGAAATACGCCTCAGTTTTAGATTCCTAGCACCGCTTTTACCCTATGCCATCCGAGATGGACGATGCGATACTATATAAGTCCTTGAACTTGGCTGAATTGAGGCCACAACTTTTTCAAAACCGAGCTGAATAGACGAAGAGCGGTAAAAAGTGTTACTGCCATTATACTTTGCCGCTGCATCTGACTAGCAGACCTAGATGCCTATTAACAGCCTGTTATAGCTTGTGTGTATTGCCTGAGGGTAAGAAAGAATATATATATATGTATATATTTATGTATTTTTGCTGTGTTTTAATCCAATGGTGTGTTAGGAAGTGCATGGCATGTGTTACAGAACGAGTGTGCTGCCGGTTGAAACGCAGGCATGTGTTGACTTTTAGAGACGAAAGCCAGCTTTGTAAAATGTGTAGAATAATTGAGAATAATGGCACAAATACGACTGTAAGTTTAATATATTTGAAGGGGGATTTCTTAAAGAAATGACATTTATCAGGAACCTAAGGAAGGATTGACAAAAATAGTTGTAATGAATCGATCAAGATATTACTTAGTAGTATTATTACTAAGCCAAATCATTGTATGGAAGCAGATCATGGACAACTGGATCTAACTTAGGATTTATAAGGAAATTGTAGTCACAGTGAACTGGCTGTGATTGGTAGTGAGGTAAATTGTCCTGTGCATATGTTAGCACAATGTCTGACACTGTTTGTTACGTCCATTGTATGTAAGTATAGAATAGTGCTGGACCATACTGAGGTTGTGACTATTTGTATTCCAGGTTTTATCCTGCAACTACCAAGATTGTACGAGACATCCACTTCGGTGGGACTCTGTGGTGCGATAGTTCTTGAAGTTCATAGAACTGGTTACCCTGTTTTCCCAGCCTGGAGATCCAGACATTGAGTGATCCTGGCTGGAGTTGGATGCATCTCACCCCAACAAGATAAGTGGAATAGAAATTCCACTGGTCAGCCTATTCAGACTCTAACACCAATATAAGAATAATAAAAGATACAAGTACAGTGTATGATGAATCCTTGTGGATCGAATGAATATATTACTACCTTCACAGTTCAACTCAGTGACCCAATATAGTGTATTATAATAATTAATCAGTGTAGAGAAAAATAGAAACTTCAGTACAGGATTCTGTTTGATAATTAAAGTTTCGATGTTTATTTATTTTATGTTGTAAATACCTTTGAATTTCTTTAAATTACCTAAACGAAAAGAGAACCGGTATAGGTTTAATAAATTGTAAATATGTACCAGCAGACTTTCTGAAAGTCCACCCTAACATTTGATCGTTGTATATTGAACCCTGAGCAGTTTTCCATTCCTGTTCTTTTATGAGGCAACTTGTTTGCTTGTATTGACCTGTTAGTTCTCTTGTGCATGTTTCACTATCCTGGACAGTTTTGACAAAATAATTTGATACATTTTTTTGGTTTTAAGGGACTAATCATCATTGCCCACGGACAACTCATCAGTGACCACTGAACGTCTACCACTTCGCTCACGAAGTGCAAGACTTTTTTCAGCACATGTGCTTACGAACTCCGTAGCACGGCGAGAATCCCAAAAAATGTGTTGTACTATAGGAATGCTTTTCATTCAGGAATATATTTGGGGGTTAGGTTTTAAATTGTTAATATTTTGCCAGGGGCGAGGACTTATAATTCTTAATAATTCTTTAAGCTTAAGGTTTTATTCAATGCCACGGGTAAATTTTTAACGTGCACAACTTTGCACTAGCAGAACCAGTCAGAAACAATTTTTTCGCCCGTTAATTCACAGAGGCGGATCAGGGAGAGGTAGCAGATAGGGATCTCATTACGTAGATTTGTGACAAGAGGGGGAACGTCTTGGATTACGACCACTTGGTTCTGAAAACAATTCCATAAATTATATTTCTCTACTTGGAATCGAACAGCGACCCAAGAAATCAGTAGATTCAAATACCTAGGATATTAAGCACACATATGAAATATGCACCTCAGAAGTGAAGATGGGAAAAGCCCAGAAAAGCAGGTTCAATAAAAATGAAATTTTTTTATGCAACAGATCTTTGTTAAAAAGAAGTAATATAGACTTTAGTTATGTTGTAATATAATGCCCGTCCATGAGTAATTCATTAAACACATAGTAAACAAGCAGGACAATCTCTGTGGGCCATCAGACAAGTGGTTTTACATTTGTCGTGATTTGGTCTGTTTACAACGCGTCATACCGAAAAGCCTTACATGTGGGAACCACTGTCGATACAATAGCCAATCAAAAACGCTCCTTTCCTGGTGTGTATACTGGGAACATTTTATGCGTAACATTGAGGCCCAGTTTGTGTCACTGATACTACGACTTTTATTTTATTTCTTAAGTACTAAAGATGTTTTTAAACGGAACAGGTATAGATCTTTCACCAACAATAAGTTACTTTTAGAGGTAGGTGCAAGACTTCCTCAAATAGTAGTTCCTTTAGAAAGAGAAACCGTTTTTAAAAATGGAGTCTATAATCAGGATAGTCCCAAATTTAGTAGTTTTTAAGCATTCCTAGATTAAATGCATTTTGGCTACTAAATACTAGATCGACCGGTAGAGATCAAATATTTTCACAGTATAATTCTTAGCTTTAAATGATCAAACTCGGCCCCGAATTAGAAAGATACTGAATATTAAAAATTTTGGCAAATTGAACTGAAGGCAGAAATACGCCTCAGTTTTAGTTCCTAGCACCGCTTTTACCTATGCCATCCGAGATGGCGATGCGCGATATATTCAGTCTTGAACTGGTGACTTGAGGACAACTTTTTCAAAACGAGCTGAATCAGACGGACGGAAGAGCGTAAAAAGTGTTACTGATTATACTTTGCCGCTGCTCTGATAGCAGACCTAGATGCCTATTAACAGCCTGTTATGCTGGTAGTGTAGTTGCCTGAGGGTAAGAAAAGAATTATATTATATAATGTATATATTTATGTATTTTTGCCTGTGTGTTTTAATCAATGGTGTGTTAGGCAGTGCCATGGCATGTGTTACAGACACGAGTGTGCTGCCGGTTTTGAAAGCAGGCCTGTGTTGACTTTAGAGACGAAAGCCAGCTTTTGTAAAAATGTGTTGGTTAGATAATTGAGGAATAATGGCACAACAATACGACTGTAGTTTAATATATTGAAAGGGGGATTTCTTAAGAAATGACATTTAAAGGAAACCTAAGGAAGGCTTGACAAAATAGTTGAGTTAAGGAATCGATCAGATATTACTTAGTAGTATTATTATAAGCCAACTCATTGTATGGAGAGCAGATCATGGCCCTGGATCTAACTTAGGTATTTCTAAGGAATTGTAGTCACGTGAACTGGCTATGGATTGGTAGTGAGGTAAATTTGTCCAGTGCATATGTTAGCCCAATGTCTGACACTGTGTGTTACGGCCATTGTATGTAAGTATAGAATAGTGCTGGACCATACTGAGGTTTTGCTATTTGTATTCCAGGTTTTATCCTGAACTCCCAAGATAGTCCGAGACCTCCACTGGTGGGGGACTCTGTGTGCGATAGTTCTTGAAGTTCATAGAACTGGTTACCCTGTTTTCCCAGCCTGGAGGATCCCAGACATTGAGTGTGATCCTGGATGGCGTTGGATGCATCCTCACCCAACCAGATAAGTGGAATAAGAATTCCACTGGTCAGCCTATTCCGCTCTAACACCAATATAGAACTAATAAAAGATACAAGTACAGTGTGCTGATGACTCCTTGGTGGTTATTTATATTGAGTTACAAGTTTTGTTGGATACAGTAGAACTCCATTTATCCGAACCCCTTGGGACCGAGCATCGTTCGGATAATCAAATGTTCGGATAATTGAATTGCATAATGTATCGAGTACATGTACACATACGCTCGTATTTCTAAAAATAATTAACCATCACAAGGAAAATACACAACAAAACATATTTACTTGTACTGTAATAATAATACCCACACTGTATTAGATCACCGTATCACCAAAATCTTTTATTACACAGCAGTGCATGTACTACTGTTATTAATTATGTTTTTTAAGAAAGAGAAATGTTTTCAAAATAACATTACAAACGATTCAAAACCACTCGCAACTTACGTATACATGTACTTGCACAGATGTAGCCCACTATTTAAAATAATGAGGAATCCTCTTTTGCACCAAACTGGATAGTCTCCTTTTGGCTGCTAAGTCCCGCATTCTCTTCAACAGCACAAGCTGTGTAGAACAGCTGTCATCTTCTTGCTCGTACCAAGCCATCGCGGTTTCTAGTGCTATAAAGGCCTCTTCAGGACTTGGTCGACGTTTTGGGTTTTCTTCATAATTTACAAGTACATCATGTACTTCTGAGGAGTCTTCATCATCGGTCACTACATGTATTTGGTTTTCTTCTTGCACAAAAGACAACATTTCTTCGTCATTCAAAAACTGAAAACCAGAATCATTATCATCTTCTAGCCACGTGTGTGCATCATCTTTGTCACAGTCCGAAAATCTGGGCATTGCTTGAAACAGTTCCACAACTTCATTTATACAATCATCATTTATGTCCACTGCAGTAGTTTCATTTCCTCCTTTTTTCCCAAGCAATCTATTCCAAGCCTTGTTGAGATTATCTTGTGACAGGGTGGTCCAAGCATCAGCTAACATATAGCAGTAGTCTTTGAGATTGAGCTTTTTGGAAAACGCCACTACACTTTCTTCATCTTCAGCCAACAATAAACGACGCAGGACTTCCTTCTTGTACATCTTTTTAAGCTTTGCTATAACACCCTGATCCATTGGTTGAATCAGTGCTGTTATATTGGGATGCAGAAAAATTACTTTAAAACTTGCATCAACTGCATTCAATGTATACGTCTCTGGATGAGATGGTGCATTGTCCAGTAGAAGAATTACTTTTCCAGTTTTCTTTTCTTGGTCTCTCAACCTCTTCACATTTGGGATGAACTGATTTGTATACCAATCAAGAAATATTTCACTATTCATCCAAGCACTCTTCTGTGCTTTGTAGCACAATGGGAGACATGTCACATTCTTTAAACAACGTGGTTTTTTGACATTGCCGATCGTTAGCACCGGTAAACGATGACTTCCACTGGCATTCGCGGCTACCAAAATTGTTACTCTCTCTTTGCACTTTTTAAACCCAGGGGCAGCTGCTTCGCGCTGAGATGCAAGTGATTTTTGAGGCATTGATTTCCAGTATAAGCCAGTCTCATCGGCATTATACACATCATCGAGTGAATAACCTTCTTCTTCCAAAAAAGCCAAGAGTGTTTCTTTAAAATTTTCAGCGGCAGTTGCATCGCTACATAAAGATTCCCCTTGAATCTCCAATTCTCGTATGCCATGACGAGATTTAAAGTTTCTTAATCATTCCTGGCTAGCCTTAAAGTCAGGAGGACCGTCAAGTTGATTGTTGAACTGAAGTGCCTTTTCACACAATATAGAGCCAGAGATAGGTTCCCCTTTGCTTCTTCTTTGCACAAACCATATATACAAAGCCTCTTCCAATTTCAAATCTTTCGCATTTCTCATGGTTTTACGTTTCTTCGACCCATTTTCACTATCCAATTTCGATGCAAAACTCATAATTTTATCCTTGTTACTTTTGATGTCAGAGACGGTAGCTTTCCCAACATTGAAAATCCTCGCAAGTGAAGACACAGTTTCACCTTTTCCTGGTCTCTTGGTAATTTCTGTTTTCGTTTCAATTGACAAAACATTGCGGTTCCTTTTATATGCTTTAGGCTTACTGGAAGATGCCATATCGCACAGAGAAATACTTGTACACCAAAATTATTCTGCTGTAGTAGCAGAGACAATTATTTTAAGTTGAACTGTCTGTTTAGCCAGTGCTCTGCCTAGAACGCACACGTACACTGGATTGGTAAACCAGATATTAACTGACTTTATGATCTAATGATCTAACTGACTTCCTGTATGTAAGCGACCGACCATTAGCCCATCCCATCCTCTACAAATTGTTCGCACACATTTGAAGCTTGCCGCATCAAAAGATTCAGAACTGTAGTCTAACGTGACTGGTGCACCTGGTTTTTTTTTCTGGACAAAGTGTTCGGATAATTGGATGTTCGGATAATTGGGGTTCGGATAAATGGAGTTCTACTGTACATATTATAGTTATAGAGATAGAAAATAATTAATACCCCTAGAATAATTAGCCAACATATTCAAATAATAATACATAATATCATAGGCGGATCTTAAAAGGGAGCGAATAGACTTTCAGGACATTCACTCTCATCACTCCTGGAGGTTTATACAGCCGATTCTAACCTTTTATGTTGATACACCCTTATTCTGTTCAGAAAAGGAGGTATTTCTTGTAAGACCAGTCTCTTACCTGGCACTATCCTGGTATCACCTGATACATCTTTTTGTCCAGGATAACCTTTATTCTTTACTACAATAAGACCCTTTCGCTACAGCAGTGTCTCAGTCCGGGATTTCAGCTTTTACCCTGGGGTCTTTTCTTTGAGACATTCAGTCTTATAGTTAGCAGTAGGAGAAATATTATAATATAAAAATGTGTAAGTAAAAATAAAAGCTAAACAAAGCACATTTGTAGTACCAGTGAGTACAAAGAAAAATTTTGGTGACTGAATACGCTGAAAGTGGTTTTAATTAATTAATTGGTTGTATATTAATTAAGTTTGTGTATTAATTAAGTCTGTAACTAGTATATTGATAAGATTGCAAGAGAATGGCAGACTTGGCAAAATTTAGATCTGCTACAGTGCAAGCGGCAAAGGAATTTGTGTTAAATGGGGAGGAACTTATTAAATATGTCACTACTGAATGTGACAAGTTTATAGAGAGAGAAGATAAGAAGTTGGAAACAGAAAGAAGATTACAATTAGAAGCTGATAGGGAGGCTAGACAAATAGAAGCTAAAAGATTACAAATAGAAGCTGATAGGGAAGCTGAAGCTAGGAAACTAGAAGCTGATAGGGAGGCTAAACAGATAGAAGCTGATAAGGAAGTTAAAAGATTACAAATAGAAGCTGATAGGGAGGCTAAACAGATAGAGGCTGAAGAAAGAAGACAGGTTGCTGAAAGGGAGGCTGAGAAAGAAGAAAAGAGATTGCAAAGGGAACATGAGTTGAGACTGAAAGAGCTTGAACTTCAAGGAAACGTTCCAATAAATGGAAGTAGCCCAACTACATCTGATACTAGTGCAAGTCATGGTACCTCAAATGGAGCCATGATTTATCACTTGGATCCATTTGTGGAGAAAAAAGATGATATTGAGTCTTATTTAATTAGGTACGAGAGATTAGCTACTAACTATGGCCTAGAGAAAGAGAAATGGAGCCTTAAGTTATCACAAGGGCTAAAAGGAGCCTCTTATGAAGTCTTCTCAAAACTTGCCCGACCCGAGAGGACCAAGAAAATTATGACATCTTGAAGCAGGCATTGCTAGTTCGTTATGAAAAGAACTCAGAATTTTATAGGAAGAAACTCAGAACTGCTAAGCTTCGTTCTGGAGAAACTTACCACCAATTCTCTGCAAGACTAGAAACCTACTTGGAGAAGTGGACTACTCTTGGAAAGTGTCAAGACCTAAAAGAAATGGTCATGATGGAGCAAGTAAGAGAGTATATGCGTCCAGACATGAGAAAATTTCTTATGGAACAAGGTGCAGAGAGATTGGGGGAGATTTTAACAGTTGCTGAGAGATATCAGGCAGCCCAGAGATAGCAGGAATTAAGAAGAAACAAGGAGAAAATAGTAGGCCACCCCCAAACCAAGATGAGTATGATAATAGGGATCAAAAACACAATTACAGACAAGACTATGACAAACCCAGATTTGATCATAGAAACAGGAACCTTCAGGTACAAGATAAGAAACCCTACAAACAGGGTGATAAATGGTGCAAAATTTGCAAAATGAATAACCACAATATCCTGGAATGTGGTAAGAAAGTCCCTCCATATCACGCTGCATGTATGATAACAGTGGGAAAGGGCAGGAAGGACCTGACAGAGAGTCAGACAAACCTCCATCATCCCCCCATCTGTGAAGAAGTAATTTGTAATGGCAATAAAATTATGTGCCTTTATGATTCAGGATTGCAATACGACTCAGTTGTGAGTGCCTCCTTGGTAAACCCTGATCAATACACCACAGAAAAAGTGGAGATACAAGGGGCATTAAAAGGAACAGCCACCATGACACTTCCCTTAGCCAGAATCAATGTCAAGACTCGCTATGTGGAAGGAGTGATCAGTGCAGCCGTGTGTGATGATCCTAATTACCCGCTGGTGTTAAGAAGAAGATATGTTTTCCTAGGGAACCCAATAAAACATGTGATCATGGCAACACTCCAGGTCAGGTCAACCCCTAGGAAGGAGGAGGGAATACCACTTAACATTCATCCGAAAAAGATGAAAAAGGCCCAGGCTAAAGATAGATCATTAAAACCTTGCTTTGGCAAATTGCCAGACAGCCATAAAACCCCCCCCCCCCCCCTAAGGAAGGACAGTTCTATTTGACGAATGGATTGCTTTACAGAAAAGCTGGAACAAGACAAAGTGGACATGGACAGTTAGTACTGCCATTGAGTAATAGGGATAAAGTTATGGAACTAGCACATGTTGATTCAGACGGTGGGCATAAGAAAATTGGTACGGGGGGGGGGGGGGGGGGGGGGGGGGGGGGGGGGGGGGGGGGGGGGGGGGGGGGGGGGGGGGGGGGGGGGGGGGCACTTGTCAACGGACCTCAGTGCATCATTATTGGTCAGGTATTGCTGAAGACATATTTCAGTATGTGACCATCTGTGCACAATGTAGCAAGGTGACATCCCCAAGTTGGGAAACTCAACAGGACCTAGAAACATATTGTGGTGAAAATAGGCCTGAAAATAAAAAAGAACAGGTAGACATCGTGAATAGGACAGCACCTTCTCACACCCAGTCTTCCAGTAAACCAGTGACCATGGCAACTCTCCGTCTCGTACCGAGAGGGGAAACAACCCATCCCGCGCCGACACAGTATTGTTCGGAATTCTTGGAACGGGCTAAAAATAGTATGGTTAGTCAGCCAACTTTGAAACTGAAACTGCGGGGCAACCACAGAAAAATTGGGAGTGGGAGATTGGGCAATTGGCCTATTGATCAGCTCACTTCAACATACGGCTATTAAATTAGCATTATGAGGGCACCGGCAACAGTCCATTGGAAGTATTGATAAGGACATGGATTGAGATTATATATTATATAGCAATGCTACAGGGAGAATTGATTTCTTGGTGCAGGAAATTTCTTTCCAAATATGAATCATATTATCACTCCAGTGAGGTTTAGCTGAGAGAACCCTCTGGTGAACATAGGCTCTGCCTGGAATTGGGAAATAATTACAGTACCAGAGTCACTAGTGAATCTAGATAAGGGCATTACCAGATTTCCGTCAAGCCTGAGCTCAGACCATTGCTGGCTGTTCACACTTCGGAGGGGCACTATGAGTTCCATATGTAGCTTTTTGGGTTGAAGAATACTCCGAGTGTTTTATCCAGGATGATGAGGAAATTACCGGATCCCTTATGCAACTCAGCTTTCACCAATTTTATAGATGACATCCTCATAACTATTGGAACCTTGCGGAACATCTAACACCTCTGGACATGTCGTTGGACAGACTCAGAGAAGAGTAATGGTGAATATTAATTGATAATCAGCAATTAGACAGACAGCAGCACCTGTGCTGTTTATTTACACAACATGCGGTGGTTATCCTTGATCTCAAAGTGTTGAGGCAAATTTCTTGAGTAGTGCCTACTTGAATTGACCAACCTGCAGGAAACCAGGATACCAGTAAGGCAGAGTGAACCTCATTTTGGGCTAATGCCATGATTGTAAATCCAGACAAGAAAGCTCCACCAGAATGGTTCACGCTTTTAAATAGGGGAGCTCTGTCGTGATTTGGTCTGTCTTACAACGCGTCATACCGAAAGCCTTACTGTGGGAAACTGTCCGATACAATAGCTAATCAAAACGCTCCTTTCGTGGTGTGTATACTGGAACATTTTATGCTTAACATAGAGGCCCAGTTTGTGTAAATGATAGTACGAATTTATTTAATTTCTTAAGGACTAAACAGGTTTAAACGGAAAGGTGTAGATATTTCAACAACGGTAATGTTACTTTAGAGGTAGGTGCAAAGACTTCCTCAAATAGTAGTTTCTTTAAGAAAGAGAAATCGTGTAAACTGACGTCTATACATCAGGGTAGTCCCAAATTTAGTTACTTAAAGCATGCATAGATTAAAATGCATTTTGCTACCTAAATAATTATATAGAACGGTAGAGATAAATTCACAGTATAATTCTAGCTTTAAATGATCAAAATCGGCCCAGAATTAAGAAAGATACTGAATATTAAAAATTTTGCTAATTGAACTGAAGGCAGAAATACGCCTCAATTTTAGATTCCTAACACCGCTTTTACCCCATGCCATCTGAGAGGGACGATGCGGTACTATATAAGTCCTTGAACTTGGCTGAATTGAGGCCACAACTTTTTCAAAACCGAGCTGAACAGACGAAGAGCGGTAAAAAGTGTTACTGCCATTATACTTTGCCGCTGCATCTGACTAGCAGACCTAGATGCCTATTAACAGCCTGTTACAGCTTGTGTGTATTGCCTGAGGGTAAGAAAGAATATATATATGTATATATTTATGTATTTTTGCTGTGTTTTAATCCAATGGTGTGTTATGAAGTGCATGGCATGTGTTACAGAACGAGTGTGCTGCCGGTTGAACGCAGGCATGTGTTGACTTTTAGAGACGAAAGCCAGCATTGTAAAATGTGTAGAATAATTGAGAATGATGGCACAAAAACGACTGTAAGTTTAATAATGTATTTGAAGGAGGATTTCTTAAAGAAATGACATTTATCAGGAACCTAAGGAAGGATTGACAGGAATTGTTGTAATGAATCGATCAAGATATTACTTAGTAGTTTTATTACTAGGCCAAATCATTGTATGGAAGCAGATCATGGACAACTGGATCTAACTTAGGATTTATAAGGAAATTGTAGTCACAGTGAACTGGCTGTGATTGGTAGTGAGGTAAATTGTCCTGTGCATATGTTAGCACAATGTCTGACACTGTTTGTTACGTCTATTGTATGTAAGGACAGAATAGTGCTGGACCATACTGAGGTTGTGAATATTTGTATTCCAGGTTTTATCCTGCAACTACCAAGATTTTACGAGACATCCACTTCGGTGGGATTCTGTGGTGCGATAGTTCTTGAAGTTCATAGAACTGGTTACCCTGTTTTCCCAGCCTGGAGATCCAGACATTGAGTAATCCTGGCTGGAGTTGGATGCATTTCACCCCAACAAGATAAGTGGAATAGAAAGTCCACTGGTCAGCCTATTCAGACTCTAACACCAATATAAGAATAATAAAAGATATAAGTACAGTGTATGATGAATCCTTGTGGATCGAATGAATATATTACTACCTTCACAGTTCAACTCAGTGACCCAATATAGTGTATTATAATAATTAATCAGTGTAGAAAAAAATAGAAACTTCAGTACAGGATTATGTTTGATAATTAAAGTTTCTATGTTTATTTATTTTATGTTGTAAAAACCTTTGAATTTCTTTAAATTACCTAACCGAAAAGAGAACCGGTATAGGTTTAATAAATTGTAAATATGTACCAGCAGTCTTTCTGAAATTATTTACATTGAGTTACAAGTTTTGTTGGATACATATTATAGTTATAGAGATAGAAAATAATTAATACCCCTAAAAAATTAGCCAACATAATCAAATAATAATACATAATATCATAGGCGGATCTTGAAAGGGAGCAAATAGACTTTCAGGACATTCACTCTCATCACTCCTGGAGGTTTATACAGCTGATCCTAACCTTTGATGTCGATACACCCTTATTCTGTTCAGAAAAGGGGGTATTTCTTGTATGACCAGTCTCTTACCTGGCACTATCCTGGTATCACCTGATACATCTTATTGTCCAGGATAACCTTATTCTTTACTACAATAAGACCCTTTCGCTACATACATACGAATTTTGAGACTACCAAGGACAACTAAAAAGTAACCAGGATATCCTGGCATATGCTAATGCGCAGAGGAAGCTTATTATTCATATTAGAAGGAATCCATTTTATTTGGACGTGTAATGAGAAGAAACAAGCTAGAATATATTGTCACAACAGGAACGACTTCAGAAAAACAAGAGATAGGGGACAATTTAGAGAGAAGATATTGGACAGTTTGACATCGTGGCGAGGCAAAGAAGTCATTAACAGAGTTGATAAACAGTACTGGGAACAGGAAGTTATGGAGAGGCATGATCATCTATGCCGGCAGGCGTATTGTAGGCGCGTCATGGTAGTTTATCGGGGTGCATTCTCATGAGATGACCAACCACTTGATTTTCTGTCTCTCTATATACATGATGCAGGATGTAGTTAATACAATTTTTCCGAAGACATCATGTCTCATTCTGTCTCTCCTGGTAAACATTAATGACTTTTGTTAAGCATCTCATCTCGCAGGTTGTGATTTTCATCTCCTGTGCTTTAGTCAGTGACCATGTTTTTCACTGATAGCAAATAGCAGGTAAGAATAAACTGTTTATTAACTGTCGTTTGATTTCCATACTGAAATTGTGATGATTGAGTAGTGGTGACAGTTAGTAAGTCACTGCATTCCCATTTTGACATCTTGTTTCAATATTTATGTCAAGTCTTCCATTTTCCGTAGAAATGCTTCATAAATACTTGAATTTTTGGAACCTGTTTTAACACTTTTTTTGTTGGCACGTATGTTTTAAACCTGATGTTGTTGACGTGAATGTTAAGTGGACCTGATAATCTGCAGATCGTCATAGTTTTTTGTCTTTATGTATTGAACTTCATGTTGCATTTTTTACAGCTTGAATTAAGTGCATTATTTATGACTTTGCCATTTACTTTCATCCTCATACATTAGACTTCTGTTATCTGTAAAAAGAAACTTATTCGGTGGGTTGCATTCTTCACTTTCTGGGTTTACTTCATTTTCTTAGCTTGCTTCTGGTGTTATTTTGTCCCTATAAATGTTGAACAGTAGTGGTGAGTGCACACAGCACTTTCGAACTTCTGTGGTTATGGCAAAAGCATCAATGAAACCATCAGATGTTCTTACTACATTTTTGCACGTAAATTATATAGCTCTCCCGTTATAGCTGCCACTGTATTCCATAGTCTTCTAATACTGACCAAAGTTTATTTCTGTCCACTCTATCGAAGGCTTCTTCCTGGTCTACAAATTGTGTTTCTAGTTGATTGTCATATTCTATTGTTCTTTCGTTAAACAGTCTTAAGTGAACAAGGCATCAGTACATCCCATTTCTTTCCTGAATCCAAACAGCATGCTACTCATTTGTGGTTCGATGATGGGTCTTAGTCTTTTCTGCCGAATTATGTTACATACATTTTTCTTGTGTGACTTACCAGTAAAATACCTCTTGTTGATAGTCTTAGTGTTTGGTGACCTATTATGCATGGATGGACACACATCAACCACCGTTAGAAAGCGTACATTTTAACCCCATGATGTGATATTGATTTAACACCGTAAACAAGGGTTCAGTTGAAGTTTTATTGCCAACTTTATTGTTAAAATCCAGTGAAATACTTGGGTAACATTTGAATGTTGATTTTATCCTAACTAGGCTAAAAAAACATAACACCTGGACTACAAGTAAAACCTCTCATGTAAAACAAAACATCATAAGGCATTCATTGTGAATGGGCTGCTTTGTTTTAAATCCTCATTTTCTGGAGACAACATTTTTAAATACAACTATCGAAGTCACTACATTCAGTAATGACATTATAAGTCATGAAAAAATACAATCGTTATAAACAAATTTTTAAGAATAAAAAAAAATCATTACATTTCAATTTACAGCACATACAGTCATTACATTTAAAGTCATTTACAATCATAGGCGCTACTTTCATACAGGAACAATGACTTCCCACGTACTTATGATCAATGTCACTTATCATGATCCTGACAGTAAGATGTGGTGGCGGTGCCATCAACTCAAAGGGTACTGGTTAGAGATCGTCATGGCATTTGACAATTTAAAACAAAATACTATAAGAAATGTCATGAATATCATTAATGGTCAAAAATAACTCTACATAAATAATTATTTTGAATTAAATAATTATTCTGGAATCCCCAGGGCAAGTGAATGGAGGGAGATCAAAGAACATTTGGAGGAGAGAACAAGATAGACATAAAAGAACATTTGGAGGAGAGAACAAGATAGACATCAAAGAACATTTGGAGGAGAGAACAAGACAGACATCAAAGAACATTTGGAGGAGAGAACAAGACAGACATCAAAGAACATTTGGAGGAGAGAACAAGACAGACATCAAAGAACATTTGGAGGAGAGAACAAGATAGACATGAAAAGGATGAAGAAGAAATGGAAAGACCTTGAGCGGATGGCACGTGACAGGAAGAATAGGCATAAGTTTGTTGAAGACCTATGCTCCTTGGGAAGCTCAAGGTGATGAAAAATGAAATAAATATTGACATCGAATTTTAAATTACGAATATCGTATATTTGTATGTAATTTTTTAAACAGCTAGGGTAAGGATTTTCTTCATCATACATGATGGTAGCACTTCTTCACCTCTAATCTAGTGCTGCCAGATTTTGTTTTTTGTTTATAGAAGTTTGCCTCTCTATGGCAAGGCGCACAGCGTTCAACCTAGACACAAGGTCCGTCAGTTACATTTGAGCGCATGTCTAAATTTTAAAAAAATAAAAAGAGAGATGATAGTCCTCTGCTGATGTTTTTGCCTTGTGTTCCTTTCAGCGTGTTCTTTTGTCTTCTGGTTGTTGTAAGAGCTTCTTTTCGCCCAATCTAAGGTGGCGCCGTAGGGACCATCTCCACTTGGTGCAATCAATAGCTTCATCATACCACGTTGCTGGATTTATGTCCAGTGCATTCATGGCTCTCTTGCACACATCTTTGAAAATCAGCTGCGGTCACCTGGCTGTTCTATTGCTATCTGCCAGTTTTTCGTAGAAAATAAACTTGAGGATCCGACCATCTTCCATGTGCCAGCATGGCCAAGCCAGCGTCGTCTGCGATGTCTAAGCAGTGTATACATGCTTTGATGGCTAGCACGTGACAGTACCTGGACATTTGTCACTATGTCATTCCACGAAATACCAAGAATGTGGCGTAGACACCGTAGATGGAAAGTATTCAGTTTCTTTTCATGCTTAGCATAGGTTGTCCATGTCTCGCTGCCATACAGAAGCGTGCTGGTGGCGCAGACATTATATATCTTGATATAACCAAATACCAAATGTCTACTGCTGAAAGAAGCGCAGCTTAGAACATTGGCAAACATTTGAAGAAAAAAAGAAAAAGAAATAAGTATCAAAGAAAGATGAAAACAATCACAGCTGAAAACCATTTACTGACACACACACACAACCACACAGATATACATATATGTATGTAAAGGTAATGAGAATGAGAGTGGAACTAGGGGGCACAGGATCATCTAGGTCAAAGATGCTGTACAGGGTGAGGAACACAACTGATATAAAATACCAAGGACCAAAGTCTGCGGATAGACTTGATCACCTATGCCAAAAGGGATGGAACTTAATGATAATCATGGTGTTGTAATACGAGTAATCTTTACCAATAGATGTTATGTGATGGAAATCTTATGATTACATGGCTGTGTTCTCAGTATGTCTGTACAAGTATTGTAATTGCAACACTACATTTTTGATGCTACTACATAAATAATATATCCCTCAAAAGCAGAACTGAACCAAGATCAGGCACGTATTTTCTGCCACCACACAGTTGCTTTCTGCCAGATATTTCCTCTTCTGTTTGCAATACACTGGCCATTGGAGATCCGAAATCTCCAAAAAAAATGGTGTATTTGCTTTGATGCAGCTTATAGCTGAAACTATTACAATTGTTAAATAAATTGTTTGTTTACTTAAAAAAAAAATGTGATAGTAGTTTGTATACAATGTACAGGGTGTCCCAAAAGTTACTGTGCACTTGAATATACGGCAGACTAGAGTAGGGTTTTGATGTGAGAGTTGTCCATTCTACCCTAGGCGTGACCTTCGACAATATGAAGAAGCGTGTTCAGACATGTCTTGAGGCCCATGGTGGACATTTCCAACATCTGCTGTAGATGAAACTGCTGCGTGGTACTGTAACGTTGTACGAGGTACTTTACTGCACAGTAACTTTTGGGACACCCTGTATATTTATTGTGTGCAAGCAAATATTCCAAGGGTCAAGATTTGAGAGCATTTTTGTGTAAAATTTGTAGCTTCCTTTCCAGGTATGTTGGAATCGACTTCATGTGTTGTCAGTTTGGATTCAACCCTGTTATCAACTCCCTGTGTAGGTTTTACTTTCGTAACATGCTGTGGGGTAACTGCCTTGATCCTCTGTGCTTCCAACATAGCTTGTGCAACATACGGTGGAGCAGACTGTGGATGAAATTCAAATACCATTTAGTTAGAAAAACCAGTGACTGGAACCCACAAGAGCAGAGAAGAGAGTGGAGGCCAAGGAGATCACGACAGAGCTGAATAACGCATTCGTTGTTTACCCCTCAGTTCCTCAAGGAGCATAGACCTTCAACAACCTAATGACAAGTCCTCCTGTCTTATACAGTTCTCTCAAGGTACGTAGACCTTCAACAACTTAATGACAAGTCCTCCTGTCTTATACAGTTCTCTCAAGGTACTTCCTTGTCGTTTTTATCCCTGTCATTTCTCTCTCCAATTCTCTTCCCCACATGGTTTGTTTGTCTCACTCTACTTCTATCACCCTGGGGATTCCAGAAAAAAGAACTGCCTTGTGATTATAACAACAATTTTATAATGTAAAGATGAATAATAGGGAATAAAATTAAAATTAGTGGCAAGTAATAATTGCAGCAGAGGGGCTTTCATTGCGTTGGGAAATGTATGGAGATCGGGAGAGGTTGGATCCAACACGAAAGTAGGAATCTTCAGCTCGGGTGTGGGGTCAGTCCTGTTGTATGGCTCTGAGACATGGAGAACAACAGGGACAACTACCAAATAGCTACAGACTTTCATAAATGGTGCTTGCGTAGAATAGAAGGATTAAAATGGTATGACAAGGTTACCAACGTGGAACTGAGGACAAGAACCAGACAAGTGCCAGTGGAACAAGAGATGAGAAGAAGACGATGGCGATGGATAGGACACACACACTGAGGAAACCTGTTGATAGCATTACAAGGCAGTCCTTGTTCTGGAATCCCCAGGGCAAGAGAAGCAGAGGTAGACCAAGAAGCACATGGAGAAAAGAGTTGGAAACAGAGGTGAAAATGATGAGGAGAACGTGGAAAGAACTTGAGATGATGGCCCGTGACAGGAGGACTTGGCATGTGTTTGTTGAAGGCCTATGCTCCTTTGGGAGTGGAGGGTTATGAATGAATGAATAATTGCAGCCCAGTGGGTTGTAGACAATAAATTGGCTGAATGGAGGTTAATGACTGTGGATACCAGGAATCCAGTGCACGGCTGTGTACGTCTTTAAGTTACTAAATGGCAGATTACTAGAAGTGAAAAACTAGTGTAGTGTATCACTAAAAAAAATCTGGAAATGTATAAAGTGGACGAGAAAGTATTTAGGAAGAAAGAGAGGAGACGAAAAGAGATTGATGTAATGCTATCAACAAGTTTCCTCAGTGTGTGTTCTATCCAACTCCATCGTCTTCTTCTCATCTCAAGCTCTACCGGCACTTGCCTGGGTCTTGTCATTAATTCCACATTATTGATCATGTCATACCACACTTCAGGCCTTCTATTCTACGCAAGCAGCTCCATTAATGAAAGTCCGCAGCTGTTTTGGTTGTTGTTTTATTTGTTGCCCATTGTTTCAGAGCCGTACTATTGGACTGACTTGATATTTAAACTGAAGATTCTGATTTTTGTGTCGGACTTGATTTTTTTTTTTTTTATCTCCATCAGTTAATATTTAATATTAATGCTAAATATTTATGTTCTGGTATTACACCTGGGTAAGGTAAGAGATGTACAGGTAGAATAACATACAGAGAAGAGAACTGGAGACATAAGTGGAAAAGATGGGGACGACATAGGAAGACCTTGAGCTGATGTTCACGATTGGAGGACGACAGGTGTTTCTTGAAGGCTAATGCTCCTTGGGGACCTAAAGGATATTGACCTATCCAGTGCAAGCAGAGATATTTACCATTAAGATACATCATAAATACTTCATGCAGTGTAAGTCGTATAGTAAGCTAATGTTACAGCAAGTCATATAGTAAGCAAATGTTACAGTATGTCATATAGAAGGCTAATGTTACAGTAAGTCATGTAATTAGCTAGTGTTACAGTAAGCAAATATTACAGTAAGTCACATCTTCTTCTTCTTCTTCTTCCGTCCTTAGCCACCGACCGTCAAAGCAGTCAGTGGCCATTACGCCTAGTGGCGTCTTAGGGCAACAGCAGATAGGTTTTCTTTGCCATTGTTTCCCATCACGCCTATTGGCGTCTTTAGGGCAACGGCAAATCAATCCATAGCATGTTATTTTTACATGTTGTATAGCAAACTAATGTTACAATAAGTCAAATAGCAATCTAATGTTACAGTAAGCCAAATAGCAAGCTAATGTTATTGTAAGTCATATAAAAAGCTAATGTTACGATAAGTCATATTGCAAGCTAATGTTACAGGAAGTCGCATAGCAAGCTAATGTTACCATAAGTATTATTACAAGCTAATGTTATAGTAAGTTATAATGTAAGCTGATGTTACTGTAAGTCATGTTGCAAGCTAATGTTACAGTAAGTCATATTGTAAGCTAATGTTACAGTAAGTCATACTGTAAGCTAATGTTACAGTAAGTCATATTGTAAGCTAATTTTACGGTAAGTCATATTGCAAGCTAATGTTACAGTAAGTCATATTTCAAGCTAATGTTGCGGTTAGTCGTATTGTAAGCTAACGTTACGGAAATCATGTAGTAAGTTAATATTACTGTTAGCCATATGGTAAGCTAATATTACAGTAAGCCATATAGTAAACTAATGTTACAGCAAGCCATGTAGTAAGCGAATGTTACAGCAAGTCATATAGAAAGCCAATGTTTCAGTAAGTTATATAGTAACTTAACGTTACAGTAAGTCATATAGCAATATAATGTTACAGGAAGTCATATTGCAAGCTAATGTTGCAGTAATTCGTACAGTAAGCTAATTGTTGTTACAGTTAGCCATATACAAAAATAATGCTACAGTAAGTTCTATGTTAACCTAATGCTATAGGATGTCAATATTGTTAATTCTACAGTATGTCACATATTAAGCTAATGCTGCAGCACGCCCTATATAAACCTAGTGCTTTACTTGGTCATCTATTCAGCTAATGCAACAGCAAGTCACACATTAAGCTAATGCTGCAGTAAATCCTACGTTAAACTAATGACACATAAGTCAAATACAGCATTACACAAACAGTGCCCTAAGTCTTACATAAACCTGAAGGTAGTAGTAGAATGAAAAAAAAACACACACACACAAATAGTAATACGTCTTACAAAGAGAAAGGACAAGAAAAAACCTACGTTGCGGCCACAAGGCCTTCGTCAGGGACAGACAAACAAGAGGCAAGAGAGAAAGAAAGTGAGAATTAAGTGGAGAACACGAAACTATAGAAATAAGAGAAAAATACTCCCTGATAACATGTTGGAGCAAAAATGTCTGCCACTAAACCGGAAAGCGGAAGTGGATAGTACATTAAAAGCAAAAAATACAAAATAATGAAAACAAGGACTGGAAAACAGAATGAGGGCAAAGTGATATTAAAAATAAAAAACAGATATGGAGAGAGAAGAGGTAGAAAGAGTTTAAAAAAAATTATTATATGGAGTAAAATTCATTTATTTAAAAAAAAAAACCCAAAAAACATATATATATATATATATATATATATATATATATATGTATATATATATATATATATATATATATATATATATATATATATATATATATATATATATATATATATATATATATATTAGGGTGACCATACGTTCGGATTTGGCCGGATTTATCCAGCTTTGAACGTCAAAATTTAGCGACCGGCCGGCTTAAAAAAAATTGCGATTTGTCCGGATTTTAACAAAATTAGAAAAAGAAGAATCAAAGTTTTTTTAATGCGAAGAAATCGAAATTTTGTGAAATCTGGCCATGTTGACATCCGCTCAGATTTGATAAAAGGTATCTATCAGTTTTAACCCACTCCTAGATGGATTCACCTAGATCTAGGTTTTTTTTTGGGTCCCATCTAGGTGTAATTTTCCTTTATTAGTTGAAGAACGCCACCTAAATTTAGGCCAAAATAGCGCAAAACTCAACCAAAGTAGCCCAAAAATCGACCAAAGTAGTCAAATAATCGCCAAAAATAGCCCGTCGCCGATATCTAGGTTATTTTTAGGTCCCATCTAGGTGCCATTTTCCTTTATTAGTTGAAGAATGTCTCCTAAATTTCGACCAAAATAGCCCAAAACTAAACCAAAGTAGCCCAAAAATCGACCAAAGTAGTCAAATAATCGCACAAAATAGCCCAAGTCGCCGATATCTAGGTTTTTTTTTTTAAATTCAGAGTAGCAACGCTGGTATCCATCATTCCTTATTCTACTTTGACCTTTGACAAAATTAACTTCAATCTATATCAATCGACTGAAATTTTAGTTTTATTCTTGTTGTTCATTGAGTAAGTAATCTGAATGATTGTACTTTGATTGAAGTACTGGCACATGAAAAGTAGACCAAATTCTTGAACAATCATGAAATGTAGAGTTACTGAACATCTGCTCACTGTTCAATATTTTCTTGCTTTTCCAGGACATTATGAAAATATTAAGAGGCTTTTCTCATTAATGGAAAGTCAGTGGACAAAGGACAGATACCAATTCACTGTTGAATATTACAAGCGCAATACAAATATAAGAATGTTTCTTGTACAGAGTCCCATGAGTATTTAGTTGGAAATTCAGACTTACTGAGAAAAATAATGTCAAGTGAAAAGTACAATGTTAAAAACTGAATATTTAGTGATGTTGGAAAAGATAATGCTTGATGGAAAAATGATTAAAAATGCATTTTATGAAGATTTAAAAAAAAAAATTTCGCTGAAGTATTTCTACATAGTTTATCATGACTCATTACATAAATGTATCAAATTAGTGAAATTAATATGTCCTCATGTCTTCCTTTTTAAAAAAATGTCCTCCTTTTAAGTCAAAAAATCAGAAAATGTCCTCCTTTAAAAAAAAGTATGGTCACCCTAATATATATATATATATATACACAGTCGGCGTCTGTGGCCTAATGGATATGAACGCAGTTTCATAATCCAGATATACCAGGTTCGAAACCTGCTGCAGGCGGTTTGGTAGCAAATCGCTTTGTGTGGATTTTTAACCGTTCAGAAAGCAATGGCAAACTACTGAACGTAAAAATTGCCTAGAAAAATCACAAAAACAGCCAATAAAAGCTTGGGTTGATTGCCACGTCCTGTAAAGGATAAGCAACTAACTTTATATATATATAAAATAGGAGGGAAGTCAAGGGTGATCGCAGTCATAACAGAAAGTCATAATAAAACTGGGACTAGATAGAAAAGGACGCCTCAGACAAAATAATGTTGTGTGTTCAAACCATAGGGTTTAAGGCAACCCATAAGATGGATGAGGCGTTGTTCCAGGCGGAACCGACTGTTGGCATCCGAGGAACAGGATCTGATAGCTGTCACCTGGATGTCAGTGGCACCGTGGTGGCCCGGGCCATTGAATTCTACTGTTTTACCCTCGTCTTACGGCAGTTCTCCTCATATACTCATACACTCATACACGCATATACTCATATACTTATATCAAACCTGAAGCTTCAGTAACTGCTATATTAAGCTAATGTTACAGTTTGATTTCAAGGACTATCGTCTTTGCACATGGACAACTCCATTAGTGCTCCGATCTTCTCCCTTAGATCACACAAGGAGGATCTCAGCACAGTGTACGAACTCCATAGCACCGGCGAGAAACCCTATATATATATATATATATATATATATATATATATATATATATATATATATATATATATATATATATATATATATATATATATATATATATATATATATATATATATATATATATATATATATATATATATATATACAGTACTTTGCAAAAAAAATGGCAGTCATATTGCTCAGCTAAATATGCTGAAATCTAATTAAATACTGTATGCATGTTCTGCCCCAAATTTGCACTCCACTGAAGTGAGCAAACACTACCAAAAGTAAAAAAAAAAATTAGCGGAGAGTAATATCCCTTGATAATAGAGCAGACGACAATTTCTAATGCTAGTGGCAGAAAATGGATACAAAGTCAAAGTGTATGTTAATTTCACAGCTTTGGAATGAAGGAAATCAAACATGTTCCAACATTTCTAAAACCTTGAACATTCCTGAGCAGACTGTCTACAGAGTTGTGAGTAAATTAAAAGCAGGTAATGGAATCGAGCGAAAAGAAGGTAGTGGGAGGCCAAGACTTTTGGACACAAAGGACCATCGGCGTCTCTCCCAAATCATTCGGGCTGGGCCAATGAAGAGTGTAGAAAACATACGGCAGCGCATTATCGGGTTGGGAAGCCCAGAGGTATCTAATGCTACTGTCAACCGGGAGCTACACAGGATGAATTACACAAAAAAGCGGGTAATTTCGTCACCATTGCTCCACAGAGACTCACAAACAGATGTGCTTGAACTGGTGCCACGAACACCAAAATATGTCATGGGACAATGTGATTTTTTCAGATGAATGTTCTGTTTGGTCTTAATCTGCCCAAATAAATATTTGGACGAAAGACTCTGTAACGCCTGTGTACCAGCGACTGAAACATACCTAGAAATTCCATCTTTGGGGAGGGGTGTCAGCAAGAGGTGCCACCCCACTGTGTGTTTTCACAGGAATTCTCACGAAAGAAAGGTATATCGACATACTAGAGGGACACCTTCTGCCATTTATGGAGGTCATGTACCCCGATGGGTGCACATTTAAACATGACAATGATCCAAAGCATACAGCTCATACCACCAAAGCATGGCTGCAAGAGAAGAATGTGATAGTGCTGAAGTGGCCCAGCAACAGTCCCGACCTAAACCCAATTGAAAACGTTTGGGCACTACTCAAGAATCATTTAAAAAAGAGTGGACTCAGAGACATTGAACAATTGAAGAAGGTAGCTGAAAAATACTGGGACAGTCTGACACACAATTACCTACAAACATTTGTGGGAAGTATGCCTCGCCGCATCCAGGCTTGCCTTGCTGGAGAAGGCAACACTATATTGTACTGAAACCACTGTTAATAGATAGAGGAGATACCAATCTTCCTCTGGACATACAGTTTTTATTATTATTTGCTTCTATGAGTGTGCTGCGTTGCGAAAATATGACTGCCATTTTTTTTTGCAAAGTACTGTATATATATATATATATATATATATATATATATATATATATATATATATATATATATATATATATATATATATATATATATATATATATATATATATATATATATATATATATATATATATATATATATATATATATATATATATATATATATATATATATAGGAATCACACATTCTATAAATATTTTTTTGTGGTGGGTAGGTTTCTAATTTTTACATTTTGCCAGGGCATAGGCCTTATGGCCTACTCTTTACGATTTTTAAATGTCGTGGGATTTTTAACTTGTGCAACTTGCACACGGGACCTCCTATTTTTTTGTTTTTATCCGAGAAGGCTAGGCATCTGATCTCACTACCCAGGAGACCAGTGGAGGGGGGGGGGAGGGAGTATGACATCATTAGGGCTTACTGGTTCTGAAAAAAATAACATTCGAGGTGAACGCCATAGGCCTACCTCTTAGCCACTCCCACCCCTTGATGTTACAGTAGGTCATATAATTACGATCATGTTACAGTAAGGCATATAATTAAGGTCATGTTACAGTAAGTCATATAATTAAGGTCATGTTACAGTAAGTCATATAATTAAGGTCATGTTACAGTATGTCATATACTTAAGGTCATGTTACAGTAAGTCATATAATTAAGGTCATGTTACAGTAAGTCATATAATTACGGTCATGTTACAGTAAGTCATATAATTAAGGTCATGTTACAGTAAGTCATATAATTAAGGTCATGTTACAGTAAGTCATATAATTAAGGTCATGGTACAGTAAGTCATATAATTAAGGTCATGCTACAGTAAAATATAACTAAATCTCTTACCTCTAAAATCTCTGTCTGATTGAGCGATACATTTATCCAGATGTAAAGTTGATGATAGTTAATACTATTGACCTTGTATTTGATCGTATTCAGACCTTCTAGATCCTGTCTTTTTCTTGCTGACGCTAGAATCCTTTTTCTGCATGTGTGCACAAATAAATTAATAATTAATAGATTATTCTTTACCGCAGTATTTCTCACTTTCAGTACTCGGGTACCCCATATGAGGAGTTTAGTATAACTAGCGTAGCCATTTCAGGCGAACATAATTTGGTTGCAGGTGTATTATTACTTACGTTATTTTAATTTAGTGTTAAAATTATTATTTATATATATTGCATATATTATATGTATGTGTATAAAGTGACAAATGTCGAAGTGTTGTCATGTGCTGGCCTTCAAAGCATGTATACACTGCTTAGACAGCGCAGACTATGCTGGCTAGGCCATGTCCGCAGCATGGATGATGGTCTCATCCCGAAAGATATCTTCTACGGACAAACTGGCAGATGGCTAAAGAACAGATGGGCGACTGCAGGTGATGTGCGCAGTAGAGACACGAGAGTGCTGGACATAAATCCAGCAACCTGGGAGGATGAAGCTGCCGGTCGCACCAAGTGGCGACGCCTCTACGGCCCCCACATCAGATTGGGCGAAAAGAAGCTCTCACGGCAAGCGGAAGAGAGAAGAAAATGTTAAAAGGAACATCAGGAAAATAAGGAGCTGAGGGCTGTCACCTCAGGGGCGCATTCCCATAGACAGTTATGACTGAAGGGCTGTCACCTCGGGCGCATTCCCATAGACAGTTATGACTGAAGATGCTATTATTATTATGATGTGTGTGTGTGTGGTTGTATATATATATATATATACACACACAGTGTGTTTCAAAATAATACATACGCACTTTAAAAATCTATGTTTCATGAAAAAGTACATAATTTTAATAGTCTTTATCACAATTTAAAGCTAAGAGATAGACAATCTTTTCACAATGAAGTAATTTTGTATTATATTTCAGATACATGAAAAATGATGAGAATACTCAATTAAGTTTTGAAGAAAGAAAGACAATTCTTAAAGAATTGTTGATCAGTTGGTGACAGATGTTGCACATGTCTTGATGCTGATGGTGGACATTTGGAACATTGAAACAAAATTTGTGTTACTGCGAAACAATTTTCTATCTGTTAGTTTTAAAAAGTGATAATGAAAATTCAAATTGTTAAACTAATTATAATAACGTAAGTAATAATACAAATCAACAAATATTTGGACAGAACAGCGGACACATAGAATGCATTCTAAAAAATAATATGACAAAAGAAAATATAAAAAATTCTACCGTTTATTCCCGGAACCCCTTTTGTGCTCCCTCGGGTTTACTCGTACCCCACCTTTGGGAAACACTGCATTTAAGAAATAGTGCATTATCTCATATATTACATCATTACACAGTACTTCATGCCTAAGTACACTAGCGCCCAGTACTTCACAACACCATAATAGAAAACTCTATACACAGCGATACATCAGGTTGTAATCTGATAATCAGAAGTCCCCCCCCACCCTCAGTCGATCACGTTCTTCGGCCGTTTAATCTCTTTTACACTGTAAGAGGGGCGGGCTCACTTGGGTCATGACTCCCAAGTGTCAGCCTCCTGTTGTCGTGTGCTAGGAATTGAACTCACTTCATCTTGGTTGCAGCTTTCATCTTCACTCCTGTTTTTATCCATTCTGCTATAATCTATCACACAGGACTTAAACATATAGAACTCTGACAAAAAGTACTGTATTACATTGGACTCAGACAGGATTTATTCACACACCACTCTATTGGGTTCGATTCACGGTATCCACTCGCTCCAGTCTACCCAGCTGTAAATGGGTATATGACATTGCTCTTGCGCCAGGGAAGGAAAAGGCAGCGAGGACGGGAACTGGTCACTCCGCCTCACGATGACTTTTACTCTATCGGACATTAATATACCACCTATAATAGTACTCTGTCACAACAGTGCTTCATAGCAAAGTAATCCATGACACATTACTTCGCCATACTCTAATCGTACCCTATCAGTTCTAAATAAAGTGCTAAAGTTAATCGATAGCAGATATTGTCATAGGAGAGTAAGGTATTAGAGACTTCAATATGCTAGGTCGCAGCTTTTTGGGGTGAGGTGACAAGATTCATTCTCGCTACATTAGCTGTCCTTACTCAAGAACAGTCAGTTACCCATTTACAGCTGGGCAGACTACAGCAAGAGGCTATCTGGTTTCGAACTTGGTTACATTGCCTCGGTATGCTAGTGGTCTAATCACCCCGCTACCAAATGCTTAATTCTACGCTGGTGGTAGTGCAATACCATTTTAAACCCACCTACTCTGAGCAAATATCGATTTATGAATGTCGGTCACGTTTTTAATACCGTTTTTTTTTCCCCCTTCATTTTTCAGAGCCATTCATTGAGACAGTCGTGACATTAAAGTTGAGAATTTTTACATTTGTGTTGGGCTTTAACTCTTTGACTCCGGAACAACGCTCAGATCGTTGGTCAGATTTCACACCCGTGCCAAAACAACTCTCTGAGCGTTGTTTTTAGTCTATCATGAAATAAAATTACGGCGCAGGGTGGAAAATAATTGCGGAGTCAAAGAGTTAAAAAAAGTAAATCTCTCTTTCCTTATAACCTGTTTCCTTAATTTGATATCACTCTTCCCTCCTCATTTTTCTTCTTCATCATCATCTTTTTCTTTTGCTTCTTCTTCTTTTTCTTCTTTTTCTTTTTCTTCTTCTACTACTACTACTACTACTACTTCTAGTACTACTTCTACCACTACTTCTTTTTCTTCTACTATTGCTACTACTACTACTATTACTACTGCTACTACTATTAGTAATACTACTTCTTATTCTTCTTTTCTCTCTCTCTTTCTCTCTCTCTCTCTCTGTTTATGTCTCTCTCTCTCTCTCTCTCTCTGTCATTTTCTGATCTATATTGCTCCCGAGGTGTGTGTATCGGTCCATATTTTAAACCGATGTTTCCCACAATGCACTCTTCGGTTACCTCCTTTATTTTCATGATCTTTGGCATTCTGTGTAGATTTCCAGACAAATTTGTTGTGACCTTTTATACAGTATTGCTATTTTTGTCTGGATCTGGTTTCAATTATGGGATAGGAAGGCAGGGTCATTGGTAAAGTTCATGTCGTCTAGTCAGAGACGAGGGAGACTGAGCGTTTGGGCATTTCAGGCCCTCCCCGAGGCCCACATCCCCTAACCTCCTATCTTTATCTTAATCTATGGAACTGATAATCGGGGGGACCAATGACCATTTTTGTCCCGATTCCCTTTATCACTGTCTGTCCGCCATGGTGTCGCAGTTCACTGAATTCTGATTGTGGTGTTTGATTTTGCTGTTTTCATAATACAATCTATAGCTATCAAGAGGAGAAATGGCAGAAAGATACCTCCAAGACGGATTCTGAATTTACTGTCATGCCTTTCTGATGGCGTAAATCCATCATCACCTTCCCCACTCATCTCCCTAGGAAGCATAGGCCTTCATCAAACTTAAGTCAAGTCTTCCTGTCCCGTGCCATCGTGTCAAGATCTATCCTTGTCACCATCATCCCTTTCACGTTTGTCGCCAGTTGTCTTCTCCATGTTTTCCTTGGTCTCATTCGACCTCTCCTACCCTGGGGACTCCAAAACTAAAACTGTCTTGTAATGTTGTCAACAGGTTTCCTCACTGTGTGCCCTATCCATCTCCAGCGTCTTCTTCTCATCTCAAGTTCCGCTGGCACTTGTCTGGTTCCTGTCATTAAGTTCCACATTAGTGATCTTGTCATGCCACGTCAACCCGTCTAGTTTACACAGTCAGTCATTTATGAAAGTTCTTAGCTGCTTGGTTGTTGTTTTTGTTCTCCATGTTTCAGAGTCATACTTTATGACTGACGTGACATTTGAACTGAAGATATTGATTGATTGTGTGTGGGTGTGTGTTGGAATTGATTTTTTGTGATCTTCACCTATGTGCCACGTCAGTGAAAGCTCTGCTAGCCTTTTGTATTATTGTTATCATATCATTGTCTGTGGTCTTACACTGTGGTCGGGTGATTTGTTTGTGGAGAAAATGGTAGTGCTCTGTTTCTAGAATGAATCTTGTTTAAATTATCAAAGGCTTTTTTTATAATCACAAAAATGTAATATGAAGCAGAGTGTTCAGTTTTATGCTCTAATATAATGTTAAGCGCAACTGATTTAACTCAGACCTAAGGGTTTTTTTTATATTTGGACATGCGCCCTAATATAACCGACTAGGTTGAACGGGACGCGCCTCGCCAAAACGAGGCAAAAGTTTTACAAAAAAAAAAAAAAAAAAAAAATGGTGCGGTACAGTTCCAGTGTTGGCGAAAACTGCCTTTTTCTCATTAACTTGTCTGCCCTTGACTTCTTTCAGTCTTTAAAATATGATTCTGTTTAAGATTTTCACGCATTTACTCAAGATCTACTTTCACTCTCCATCCAAGAAAAAGCAGACAGACCGAATAAACATAGCCAAGAGGTGGGACAAAACATAATATCTCAAGAAGACAGAAGTCGTGACACTAAATGTAATAAATCCTGCACTCATAAAAATAAGGGACGAAGAGCTAAAAAATACGAACAATTTCACATACATATGACCCATAGTAACGTCTGATGGCGGAACATGCAAAGACATCAGGAGCCGAATTAATAAAGCCAGAATAGCCATCGCAAATATAAGCAACATCTGAAAATCTTCCAACCACGAATTAAAAATATATGAGAGCTGCGTACATTCTGCACTTCTGTACGGTGGAGAATGCTGGAGAGCAATAGAAATGGAAATGTCCAAATTGTCCTCTTTCCACACAACCTGCCTAAGGACAATGTTTCGAATTTTCTGGCCGAACACCATCACCTACCAAGTACTGTTAACTCGGAGACCTAAGAAGACATGCGCATCATCATAGCGGGTAGACGCTGGAATTGGGTTGGTCACATCATCAGAAGACACCCTGACACCATCATAGCGGGTAGACGCTGGAATTGGGTTGGTCACATCCTCAGAAGACACCCTGACACCATCATCAGAACTGCCATGCTATGGACTTCAGAAGGAAAGCGAAAGCAAGTCCGGCCAAATGCCACCTGGCGGAGAACTGTGGAGGCAGAGATGCTAAGCATGAACCAGGGCTGGGGCAACACACGAAAGATGGCTGTAGCGAAAGGTTTTCCTAATATGATAATAGTGGTAGAGCAGAAGTAGAATCTCTCTCCAGAAAGTATGAAGTTCCAGTGCCCGAGAAGTACACTGGGATCACAAGTGAGTTACAGCTGTGAATACTCTGAGCTGGACAATAGATTTAGGCTTCAGAAGTATAAGTTGCTACTTTCGCTATAGTAACCCTATGTGATAATATAATTAAATTTGAAAAGGTAACTCAAAATTTAACAGTTAAAAATTTAACAAGTCAAATGAGTACAGTTTCATAATTTATTATGTACATCTATATATTCTATTCTTGTAATGAGAAATGGGTGTTGGTAGATGGTAAAATGTATGATTATTTACAGTTAAAATCCAAATAAACAAGCGAAAAAGTCTTGGATTTATCTTCCACTAAAATTACAACAAAAGGATTGTCACCCCCCCCCCCCCACCCCACCCCCCCCCCTCCCCCCCACCCCTCGCCGCCCACCCCCCACCCCCCCCGACTCCCCCAACCCACCCCCCCCCTCCCCCACCCCACCCCCCCGCCCCCCCCCCCACCCCCCCCCCCCCCCCCCCCCCCCCCGCCACCCCCCCCCGCCCCCCCCTCACATTATCTCTTGCCATCTAGTTGTCATCATTAGACAGTCGTTTTAGAAACTGCTCACAGTGTTTGTTGGATGGATACACATATAACTCATCTTATGTTATTAGCCACGTCTGCTCGAGGTTCCTGAGACACACTTGAATACGGAAGACTTTCCTTCAGCCCGCCCTATAACTACGGGGGACTAAGGTGTTGAAGATTGGTTGACCTCTAGGCTTCAGTTAGCTGGATCAACTTCTTCAAGTCTTTAGTTTCTCGATCAGGAATGATCATAAACATTGATCATAAAAACCTGGAACAAGAGGTAATAGGTGGCCATGGTGTTCCAACAATCTCACCACCCACTGCTGTTCATGATGCGACCATGTCTTCAGTGTTTGTATATAAATGAATGAATCATGGTAGTATGTTACAGAGATAGCATGATAAGATAATGTATACTGTGCAGAATTAACAAAATACATGAATAATCACATGTTATGATACATGGGTACGATGTAACCTTTGCCTTCCACTCATGGATGTCAAGTCACTTATGTACTTGCTGGTATGTCGTAAGCTTCCAGGCAAGAACTAGCCATGATATATTTGGCTAACCAATTAATGGTTATGCTCCTGACAATGCCGGTGAAGGTTATCTCTGGTTAGCGTCATTCCCTTTTTTATTATATCTGATACAATCAATCAGAAATAAAATCTGAAATAAAATGATATTAGTAATACACATCTTTAATAAACTTACATACCCTCTTAGGATTTATAAGCTCACGGTGAGACTGTTTTGGTTGAAGTTAATCTGCCCTGCATGCAGCGTGAAAAAATAAATTTTCTTGCAGATACTGTCTTCCAGTTTCTCACTCTGGCTTCTGGATTTGGTGTGTGTGATTTCCAATGCGCCGCTCTGTCCTTATATTTCAGTCTCTCGCCCATACGAGAAAGCACCTCTAAAAATCCCAAAAGATTTTCGTTTAATCTCTCGGTTTGAGGCGATTTGAGGCGATCTGTGCCTTTCATGTACTTGTTTTTTTCTTCTGTTCACTACACACTTATATCCTTTCTTCCTTCCTAGGTATCATTTCCTTTTCCCCATATGAGGCTTCCATTCTATCCAATTTATATTTAAATCCGTTTAGGCATGTAGTTATAATAAATGTTTAAAGATTATTAGCTAACTTTTAGCAGATGTGATGAAGGTGAAAAAATATTAATTATCTTTAAAACTATTTATATTTGAATAATATCCTTTTGGATATAATTCCTAGTCTATCTCCTTTGTTGAATTATTTTTATTTAATTGTATTCCAACCAGGCGTTCTCTTGTAGTTAATAATTTAATGTCCAGTAAATGCAAACTTTTAAAGTCCGCCATACATTCCTATATAGCTATTTCCTCATTCTTCAGTAATATTGTCTGGCTTTAACCGTAATTCACATTTCCCGTCCTCAAACTTCAAAGAAAGACCCGCCGAGCCGACCTTGCGCTGTGTGTGTGTGGGTGTCGCGGTACACATTTTTTCCACAACAAAGCAAGAGGAACCAAATTTCGCTACAATGGCTACCGACCGAGCAAAGTGGAGACTGTTCTTGCCTACAAGACGCCACCAGGCGTGATGGTTACTGATTGCTTTGTCAGTTAGCAGCCATAGACCAAAGAAGAAGTTGACTTTCGCACTCTTTTATTCAAGATTTACCATTTTCTATAATTTATAAAGGATTAATTTTGTCCCCTCGTTTCCCCACGATTAATGTTCCTCTATTTACCAACGATTTACTTAATCACTTATTTACAAACGATTTACTTATTTACACACTTACCAACGGTTTACTTGTTCACTCATTTAACCACAATTTACTCTTCCGCTAACCCATTCATTTACCATCAATTTACGTTTCAACTTACTTTCAATTTACTTTTCCATTTATTTACCCACAATTTACGTTTCCATTACTTTACTACATATATTCATTTACCCACGACTTAATTTACCACTCATTTACATTCCCGCAGAGCTGCTGAACATTTATATTGTCATTGAAGCAATGAGCTAGGCAATCTTATTTTATGTAGCACTTTAAGTCAATCAAATAGTGAAAAGTCTTTCTAGCTTACCTCACCGGATTTGCCTCGTTTCCCTTGTCTCGTGTATGTTTGATCATGTCGTAGCGGGCTATATGTACAGGCGACCGTACTATGCTGTATCCTCGGTTTTCAACTCTGCAAAAATACGTACACATAATGAAATGGTCAAGACAATGTATGTTGATTCCTGAACTTCACCTAGGAAATCAGGTGTTGCTTAATTTTTCTTCTTCTTACACCTCTGAAGTCCCAAACGAGCATAGCCCTTCATCAAACTTATGTCAAGTCTGCATCAAACTTATGTCAAGTCTGCATCAAACTTATGTCAAGTCTGCATGTCCTGTGCTGTCACCTCAAGGTATTTACATGTCTTCCTCACTTTCATGTCTGTCTCCGGTTCTCTTTTCCATGTATATATTTTTTCTTCCTCTACTTCTATTACCATGGGGATTCCAGAACAAGGGCTGTCTGGTAATGTTAGCAACAGGTTTTTGTAATGCGTGTCCTATCCATCTCCAGAGTCTTCTTCTCATTTCTTGTTCCACTGGAGCTTGTCTAATTCTTGTCATTAGTTCCACACATTAGTCATCTTTTCATACTACTTCAATCCTGTTATTCTACGCAAAATTCCATTATGAAAGTCTGTAGCTTTTTGGTTGTTGTTTTTTACTGTTTTCCATGTTTCAGAGCCCTACAATAGGACTGATTTGACACATTAATTAAAAGTTCTGATTTCTGTGTTGGGCCTGATTTATTTTGATCTCCAAATGTTTCCAAGTGCAATAAAATATCCTCTAGCCTTTTATATTCCTGTTTTGACATCTCTGTCTATCAAACCCAGCTTGTGTCTATATTGCTGCCCAGGTATATGTATATTTCTAAATTTTTAGTAGCGTTTCTTCCAGTATAATCTTGTAATCGTTTCCCGGATTTATTCTCATTATCTTAATTTTCTCCCTGTGTATTTTCAGACCCACTATCTGTGATCTCTCATCAAGTATGTTAATTTTATCTTCCACCTGATTACGATTATGGCACAGAAGTGCCATGTCATCAGCAAAATCTAGATCGTCAAGCTGTTTGGTGAGAGTCCACTGGATTCCATTTCTGTTGGTTGAGGTCAATGTTCTCCTAACCTAATCTATAGCCGATAGGAAGAGAAAATAGGCGTCCCTGTCGCACTCCATATCTTATCCCAAACGGTTCTGAACGTTGTCCCCCAGGAAGAACTCTGCACGTCATGTCTTCATAAGTTTTCTTTATTAAGTTAATTATCTTCAGGGGGATTCCATAATGCCTGATCAATTTTCAAAGTGATTCTCTGTCTACACTGTCAAAGCCTTTTCATGGTCCACAAATCCAATATAAAGAGGCGATCTCCATTCTAGAGTTTGTTCCACTTTGATTCTAAATTCTCTATCTGATCTGTATAGCCTAAATTACTTGTATGTGACCACCTGCTTATTTCCTCATTTAATTTCCACCTCTACTTATCAAAGACAAAACAATTTATTCTACAATACAGGAATCAATTTATTAGATACCGTAGACTGTCATGAAATTGAACTTTTCAAATTTTCTTCCACCCCTCGTTTCTATTATTTCTCATTTTCACTGCACAGAACTCAGTACTAGAGTCATTGTTTCAATTTCTCACACTTAACTTCGTATGTCCAGACAAGCCCTGAGAGATTAATTGAATCACTAAAACGTGTTAATACCACATTGACTCCAGGTAGATGCGAGCATGAAGTGTTTGCTTAAGATTGCATAATCACTTCCGACTCGACTGTTTGGGACAGGTGATTATAGATAAACGCAATCTTGGAAGATATTTTGAAGAGTGAGCAGGAAGTGTGATACAAGTCAACTTTGATAAAATTTTATGGATATCAACTCCATATATGGACGATGACTATTTGAATTTTTCAAACGCATGAGTCTTGGAAAATATTACATGAGGAAAAGTAATCATAACATGTACTTTGAATGTATTGGCTGGCATTTGAGGCACCAATAAACAACCGCGCTGATTGGGAGTTTTGTCGAAAACGCCAGGTGGAAGCGTGGGCCGGGAACCCACGATATAACGTCGAAAAAGTTTGACATACGGCACTGCTTTCCGGAAATCGTCAGCGTAGACAGTTCGGGCCTTGCCACAGAAAAGAATAGAGTTGGATTCTGCATTTAAACGACCGGACAAAACGTATTAAGAGCATATCTGTACATCAGTAGAAAACTCGCCAATATTAATACTTTTTCTTTTCTTCTTTATTTGATCCTTAGCCGCCGACTGTCAAAGCAGTCAGTGGCCATTACGCCTAGTGGCGTCTTGTAGGGCAACAACAAACTGATTCCACTTTGCTCGGTCGGCGGCCATCCTTCGTACAGTACCCCAACTCTGGTTCATTCTTTGCATCTCAGCCTCCACAGTCCTCCGCCAAGTTGTTTTTGGTCGGCCTCTCTTTCGTTTTCTTTCAGGAGTCCATAGCATAGCTGTTCTTGTGATGGCATCGGGGTCTCTTCTGAGGACATGTCCCACCCAGCTCCAGCGTCTGCCAGCTATGATGGTGTGCATGTCCTCTTGCTTGCTCCGAGTAAGCAGATCTTGGTTGGTGATGATATTCGGCCAAAAGATTCGGAGAATTTTTCTTAGACATGCTGTGTGGAAAGAGGACAATTTCGACATTTCCTTCTCTGTAACTCTCCAGCTCTCCACGCCATAGAGAAGCACATAAAGCACACAGCTCTGATATAATCCTAATTTTGTGCTTGTGCTGTACTGAGAGGACTTCCAGATGTTGTTTAGACTAAAAAAGGCTGTTCTTGCTTTGTTCATTCTGTTGTTGATGTCTTAATATTAATACGGGACCCGGAATTCTACAGGACCACTTACAAGGCACAGAGGGATTCTGAAATAGCAATAATAGTCTAGACGTATGTTGAGGCATCTGTGCTAAGTTGCCAAGACTATTCTATTGAGCAAGAAGTCTAAGATTTTTCAATTATTGAGGTGTGTGTAACATATTTTTTATGCTGCGAATTTTACATAGTGGTATTAAAGATTCATACTAAGCTGGCAACCTCAGCATGTGAGCAGATACATTTATGAACCTCCACAGCAAGCGCTGGTGATTGCTTCATGCTAGTTCTCACGGTTACATCAACTTGTGAATAGTTGTATATTATCATTTTGTGAATGTATGTAAACTTAATATGTTCCTTCAGGCACAAGCCACTGCCGCTGTTCAGTCAAAAATTTTTCCTTAAATTAACTGACATACTGGTGATTTTTCATCACATGCCCTGAGTGAAATGATATTTGGTCAGGGAGAGTCAAAAATCTGAGAAAACAAACGGCTGACGGACAGTGGGAAAAGGCACCTGATTAACATCAGGCAAACACATATTTAGCAGCGGAATTGTTCTTTTATTCCCTCTAAAGTTTGTGGTACCAGTACGAGGCGACCCGACTATTGCGGTACGTCCCGGAGAGGCCATTTGCTATACTACTAGACTGTGGTTCGAAGCTCGAGATCGACACCTGAAGATTCTTGTCTTGACCCGGAGCGGTTACTTCCTGAACTGATGTGGAAACGTGCCCCTCACCACATAGACGAATCTACGGAAAAGCAGTATCGGCACTTCTGCATATTTGCAAGTCCAAATTTTAACAGGCCAAAAAGAACTGAAATTTATTTTGCTAAATTCATCTAGCCTAAAGACTTTTCGATGAAGAAACCTAATTATTTTTCATAATCACCAGTCATATTTATTTCCGTCTGTTTCAAAGTAACTGATCATTAAATTTGTATATGTTGATTTTGATAAATTCATAGTTGAATTAATCATTACAGAGAGAAAGGCAGACGTAAGATCCAGAACCTCTAGTATATATATATATATATATATATATATATATATATATATAGACACCTATATATAAATAGAAATATATATATATATATATATATATATATATATATATATATATATATATATATATATATATATATATATATATATATATATATATATATATATATATATATATATATACTGAAGCACATTAAAAACGCACCACTATTATATATACTGATGCCGAAGTCATCTTAATGCGACTACACAAGTTAGCTGAGCGCATATATCCAGAGGCACAGTGTGGATTCCGAGCTGGCAGATCAACAACAGACATGATCTTCTCTCTCCGCCAGCTTCAGGAAAAATCAAGAGAGCAGAAAAGACCATTATATATCGCCTTTATAGACCTCACAAAAGCATTCGACCTGGTTAGTAGGGATGGACTCTTTAAAATCCTCCTGAAAATAGGCTGCCCTTCTAAAATGCTGGAAATGATAAAGTCATTCCATGACGACATGAAGGGAACAGTCTAATATGCTGGAAGCACGTCACAGCCCTTTGATATACGAAGTGGCGTTAAACAAGGCTGTGTTCTGGCTCCGACCCTCTTCGGAATCTTCTTTGCCTTACTCTTGAAACATGCATTCAGAGATGCAACTGAAGGAATATGCCTTCACACTAGGTCAGATGGCCGTCTGTTTAATCTTTCAAGGCTGAAGGCAAAAACAAAAATCAGAAGGGTCACTATAAGAGACTTGTTGTTCGCTGATGATGCTGCAGTCGTCACTCAAAGCCAACAGGAGCTTCAGAGCTTGATGAATCGCTTCACTAAAGCATGCAAGGACTTTGGCCTCACAATAAGTCTAAAGAAAACGAATGTGCTGAGTCAGGATGTGGGTGCTGCACCAGTTATCACTATCGATAACTATGAATTGGCAGTGGTGCACCACTTCACATACCTAGGGTCTACCATCAATGACAAACTCTCACTGGATACAGAAATCGACAGCCGCATTGGCAAAGCTGCAGCTACCTTTGCCCGCCTCACATCGCGTGTTTTTGGGAAACTCTAAACTCACAATAAAGACCAAAGCTGCGGTATATAATGCCTGCGTCACCAGCACACTCCTATATGGCAGCGAGACTGGACGACCTATGCTAAGCAAGAAAGAAGGCTCAATACCTTCCATTTGCGGTGTCTACGCCGCATCCTCGGCATCTCGTGGAAAGATAAAGTGACAAATGTCGAGGTGTTGTCACGTGCTGGCCTTCAAAGTATGTATAACGCTGCTTAGACAGCGCAGACTTCGCTGGCTTGGCCATGTTCGCCGCATGGAAGATGGTCGCATCCCAAAAGATATCTTCTACGGACAATTAGCAGATGGCAAGAGAACAGTTGGGCGACCACAGCTGAGGTTCAAAGATGTGTGCAAGAGAGATATGAGGGCACTGGACATGGATCCAGCAACATGGGAGGATGAAGCTGCTGATCGCACTAAGTGGCGATGCTATTTACGGCACCACCTCAGATTGGGCGAAGAGAGGCTCACACAAGAAGCAGAGGTGAGGAGAAAACGTCGAAAGGAGCACCAGGAAAATAAGCAGCTGAGGGCTGCCACCTCAGGGGCGCATTCCCATAGTCAGTTATGACTGAAGGGGCTATTATTATTATTATTATTATTATTATATATATATATATATATATATATATATATATACATACATACATACATACATACATACATATATATATATATATATATATATATATATATATACTGAAGCACATTAAAAACGCACCACTATTATATATACTGATGCCGAGAAGCTGGAAAAAAGTGTGGGAATGGATTTTCCCCGTGTTTGTCATGAGGTAGAGAGCAAATGGCTGCTGGAATGGAAAGTGCATGATTCAACCCACGGGATTGTGTACAGACTACATGAAAACAATGAAAGTTACACGTGCAACACGATTCCCAACAGCTATGACCCTGAAAATATGTACGCGTTGTGGCAGTATACTCGGTATAAAAAGGCCGTTGAGACAAACCACCCAGTACATGTGCTTGAAATGCCACGACTATCTGAAAACGACCGCCAACGAGCCATTGGTATGTTGGAGACCGGAATGAGCTCGCGGGCCATTGCGAAAAGGATGAATTGCCACCACAGCACTATTGTACGTCTCAATGAACGTTACGGAACCACTGGCAGTGCCCGGGATAGACTTCGGAGTGGCCAACCAAAAGTTACTACCCCTGCGCAAGATCGTCATATTGTGCTGAGTCACCTAAGGAATCGTTCTCTCCCGGCAAGTCAAAAAGCAAGAGCAATAGTGGGTAGACGTGGGCAAGTCTCTCGAATAACAGTCATACGACGACTCAGAGACACAGGCCTTACTGCAAGACGACCTTATCTTGGGCCAAATTTGACTCACAGACATCGTCAGCAGCGCCTGCAATGGGTAGAGCAACATGTCAGATAGACTAGACTGCAGTGGAATGCTGTCCTATTCACAGACGAGAGCAGATTCAACATATCCTTTGCTGATGGACGTATGCGGATTTGGCGACGGTGTGGAGAGCGCTTTGCAGATTGCTGTGTTCGTCAGCACAACCGATTTGGAGGTGACAGTATTCACATTTGGGGAGGATTCAGTTTTCACCATCGCTTGCCTCTTCAAGTGTTCCGTGGAAATGTTAATGCTGTGACATATCGAGATGAGGTTCTGGATGCATTGGTTGCTCCTGCGTTCACAAATTATCCAGACTTGCAGCTTCTCCAGCAGGATAACGCACGTGCGCACACCGCATGCATTACGCAGCAATATCTACAGCAGCAGAACATTGTGACGATTGATTGGCCCGCCCTATCACCAGACATGTCCCCTATAGAACATCTGTGGGACGAGCTTGGACGCAGAGTTTACAGGCAAGGTTCTCCAGCTAATCTGCAACAGCTCGAAGCTGCTCTTACACGTGAATGGGACCTGATTCCCCGGAATTTCCTTCAGAGACTTGTGCGTTCCATGCGGAGCCGCTGTCAAGCTTGTTTGCAAGCACACGGTGGACATACCAGATACTGAGGATGGTGTGAATGAATTTTTTTATTGGTTACATTTTTTGTTTTTCTCTCTTGCCTGCACAGAATGCAATGAATTTCTTAACAATCAAATGTACAAATTAATGACCAGCATAGGGAGCCGCGCTAGCGTAGTGGTTACCACACCGCTCTGACGATCAAACCCGGGCGACGGCATTTGAGGATTTTTTCGTCGACCGGGATTTGGACTGGATTAACTCGAGACCTGGCGAGGACATTTGAAGGAGTGTCGTCGACCAGGGATTGGCGCCTCCTGTGCCGACCCAGCTCAAATGGGTACCTCCGAAATCGGCGAGTATCTGCCTGAATGGCGAGGGACACCTGTCTCTGTACAAGAAAAAAAGGGATACTCACGTAAAATCAATGTCAGGCTAGACATTAATAATAACCTGAGATTTCGCTTCGAGTATTAGCGGGCGTACGAAAAAAAAAAATGACCAGCATGGATTCATAGGAAAATGAATAAAGATTCCAAATATGTAAACTTGTAAACACTTATATTTACATTTGACACTCTGTTCCTTTATTATACAGGTGGTTCGTTTTTAATGTGCTTCAGTATATATATATATATATATATATATATATATATATATACATATATATATATATATATATATATATAATATATAATATATATATATATATATATATATATATATATATATATATATATATATATATATATATATATATATATATATATAATATATATATATATATATATATATATATATATATATCGAGCTAATAAGAGAAATTTCGCTGAATTAAATCAGCTGGGGGCTTGAACGAGCTAAATCTTACAATATACATCTTCACAAAAGGCGGCAGGTCAGATAAAACGTTAACGTGCTCAGACGCATTCAGCATTTACTTGACTTCTGAAATATCTTGTGAAGACTCCCAAATAGAAGCATCATTTTCCTTCTGTCTATAACTCTACCAAAAGTAATATTGTGCGAAGGTAGACACCTTTGAAGACCCACATTAGATACTCTAGGTTTTGGCCACTGTTGGACCACTACTCAGGAAATGAGGAGGCAGACAAACTTGCTAAGGAAGGAGATGCCTTACAACAAAATGATATAGAGACAACTTACGCATTGGCAAAGACTGTTATAAAAGCTACATTCAAGTTCAAATGGGAAAGAGAGCACTCAGGCCATTAAAAAAAATGATGCATATCATCAGCTATCTAGGAAAGAACAGGTCATCATTTTTCGGCTACGCACTGGATACAACAGATTGAGATACCATCTATACCAGAAATACAAAATTGCTGCAACAAATCTCTGCACCTGCGGTACCAGCCGCCCGCTGACAGCTGAACACCTGCTGCAGTCCTGCCCAACCTACAGCAATGAACGGAGTAGCATAAGGCAATAACCCACTTCTGTCAACGAAAAACTGTTTGGAGACGTCAGGAAACTTGAGTTGAATACTGCCTTTATTAGAGTCATTAATTTGGTAGTCTGAAGGTGAACGAGGAAGAATAAGGACCACTACTTCAGAGCAAGGGAAGGAAACCCGTGACATAGATATCATCATCGTCATCACCACATGATGATGATAATTGCAGCCGATATTCGATGTAGAGATATCAGCTGATGAGGATGATGTAGACATTTGTGAGTAATATAATATAGACATTGGTGTTTGTGGTACTGTAGGCATTAATAAATAATATAATGACGACATTGCTATATGCGGTAATGTAGACATTAATGGATGATAGAGATGTAGATAGTGGAGTATGCTGTAATGTCGGCATTAATATATGATATAATGTACATTTTGGTTTATGCGATACTGTAGACATTAATTTATTGTAGTATAGTTGTAAGTGGATGAGGTAATGAAGGAATCAATTCGTGATATAATGTAGACATTGGTGTTTGAGAAATGCAGATACCAATCAATTACTTATGTAGACGTTAAGGAATGATGTAACGAGGGTTTTAGTGAGTGAGGTAATGAGGGCACAAGCGAGTGAGGTAATGAGGGCACAAGCGAGTGAGGTAATGAGGGCATTAGTGAGTGAAGTACTGAAAGCATTAATAAATGAGGTAATGCTGGCGTTAGTGAGTGAAGTAATGAGAACATTAGTGAGTGAGGTAATGAGGGCATTACTAAGTGAGGAAATGTGAACATTAGTGAATGATGTAACTTGGGCATTAGTGAATGAGGTAATGTGGATTATTACTGAATGAGGTAATTGTCACGAAATGGATTTAGGACTAGAGACTGTCTACCTATAGTGACAAGACACTAGTGAGAAGGAAGACTGGAAAATTAGATTCAGATAGAAATATAGTGCAAAAAGTGAAAGTTGAGACCATTGGCTCCGAGGTTGAGAACCGAGGTTGATTCTTTCCTCGCCACTTCGGACGTTTAAATTGCTATGGCCTCGAACCACCTCTAACTACCCTATGGGGATAAGGTTCAATTAAGATTCACAAACACCAAGGTACAGACAACATATAGCTACTGTACTAAAGGAAATGACTGATGCCAGCTACAATTTATACAAGTTTATTATACACCTATAAACAACAAACATATGCATGTCCCATACATCAAGTGCGAGGATGCACTCCTGAAACAAAATCAAGCACAGTTAAAAAAAATGCATCCACCCCAACCCTTCTCCCACAATTGCAACCTGTATGGAGAAAGAAGGTAAGGTTAACTGAAATGAACTACACTGCACTTGATGTCGCCTACACTCCAAACTAGCTGTTCTAAATTCTAACTCTAACTCTAAGTCCACTGATAGCTGGAACGACGGCGAAGTGACTACACAATCTCTGCACAGACTTCGGTTCTACACAGCCTATCCTGGAATCTCCTGAACACAACTAACTGCACCTCTAAACTTCAGCAGCTGTCCTCTGCTATGATTCACCAAAACTAACAGTTCTGCCTATCTGTGCTGACTTCAGTAGAGAGAATGTTTACCCTATCTCTCTCCACTAACTCTGGAATTGATGACTGAGGTTTAACAGAACCCCACTGGATTCTGGACTGGAACTGTAGCTGACTTCTACCACTCTGAAATTACCTGCCCGAGTACCTATAACTGGGCCGTCGGCTTTATTATGGCCGTGAAGAAACTAACACAAAATTACCACAACGCTGGCAGCCTGCCAAATCTGCGTGTGTAACGAGCGTCAGAGCTCAGGATTTATCCACAAAAATCCTATTCGCTGGAATGTCTTCCCCTGGCTGGGAAAACGTATTTTCTTCCTCTCCTTCCACTACTGGCAACTAACGTAAAACCCTTGCGGTTCTGCGAATGCCCCAACTTTGCCGTGGGAGAAATTTTGTGGTCTCAAAATTCCGCTCTCATTCCCACAAAGCCGGTACCTGCTATTTTAGACAAACAAAACAACAGCTAAACAAACCGTAATAATACATTTCAAATAACAATTAACTCCCTTACTCTTCAACACGTAACTCCCCTCTCTTCTCTCTCCCCGTCTCTACCTGAGCCCCAAAATAAAACATTTCCCGGTAATACAATCACGCAGACCGTCTGACCCAGGGTTCTGCATGACTAACTCCCAGCAACAACAATATTTTCAATGGCCCGTCTGGGCAGACGTACTGTGGCCTACTTCTTACGCTGACACTAATGCCGTAATGTTTAATACAAAATAAAACTAGCCCTCTCTAGGAATTCCTAAAATTCCCGTCAGTATGATTAATCACCTCAAAATTGAAATAAAATATTATTCCCTTAACATAAATAAATTTCATCTCCATCTTCTGAATACACATAATAACAAAGCACAATCAATAACCTATAACCCTGTTTACGCTAGCATCTACATGCCGTCAAAAGTTATACATAATGGTTATCAATTAAATCTCAGTAGTTACAACACGTGGTTACAATTTTATGACCACGTGCTTCTCTCCCCCTCGTCCCTCTGAACATCGTATCAATAAAGATACCGTAACCACGCGCTCACGTGCTTCAATTAATACCTATTTACTCCCGTCCACAGATATATGCGTAACTATATAAATAGCGAGCATCAATACTCTCACTAAAATCACAAATGAAAATACACATTACACACGCTCCCGACTATACTCTCACTAAAATCACAACTGAAAATACACATGATTCGCAGATGCGAGTTTCTCTCTCCCGACCGACTTTGCAATAATACAAAGCGTGTGATATCTCAACATTTAAACCATGCCGCTATTCTTTCAACAAGAAATGAAATGGACATATAAATTTTCAGGACTATCAATAAGATAGGAGAGATGGCTCTGGAGATAAGAATTTAATTAAACTAAAACTTCCCAAGAAACTTAAATGATCGGCTAGGACTAGAAAAATTAAATAAAGTCCTCACGCAAAAATTCATGCTTACCAAATCTCGAATGTCCAACTGAAGGCAATCGACAATATGCTTCTGGCACCCGGCTTTGGCAATTTTTCATTAAAAGAGAAAGAGGCCATGAAATATAGGCCTTTTTATAATCAAGACCCCCACGCGCCGACTTCATGACGTCATATGCGCGGCGTGGTTCTAAAGCCAATGAGAGCTCTGCATTTCAACTACAGTTACCTCTCAGCCAATCAGAACCTTAGATCGTTCTGATGTAACGTGCATGGGTTTTAGACAAAGAAACGAGATTAAGCCTAGCCCTATACTGCGGAAATGAAGCAAAAATGGCCGCAAATAATTTAACTCCCGAAAAATGCGTATATGGCCACGCAATATCTTTAAAAAAAGACAATCTGGTGCCAATCCTGATCTAGCATCTATAATCTTTCTTCTAGAAAAATACTGTCTAATTCCCTACACCCCCATTCTAAACACATAAAGAAGAACCATAAAGCAGATGAGATCAAACTCCCTCGTGATCTCATCTTGAAAAAACGTAAATAATAGAAGGAGAAGAAACATGGAGAAGGATTTATCTGTAATCCCTCCTAAAAATAGTGAACAAAATGCAAGGAGAAAAAGACATGGGCCATTTGAAAGACAGAATCTCAGTACTTTCGTAACAGTAATGTGGACATTAGTGAATGAGGTAATGTGGATATTAGTGAATGAGTTAATGTGAACATTAGTGAAGGAGGTAATGTAGACATTAGTGACAGACAATGTGGGCATTAGTGAATGAGGTAGTGAGAGCATTAGTAAATGAGGTAATGAGGGCATTAGTGAGTGATGTAATGTGGACATTAGTGAATGAAACAGAGTGATCATTAGTGAATGAAGTAATGTTGACATTAGTGAATGAGGTAATGTGGACATTAGTGAATGACACAATGTGGGTAATGTGGGCATTAGTGAATGAGGTAATTTTAACATTAGTAAATGAGGTAATGTTGACATTAGTGAATGAGGTAATGTGGATGTTAGTGAATGGGCTATTGTGGACATTAGTGAATGTGACAATGTGGGCATTAGTGAATGAGGTAATTTTAACATTAGTAAATGAGGTAATGTTGACATTAGTGAATGAGGTAATATGGATGTTAGTGAATGGGCTATTGTGGACATTAGTGAATGTGATAATGTGGGCATTAGTGAATGAGGTAACGTGGACATTAGTGAATGAGGTAATGTAGGATTAAACAAGTGAGGTAACGATGGCATTAGTGAGTGAGGTAGTGAGAGCATTAGTGAATGATGTAATGTGGGCATTAGTGAATGAGGTAATTTGGACATTAGAAAATGAGGTAATTTGGATTTTAGTGAATGATGTAATGTGGACATTAGTGAATGAGGTAATGTGGACATTAGTGAATGAGGTAATGTGGACATTAGTGAATGAGGTAATGTGGACATTAGTGAATGAGACAATTAGAGATTTAGTGTGTGAGATAATGTGGGCATTAGTGTGTGAGTTAATGTGGACATTAGTGAATGAGGTAATGTGGACATTAGTGAATGAGACAATGTGAGATTTAGTGTGTGAGATAATGTGGGCATTAGTGTGTGAGGTAATGTGGACATTAGTGAATGAGACAATGTGGGCATTAGTTAATGAAGTAATGTATACATTAGTGAATGAGACAATGTGAACATTAGAGAATAAGGTAATTTGGATTTTAGTGAATGATGTAATGTGGACATTAGGGAATGAGGTAATGTGGACATTAGTGAATGAGACAATGTGAGATTTAGTGTGTGAGATAATGTGGGCATTAGTGAGTGAGGTAATGTGGACATTAGTGAATGAGACAATGTGGGCATTAGTTAATGAAGTAATGTATACATTAGTGAATGAGACAATGTGAACATTAGAGAATAAGGTAATTTGGATTTTAGTGAATGATGTAATGTGGACATTAGGGAATGAGGTAATGTGGACATTAGTGAATGAGACAATGTGAGATTTAGTGTGTGAGATAATGTGGGCATTAGTGTGTGAGGTAATGTGGACATTAGTGAATGAGACAATGTGGGCATTAGTTAATGAAGTAATGTATACATTAGTGAATGAGACAATGTGAACATTAGAGAATAAGGTAATTTGGATTTTAGTGAATGATGTAATGTGGACATTAGGGAATGAGGTAATGTGGACATTAGTGAATGAGACAATGTGAGATTTAGTGTGTGAGATAATGTGGGCATTAGTGTGTGAGGTAATGTGGACATTAGTGAATGAGACAATGTGAGATTTAGAGTGTGAGATAATGTGGGCATTAGTGTGTGAGTTAATGTGGACATTAGTGAATGAGGTAATGTGGACATTAGTGAATGAGACAATGTGGGCATTAGTTAATGAAGTAATGTATACATTAGTGAATGAGACAATGTGAACATTAGAGAATAAGGTAATTTGGATTTTAGTGAATGAGGTAATGTGGACACTAGTGAATGAGGTAATGTGGACATTAGTGAATGAGGTAATGTGGACATTAGTGAATGAGACAATTAGAGATTTAGTGTGTGAGATAATGTGGGCATTAGTGTGTGAGTTAATGTGGACATTAGTGAATGAGGTAATGTGGACATTAGTGAATGAGACAATGTGGGCATTAGTTAATGAAGTAATGTATACATTAGTGAATGAGACAATGTGAACATTAGAGAATAAGGTAATTTGGATTTTAGTGAATGATGTAATGTGGACATTAGGGAATGAGGTAATGTGGACATTAGTGAATGAGACAATGTGAGATTTAGTGTGTGAGATAATGTGGGCATTAGTGTACGAGGTAATGTGGACATTAGTGAATGAGGCAATGAGAGCATTAGTTAATGTTGTAATGTGGACATTACTGAATAAAATAATATGGACATTAGAGAACGAGACACTTGGACATTAGTTAATGATGTAATGTTGGCATTAGTGAATGAGGTAAAGTGAACATTTATATAAATCTCACCGCTCTTTCATTTCATCGTCTTCACCGCCCCATCCAAAGTAGACATTCGAGCACCCATTGATGTCCAAATATTGACGCTTTGAGAAACCCACGGCTCCACCAAAATAATCCCTGTAAGGCATTCTGAGGAAGAGAGTATTCACACTTTTTTTTTCTAACTGTCTTTCTAATATTACCACCCATTGATTTATGTCTGCCTATTGGCCCGTCCGTTTGCACGTTCACCAACTTTCTGTGTTTTTGTCCTGTCTGTATAGCCGTGTATTTTGCATGTGGTGAAGAGGAACGGAATAGAACACAGTGGGTAAATAGAATCTACACATGGCTCGCTATGATGGCATGGGAAAATGTTGAGAGCATTTGTATAAATACTTCTTGTGTTAAACTCTCCAGGATACTAAGAAATCATTTAGTTTCGTTTCCCGTGGGTCATTGGATAACCTGTCATCCGTGCCGAAATGAATTCGCTCCATTAATTTTTTTTTTTTTTCAGTTTTTTATTCTTCTTCCTATTCTTACATTTTTTTTTTCAATTTTTGTCGCCCTCTACTCCGATTTCCAGGAGTAACTTATACAACTACCCTCATTGTATTCTGTGTCTTCTATCTCTGGTCTTCATAGTGCAAATACGATGAGCCCTCCCTTTCCTGCCAGTTTCTTGATATTATTTTCCATCTTATAGTGTTGCCCTTCTCTTGTTCATTTGCTTTCAACTTGCCCTTCTATTATAGTTTTCAACTACCTCTTTATTAGTCCTAAATATTTCATGTTTGAATTTTATCTCACTCATTAATTATTTGTTTATCCCTTGCTGTCGTTTGGTTTATTTATGTGTATTCTCATCCTTCCATGAGATGCATCCTGTTCTCTCAAATTCCCACATTTTAAGAAACTTAATTTTAAACCCTCTGTGGATGGGAAGAAGCGAAGCTCCTGACCGGGTTGGAAGGAAAGTCCTCAGGTTCCTCAGCCTCGCAATGACATGTCATTGGGCCGAAGGGCTGAAAGCCCAAGTGCCGCTGGTTAAAAAAATAAAAATAAAAAAGAGGCTTAATTCTTTATTCTGCTTGTTTATTGTCCAAGTCAAAGGGGTCACAGTATACAGTAAAAAGACAGTGTGTTTTTCTGGGAAATTGTAATTGAGACAAATGTAAGTTCGTTCAAGGTCTATGTGACATACCTAAACTTATATTTGTTCATGGCAACAGCAAAATGCTTAGGGTTATCTCCACATCTGTACATGTGTCTGTCATCCAAGGGAATTAGATCGACATCGTGAAAGATGAAACAATCGAATTCACCACTTTTTTCAGCTTCCAGGTAACCGACATTCAGGAGAGCTCCACGGTTGAATATTTCTGGAGGTGCCTGACGAGCGAGTTATAAAATTGTTATAAGAAAATCAATTAAAATATTTTAATAAGAAAATCTTCAGCTTTACAATTTAAAAGCTGACAAAGGTAATAATAATTGTGACCAGAGGCATAGATAACCGGTTAGAGGCCCTAGAGGAATGATAAAAGAGGGCCCCTATAAGTATGTCTATGAGTGAAGTTATTTCGCAAACTCATAACAGAAATCCCAGTTAGCAATAAATTTAATATTCCTAACCCACCACCTCCTGAAACATGGAAATTCAAATCAAAGCGGACATGGCCCGTCAGAATACTAAGATTTGTGGGAAGAATGGATTCCAAATACGAGTCAGCTCACAATCTTCTTCTTCCTCAGAGTTTAGTTTGTTCATCAATCAATCAATCAATCAATCAATCAATCAATCAATCAATCAATCAATCAATCAATCAACACACTTTAGCTCAATAAGGAGCATATGGATGCCTTCAACAAGCACATGCCAGGTAATCCCGCCTCGTGCCATCCGCCCAAGTTCCTTCCATGTTTTCCTCATCATTTTCACCTCTGTATCCAGTTCTCTTCTCCATGTGTTTTTTGGTGTACCTCTGCCTCTCTTTCCCTGTAGATTCCAGAACAAGGACTGCCCTGCAATGCCATCAACAGGTCTCCTCAATGTGTGTCCCATCAATCGCAAGAGTCTTTCCCTCAACTCTTGCCCCACCGGCACCTGTGTGGTTCTTGTCATCAATTCCACATTTGTGACTTTGTCATACCATTTCAGTCCCTAATATTCTACGCAAGCACCAGTTTTTATAAAAGTCTGTAGCTTTTTGGTTGTTGTTTTTGTTTGCTCTCTATGCCTCAAGCCATACAATAGGNCTGGCTTCCCATTTGAGTTGAAGATTCTTATTTTCGTGTTGGACTTGATTTGTCTTGTTCTCCATATTTTCCCATGCAAAGAAAGAATCCTCTTGCTTTTTATATATCTTATTTTGCTATCATTGTCTGTCCCTTCAACTCTGGTCTATATTACTGCCAAGATATGTGTACGATTCTACATCCTTTAGTGGTGTTTCTTCAAGTTCAACCTTGTTATAAATTTCTTGCATTTATTCTCATAATCTTGTCTTTTCCTTGTATATTGTCAGGCCCACTTGTTGTGACCCTTATCGAGAATTTTCATTTGCTCTTGCATCTGATTATGTTATGGGACAAAAGAGCCAAGTCATCTGCAAAATCCAGATCATCAAGCTTGTTTAGTCAGATTCCACTAGATTTAATTTCTGTTGTGGGATGTCGATGTTTCGTACCCCAATCTGTTGCTAGTAAGAAAAGAAATGGAGACAAGAGGCATCCCTGTCTCACTCCCGTTCTAATCCTAAAAACGGTTCTGTAAGTTGTCCTTCATGAAGAACACCTGCATGTCATGTCCTTCATAGGTCTTCTTTATTGAGTTAATGATCTGCATGGGAACTGCATAATGCCTCCACAATTTCAAAAGTGATTCTCTAACTACACTGTCAAATGCCTTTTCAACAGTTTCACGAATCCGATGTATAGCGGTGAATTCCATTCCAGACTTTGTTCAACTATTATTCTCAATGTTGGCTATCTGGTCTGTACACAGATCTGTTTTGTCGAAAAAAAAAACTGCTTGTTTCGTTTCTCAGTTGCTTGTCTATGCACTCTTTTTAATCTCTAAAAGGATGATTCTGTTTAATACTTTTCCTGGCACTGATATAACATTATTCGTCTATAATTTGTGCACTCTTGTAAATTTCCCTTCTTACGCAACTTGTCCAGATAATCTTCCTTCCATTCTGCTGGTATTTCCTCTCTCTCTCAGACTTTGCCAAGTAGTTTGTAATGTAATCTCTGTAGAGGAATCAATATCAGTTGTGATGGCCTCTGCTGGAATGCAGTCTGGACCAGCTGGCTTTTTCCATCTTTCATGAAGCTTTTATGGCCTTTTTCATTATTTCTTCTCTACTTGGTCCTTACAAACAACTGATTTTGTAGCTCCACTTCCCCCTGGCTGGCTGGATGTTGGGGGGAGGGGCGGGGGGGGAAAGTTTGAAGCTGGGTCCTATTGAGAAGTTTTCCCTCAAATTTTTATGTCCCTCTCTTCATTTGTTTTAGGGGGGGGGGGGGGGGGGGATCCACCTACAACCCAAACGTGGGGGGGGGTGTGTTTATGAAA